>JBAIAA010000326.1:605000-1077285 GCA_037893245.1 Crossaster papposus | reverse complement strand
AAAAGTAACTGAATAATACATCAGCAAAACGTTTGCGTTGGTTTTAGACAAGATAGACGGACAGATAACAGGATAAGATAATATTAAGATGGTTTTCATGATTTGGAATTTTGATGACTTTTCAACAATCCGAATTACTCTTGGTAATTTCAGTTAGTCATACATGTATCTTCAGCTGGCCACCGATAAACAGCGCCTCCAGTGTCGCATAGTGTCCTCTCCCACACACACCCTCACTGGTCATCTCCTCCCCCACTTGCCGACACAGATTTACGGCACTACATGAGGACTTAACATCGGACATTGAGATCAAGAACAGATTAGCCATAGCTATAGGTTACTAGCAATCCGGTTCAAACTGAATCTCATGTTCATAAAGTCCGGAATTATGAGCGACTCGGCGCGACTCTGGAACGCCAGACTGAACCGGGTGTAAGATAAATAATTAAGGGATGCCAGAAGTATCTCTATGCCAACAAACATAAATCTTTTAAGATCGCTGATCATTTCTATAGCATTGTACGGATGCAAAGTGGAGTTTCGAGGCCTCGTTGTCTGGAGCATTGCATTGGTAATCTGTAGGTAAAGCTATAGGTTGAGGTTTCGAGTCCGTCCTGGGACTACGGTGCGTGTGCCCATGGGCAAGGCACTTTGTCACTCATTGCTTTTCTCCATCCAGGGGTAAATGGGTACATGTGAGTGCAGACATGGTTATTGTGGTTGATTTAGCTGCTTTGCACTGAAATGGCAGCATCGAGCTGTATGCTTCCCAAGGAGCGGAGATGGCATTGGGTTGGAAGTGCCCTCTTGGGTTGGAAGTGCCCTATTTTGAGATTGGTTTTCCCACTCTTGGGCTGGAGTGAATGTTTTCAAGCGTGTAAATAAGACATACACGAGTCTGGTTTGACATGTGATAATGAAACCGTTCAGGGTTTAACAAAAGGCTGGTATACTTTTGACACGGAATAATGACTACTGACGCTAAGTTACACCATACAATGGGGCTAAAAATAATAAGCCAAAATGAGCTGCTGATGAGAGCTAAGCCAAATGTTGGGAATAAACAGTTCTTGTTTTCTTTTCTTGCTTATTTTCCATCATTACCTGATCTGTTACAAGGAGTCCAAATCGGCCATGAGTGTAGGAAGTTTCTTCACCTCTAAATCGGCCGCTTTAGTATAAATCCTCATCGAATATGTCCCAAAATACTGGTTTAAATTACCATCAAAATAAATTAGCGAGTCAGTTCTTGAGGTGACACAACATATCTTCCAACGTATTCCTACTCAAAAATATGTACGGATCATCACTGGAAGACATTTTAGCGGAGTTAGCATAGACACACCCGACACAACAATGTATGGCATCAAATGACTTCGATGTCGAATGTACTGGGCATTTTAAACACCCTTATTTCACCCAACCTTTATTCAATTGTTTGGTTACGCAACACGGAGACCAGACAGGACAAAGCTTTCACATTCCTTAGTAGCTTCTACCACTGAACAATGGACTTAATTCATCTCATACTCTAAAGCATTAGTAAGAATTGACACTTGTTCCTTTTAAATATTGACAATGGGTGTAAAAGGGACGTAGTTCAAGTCGGAGAAACGACTCAAAAGGTGGACATTCTTTGATTCAAATTGGGCTCGGACGCGGCGCGTCCTCGCCCATTCGAATCAAAGAATGTCATTTCTCCTTAACATAATTTTTTCTACATTTTTTTTCAACATTTGAGTTCCTTTATTCGTTTTAGTATTCATTTTGTTTCAGATAATTGTAAATCAATATATTTAAAGGGTGCACTACACTAATTGAAGTGAGAATTTCCACGCGAGCTCATTAGCAAGAGGTGTGCACCCACGATTGATTTTGAACAAGTATGCCGTTTGGTAATGCAACAAATAAAATTGTGTTCGTTTCAACCCTAGAGGGGAAAGGTTTGGCCCTTGTACATGGAAAGGGGCGTCTCTGGAGTATTATGAGATTGGCAGCCGATTTCACGAACCCTACGCAATGGCGCAAGCCCTCCTTGTGCCACATTTTATTGGGTAAGCTGCTACCCTTTTTTTTGCTGTGCAACATTTAGCTTAGTACAATAGTTTAAAGAAAGTTTGTTTCACGAAAGTTCGTGGCTTACGCAACAAATTATGGCGTAGCTTGCGCAGTAAATTTAGTTGGCGTACAAGATGTGGCGATACAGAATTATCAAATTTACCAGCAAACTGATTGTCGTGGAGCCTGTCTTTGCTCAACATATCAACCTTGATAACTGACACTCATAGCCTTGTGTTTACAATAAACGAATTGCTTTTTTGTAATCCACGACAAATATTCGACGACATATCTGTGAAAGATCACAAATATACACAAACAGTCATAAACGCTGTTTAAAACGTTGCGCAGCTACTATACGCCAAGTTTCGTGAAATGGTCTTTTAGGAAATAGCGCAGCTACGCCTTAAGTATGCCTTACGCCACGTTTGAAAATGGCGCAAGCTACGCACTTGTTCGTGACTTCGGCTGCCGTGTAAGCATCCAAGGTGGCACCCCTGCCTTGCTACTCACATCCCCCAAATGTCTGTTTTGTAGGAACAAGGTATACCCCAAGTAAAAACAAAATGTACACACCATTTATGTTTCTATTGAAAATCCACACGTTGAACGGGATTTGGAATGGTAATGATTGGAGGAAACAATAAACAGGTGCTAACACAATCGCAATGTTTAGCTCCACATTAATGAAATTTGAATGATCTATTTAGAATAGGTGAAAGTTTTGAGAACACTTGTTCTATTCTGAGAAAATTGACTTTGAATTATTATTATTATTATTTTTTTTAATTTTTTTTTTTGGGGGGGGGGGGGGGGGTGTTGTGTGTAGCAAGGCGGTGGTACATAGACAGATTGGTGAATTAAAGTACCTTGCTGCCACCTTGGATGCACACACCCGGTCTTAAAATACCCCAGAGACTCCCCGCCCCCCTTCCGAGGTACTCAAGATAAAAGAAAAAGGTTGTAGGTCCCATACGTGTCACCCGTAGAGGGAGTTTTCACTAATTCGACTTTGAGCAAATAAGCGCGCTTTAACGACTATTAGAATTCAACAGTTGAATTTACAAATGTACAATGTATAACATTCTAGAGTTAAAGCGGCTAAATTGCTACCTGTAATGTGATATTGTTCCGTTTGTATTTTCAAAATGGCAACTTTACAGCGCTTCCTCCTATCCACAAATGTCCATTACGAATGCCAGGACACTGCGTGCGCTTTGAATTTTTTGAATAATTTTTTTCACAGAAATAAATCAATTTAATGCAGTAAAAATGACTTTCAGAGGTTTATTGTCATTAACTGATTAACAGATAATCGATGTAAGAATGCGATACCAAATTGTTGTAAGCCGAGTTTGATTGGTCCATTGTGATATTATATTAAGTTGTACGTTACAAGATAAGATTGTGGACGTATAGCTTGGCTTAAATTCAATACTATCAGACAAAGGTCATAGTGAAAAACGACAGCGGTGTTCCGAGACTGGTATAGAAAACGATGTGCATCTTTTTAATGTTTATTCTTCAAGATCTTGGGTATTCTAGTATTATAGAACTGATCAATCGGGCAAAGTTTTAGACGGGATCCGAACTTCTTTACACCAATCATAGCATAATGCTAATAACTTGCATTATAAATAGTACATAACTACTGCAGTACTGGTTTGATAGTTTTAGTATATACACATGTACAAATCAATGTTTGCGAGTGCGATTGTAATTTCATGAGGCGACAGGTGAAATTATTAATTTGTTTCATACAACACCTGAATAAATCCTTGTCATTCGATTGGACAGAACACAATAATTATACGGTACGTCAACGGGACGAATGTTTCAAGGCACGTGATCAACGACCCTCCATTCAGATGGTTTTTAGGTGTTGTATACCTGTATTTTGTTTACAGGTTACTCACATTGCTTCCGCAATGTCAGTTTGAAAACGGTCGACAAGGTGAAACTGGGAAAATTGCTTCACCCCATTTAGTCAAATTAAAAAAATCTCTCTCTCCATCTCTCTATCAGGTACGTGTACGTAACAAGAATATTCGTTGTCAATTGGTTGCCATGTAGTGTCGCCCGTATGTAACGGCCCCTCTTCAGTTGGTTGGTCTAGTACGCCTCAATAAGACAGATTTGATCAAACGAGCCTTGCAAAACAGAAATCTCGAGTCTGAAGAAATCGTTTGTAGGGGTGAAGAAAACTCCCGTGTCAATCTTTTCGTCGTCATCCTTGTAACCTTGAATGGGGAAAAGGGGAAGTGCATTTAGGAATTACATTTTTTCGATACATTTGGCTGCAAAGCATTGTGCGTTTCATTTCCATAGAAAGACTGCTAGTCACGGTGGTGCAAATGCATAATCCTATGTGGCACCTACAAGGTTTATTGGGCTCTTTTAGGGTCACCGTTTTGTTAATATACAGAGGGGTCAATCCACATACCAAGTATGAAGTTTGTAATGTAGCGCCTTCGCCTTTCCTTCACACATGTTAGAACAGGGCAAGCAAATCACCCCTTTGGGTTTTTAATTCGCCGGTGTGGCATACAAATTTGTTACCAATACCGTTTGTTGAAATCTTGGCCTAGACAGGCCTACTAACTTTGAGAAAGAAAAAAAAAGTAATTGGGCAATTACTTTGCCAATCCCTGCTTGTCAACTCTCCATCCATGTAGACTTCGTAGCTGATAAACATATCTTCTTTAAGCTGTTCGATTGTAGCCTTTACATGGGGTGCTAAAGTAACAAAATGTTAGACAAAAATAGAGTACAGTCAAAAAGCAACAAGTCATATTCCATCCCAATTAGACAGTAACACAAGCTGGTACTCTTGTGCACGGCTTCCGACTTAAAAAAGAAAACAAAAACCTAACTCAGATCACAAACGGACAGTAGAGCTGAATGTAATGAGTTGCTAGATATTGTGTACTGTCTAAATGTGTATAAATATTGTGTATTTTTGTGTGTGTAAATTTGTATGTGTATACGTGTATATATGATCTGTATTTCTTTTTAGTATGCATCTTATACAAATAAAGAATATGAACTGAACTATTCTGCACCAATACATGTATTCAACAGGGCTTTAATACACGTTTAAAAAAAAAAACACGCAACAAATAAGTCCGCAACATGCAAGGCAAATAACTACAGCCGTTTTCGTAGAAACGGCAGAAAGAACTCTTTCTCAAACTGAAATATAACATTCGTGTCGAAGCTAACGGTTTAACTTACTGTTACTCGTAGTCTCGTAGACGTATGTGCAACCGTTGGCGCCGTATATTTTGGCGTCACAGTCTTTCGAGATTTGGGTCAGACAAATGTTACCTTGGTCCTCTGTATCATTAAAAACAGAAACAAATACACATTTGGGTGCGTTGTTTAGCTCAGCCGAGTCGACACAGGTCAGCCCGGGTAGTTCGTTTAGCTATGACGTCATACTCTGGTCTCACGCGGGTCGACCAACACAGATCAGACCTTGCTCGGGGAGCAGAGTCACTGGTGGAAGACGCCACACGCATGCGTTGTTCATTCCAAGCAACTGACAAATATGGCGACTGGGGTTCAAGTCGGGGCTCAAAAATCAACTTCATTGGAAGGCTAAATATAATTTTAAACCGAGCTCATTGTGACTTTAGAAACCTTTATTCTAGTCTATGTTACTTGTTTGCGCGTAAACGCGGTACATTTGAAGGCCTGAGCTTCAGTCCGAAAATGAGGTTTGTCAATGGCTACGAATATCACACCAGAATCGCGATGAACCGCGTTTGAGCGTTTGTTTAGCACGGCTCGCGTGACTAATCCGACTCACTGTAACCGTGTCGACCCTGAACTAAACAACGCACCCGTTGTAAGTTTAAGACGCGCCCTCTATTGGTCAAATAAAAAAAAGACGAGATTTAGTACACGTAGTAATAAAGTGCGTAATTCAAGACTCTTCACTTAAATCCTTGAAGATGCAGTTTTGTCTCATTTGTAGCCTTGTTAGTTTTGTATGCAAATTTATGATAATCTCCACAATACTTGTACACACTCACCGTTTCGCTTAGATTCGTCCAAGCGTGCAATCAACTCCTTCAGCAAACCGTCTAGTCCCCGCTCCTCTTTCTGTGTTAAATTTAAAGACCGGTAACAATAGTTTCAGAAAATATAGAGTGCGTCAAAAAAGATGCAAACAAAAATATAACGGAACGTTGAATGTGTAACCAATTAGATAATAAAAGTATGGTTTGAAAGATACACCTTTTCACTTTAAATTGAAATATCAAACGTCCAAATTTCCCAAGAGAGGCGATATTTATCATGGGGCAATTTTTAAATACGGCAGTGATAATCGATTTTGTATGGATTATGGTTTTTGTATCGATTATTATTAGCATCTAAACGCAACTGTCCAATTCCTAAATATCAATGCTCCAGTCCAAGCATTTTAGAAATTGGCTCCCTCCCAAACGTGAAAATAATTTGAGAAATTCAAACAAGCTGTCCATTACTCGCTGCCGTACCAACCGTTACAAGTCTAGTCCTATTCCATTTTTAACCTCGCTTTTAAATAACCAGTTTTGTTAAATAGGCCAATTATGAATCATTAGTGGTCCTCTTGAGTGGTTTCCCTGTTTTTACCTTATTTGTCTGTTTATTTAGTAATGTTTTTTTTTCAATGTAAGTGTAATTGTAGTCCTATTTCTTAATTAATTCTGATAATCGAAATTTTAATTTTTAATTTTTTATTGTAAACTGACTGTAATTCAGCTTTTGGCTGCGAATGTCTTTTAATAAACCATTAATAATAATTTAGCATGTAAACTTTTTTACAAACTGATCTGGTCTGGTCTTAACAAAAACGTAACAATTCATTATCAATATACCTCCCAACCAGAAAATCTAGTTTGGATAGACGGATAATCTTCCTAGATGACAAATTATACCCAGATCACCCAATGGACAGGCCTTTTACTGCCGTTGCGCTTCTGTTGATCACCAGTCAAACTGATCCCCGACTTTGTTACAGAAAAAGGCCGCTAGAATTAAAACTAGACTAAATCGGGTGATCCTGGTATTATTTTTAATCTAGACTTGTTTTTCTGGTGGGAGGATATACTGAAAATAGGCCGTTGAGTTTTGACCACTCTGTATACCTATAATATAAATAGGGCACTCATGTGTTCCGATTTGCAAACTAGTTCCAACCAGAATGTTCCACTCACGCGAACAATGAATAGTTTTGCGGCGCGAACAATTGTTATTGGACGCGCGCACAAAAACGCGAAATTTTGCATTTTTCAGTCGAGCGGAACGCAGCCCTGGTTTGAAATGAACTGGGCCTCTCACTAATCTATTATAAATAATCAGTGGGGCCTCGGCCGCTGCATGCCACACAAACGGTAATTTTCCTTTGATATGCAAATACCAAATACCCAAGTTGGTCTTCGCTACCTGAGGAACAACACGGTGTACGAATTATAGTTGCGCTTAAAACTGCACACATAATGGCCGTAGCCACTACATGTACACCCATACAATTTGAGACACGCCCAATAACCCAAAATGGCGGCATTATTCAGCGTCCAGGGACTAAAGTTCATGGAGCTGTGCAAAAATTCTTAGCATGAAAATTGCAACTTGGCAAAAACACAGTTTACAAACCAAATTCTCAGGCGATGTATAATGTGATAATGAAGTCAACATTTACCGAGACTGCAAATTGCAAAACACCCATAATTAATAAAAAACAACCGAAGGTTCAGAATATTCACGAAATGAAGGTATGGTTTAATGAGCACAATATGTTTTGATAAGCACTCAAATGCCAGCCGTTTTGTCTTAAAGTTGCCAACTTTACTCACCCCGAAAGAAGCGACGGATAGGCCGAAAAGTGCTAGATACACAACAAATCGTAACATGTTCAGGTTCTCTGTTGGCTACGAAAAGAACGAAGACTCGCAGAACCTCTTAATATACGAACTGGCGTAGACGATATGGCTGCACTACTAGTCTGTGGCCTTTTTATACACTAGCTAGAAACCATACAAATTCTGGCATTTTTGGCAGTCAACCAATTACACAATGGAAGCTAGCGCCGTCAAACACTGACCTCTACACCTGGACGGACCATTGTCCATATTCTGCTGTGCTAAGGCTTGAAGTCGGCGCGAACTGGAAGTGCAACATGGCGGACACAAGACGTCACTTCTGTGAGCCAATGAAATGTCCAGGTGTAGAGGTCAGTGGATTTACTCTGTACATTTTGTATTTATAAACATTATGTCATACGTACCGTACCCACTGAACTCTACACCTGGACATTTCATTGGCTCACAGAGTGACGTTGTGGGTCCGCCATGTTGCACTTCCAGTTCGCTCCGACTTCAAGTGTGAATGGGCAATGATCTGTCTGGGTGTAGAGGTCAGTGCGTACGAAGGACTAATACAAAGTATACTCAGCATGCAGCGGACCCCTTTTGTCACTTTGCCCTATTCACTCACACCCCCAACTATAGACCAATCCGGCCTGTCAATCAAACGGCGCGCATTGGCCAATAAGATTACGAGTTCTGGTCAGGTAACTTAGCAACGGTTGCTATAGGCGCGGTCCGCCATTATTTTCGCCCCATCAAATTTGTTACGTGAAATAACTCTCCAAAGTGCCACTTTTGCAAAAATGAACACCCCAAATGTTGTTAGGTATGCCATAAAGATCAATTTGTGAAGGTTTTATCATGTACCAAGTTGGGGATCACGAAAATGTCTTTCTGAAAAGATTTTGTGACTTCGTCCCATGGTCTATTAGCGCGGTCCGCCATTAGCTCACATTAGCCTCTGTCATGAAATGACGAAAATCAACCGAAGAGGGCGTTTTGCGGAAATTTGTCAATATGGCTTCCGAGCTCTCGCGTAAAACTAACGTAATTAGCTATACCACGAAGGAAAGACAACAGATAGTTAGTGAATTGCGGGGAAATACTTAATACAAAATGGCCAATCATAAAACTAGATTTTCTTTCCTGCACTTGAAAAGGCCCGCCGTGTATTTATGCTCCTTAGGAAACCGGTTAGGCCCAACATTTTAACAATTGTTTTTTTAAGTGGCACTGCACTGAAGCTTTATTTGAAAGCCATATATTTGAATGCCATACAGTAAACAAATTCTGGGGCCATTTCATACAACTTGATACAAGCAATATTCTTTTTTTTTTTTTTTTTTTGACATCAAATATAAATTTGAGGCTTTACACACAAGCAACTGGTTCACATAATTACTATTTGGACGTTAAACCTCAACATTCCTGATCCTGCAATGTTAAAACACCAACCAGTTTTAAATACTATCGCATTAAATGTAGACGCCTGTGAAATCCAGTAATATTTTACCCTTTTATTGACTGAAACCTTACATGGGTCATAAATGACATTTACTATTAAAAGAAGTTCGTAAATATTAAACTTGAATTTTCCAAGAATTATTCAATTGCGCCGCGACTTCCACTCGGTCAATTGTGTGCCAAATTTCTGGACGCCACCGTTTTGGTTTTTTTTTCGGACTAAGCGTACACCTAAATTGTTAACAGAGGGTAAATAGCAAGCATTAATAACATTAACATGGTAAAGGTACAATGAATTTGCAGTTTGTCAACAAAGAAGTTTGGCAACATATTGCATGAGGAAAGTCGGCCCAGAATTAACTGTTTATAAACAATGTAAACGTCGAAGTGCAGCTATAGCTACGCACGTACGAATATAGCGCAGCACACTTTCACAAACTGACCATTTTTTCAGTCGCTGTTTCTTTCTCTTTCGTAATTTTACGGTTTTGGATGACATTTAGCCTTATGCCTATGGTTTATTCTTTCGAAATAACCACAGTCTTTAGAGCTCCGTCGTAAGCCATAAAGTTCTGAAATCGACGACACACGTGTTGCTGTTGGTAAGCGCCGCCATTTTGACAATTTTCCGCGCGTTGACCTTTTAGAAAGGTCATGACAGAGGCTAATGGGCTTAGAAAACGGCTTCGGTAGAAAAAGGCACCGTACTTGTCAATCAAAAAGCGACTGTTCTTACCCCTCCTTAAAGTCATCCTTTAGTTCGCCTGCTTGCTAATAGTAATTTTTCCCGCCTAAAAAGTTTAAATCAATATTTTGCTGTCGCCAGAACTGCGTACGTGTTCTACTCATATAGCGTACACTACGTACGTATACGTGTGCAACTTGACCGAGGTAAGGGCGTCGCCATGCCGTTGCTATTATTCGTGCCTCTAAATCGGGGAACGGTTGTACATGCGCAGTATATGACAGTAAACGAACGGGGTCACTCGACTCACCGAGCGACGTTCATTCTTGAATAAGTACGTGGCCACATGCAAAAGTGATAACCTGTATTTCCCTTCCTTGAAATCTTTTAAAATGGATTCATGTCGCCGCATCGTCCAAACTAATTTCTAAAAAAGAATGAGTGTATACGTATGGGGTACTAAGGGGACATTCCACGGTCTCATATCGCGCTTGGTATACAATAACCAACACAAGGGGGGGGGGGGGGGGGGGGGGGGGGTGGAATTGCTGTCCGAAGTTTTACAATCAGGGATGCCAAGTAAAAAGCAAGAAAAACGGCGTTCGTTTACAACCGGCGTGGGACAGTTTTTGTCGGAACAATTACAGGATATCTAGCGCAATCAATTTGCTGGATGCCTAGAATCATTATTTACTTAAAAATAACCAAGATATTTCTTAATAATTCGGTAGTAACATTTTTCGATATCTGCGAATGGTGTATCAATCGGGCAAAGTTGTGTAGTAACGTAATTAGTTACTAAACTTATTCGCCTGCCGAGCTACAGTTAGGCCGAGAAGTGCGAGACACACAGCGAATCGGAACATCTTCGGGTTTAAGGGGCGTTCACGGTCGTAATAACTGATATTAATGAGAAGAGACGACACCCACAGCTCCTTCGTGAAAAGTATACACAATACACAGAGATAGCGCCTTAAGTAGCTATAGGACATATCACGTGGTCGTATCCTGCTTTCTTTATCAAAACTAAAATTGCACAGAAAATGCCACATATTATAATACAACCTTAGGACCGGGTAGGTCGCTTCATTTGCCATATGAAACAAGATATGAGACGGAGGGACCCCCCCCCCCCGAGTCCCTCGGTGTCATATCGTGCTGGGTATATCAAATGCTATACCCTCCTCGTATTACGTTTGCGAGAGATCAATGTCTTGATCGAAGGGGTGGGGGGGGGGGGGGGGGGGGGGGGGGGGGTTGAGGGGGGGGGGGGGGGGGGGGGGGGGGGTGAGGGGGCGTGAGTGGCGCCGCCCTTTTTTTTTAAGAAAAAAGACATAGCTTTAGACACAAAACCAAAATAAGAAAAATGAGGGAGAGAGAAAATTAATAGAGACGAAGAATGCGACGAGACAGAGAGGGCGCGCGACGAGACACAGGCTGGGTTCGGGCAAAAGAGTAGTCTTTGGTCAAGACGTTGCTTAATCCGCAGCCACGAGAGGGCGCTATCACGACAAACCATCATCGCACTCACCAACCAGTCGGTAGTAACAACGTCTTTGGAATTTCGTAGAGGTCAGGGGCGGATGCAGGAATTTATGAATGTGGGGTCCTAGCCATGGGCGGGGGGTGTGGGGGCTCTCCCCTCGATTTTTGTTTTACAGTAGAAGCTCTGAGGTGCATTCTGGGACATTATGAGCCTATTTTTTAAAATATATTTTGATCGTTTTGATCTATTGGGAATCTTTTACAGAAAGTACCATGCTGCTATTTTGCTCATATATAAAAATACATTAAAAAAGAATATTAAACAAAAAATATATATATATTTTTTTAAAGATCAAGTCAAAAAATGTGGGGTCCGGTCCCCCAGGGCCCCTCTCCTGGATCCGCACCAGAAGATAGTGATATGCGCACGCACCTGCTTAGCCTAATGAATAATGCAGCGTGCATTACGTACTTTGCATAAACATACATATGCATAGGTTTAACCCCCTGACTCTACTTCGTGTTGCATCTGGATGTACATGTACATGTACATGTACGTACATGTCTCCACAGTGATACAAAAATGCGAAGACATTGTATCATCAAACGTGTTCAACGTGAAAATGAAAGACTTTTTCGGTACATTATTATGGTCATCTCTTGCCTACAAGTTTTGAGGGCAGAATCCGTTTGGTCTTTTGAAAATGACGACAACGAACTCCTTAAAATCTATTTATTTTCATTAATTCCTTTGGTCATAAATTCAGGACGTTTGCACCTTTGCAATTAATTTTGTATATATTTTTTTTAAGGATCTTTACCCAACTTCTCAAAATGAAACAATTTTGATTACGTGTTGAAAATATGTGCCTTTTCATATATTTTTGTTTTAAATAAATATTGCCCTAAGGTTGATTTTAGTTGAATTTGTAGGTAGCTACAGTCCCAAGAAACACAATGCTATTAAAATTTGACTTTTAACAAAAATGTCAGGGTCCTTGTCGATTATTCCTACATGAAGCAAGATATGAGACAGAAGAAAACTGCCCCCCTCCCTTTTTGTGGTCGCCATTATGCTTGCGAAATATTCTGTTTTCTCAGGATTCTTTGTAGGTTTTTAGGGGGTGGGGGAGGGGGGGGGGGGGGGGGGGGTGCGTTAGGTAAGTACAACAGTCTAGAGAGTGTATAGGTCTAAGAGGGTAGTCCCTTGGTCTCATATCGTGCTGGGTATATTACTGGGCTAAACAAGCTTCAGGGTGATCATCAATTTCTACTAAAATATTCCCACAGACTTTTATGCAATTTAAGCTGCAGGAATTCGGACATTGCTTTATTTTTCAGAGGGAAAAACTACAGTTAGTATTAGACACATTTTATCTTTACACTGTTGCCAATTTAGTCATTCTAATTGAGTTTCAGTTATTTGTTAAAAAGCAGCTGACAGCAACATTTAAAGTGCTGTTTGTTAATTCTTTTTGGCATAATATATCCTCAATGAAATCCAAAATACATGTGAATTACTTTCCAAATGTAATTCTTTGATAACACTTACAATGGAGGTACATGTAAGATTAGGAATGTATTCCTACCTCCATGCACTTATAATAAAGGTTACATTTATCCAAATCACTAGAAATAAACATGATGTCCATGAATTAAAAAAGGTTATAAAAACAAGCTATTGTTTTGATAACATTCTTTTTTGGCTAAAACATATTTTATGAAAGATCCAGTTAAAGATGAATTAATTTTCCTCTGACAGCTCTCTTGTCCATGTACATTGTACATCTTACTTTGAACAAAAGTTACAAAACAGCCCTGTTAACCCTATCATTACCGCAAGCGCCACCTGGGCTCAAAATTGCATGGACGTTCGCAACCAAAGAGCCTATATGTCCCTCATTCTAAAAGTCGTTACGTGACCAGCGTTTTTTGTTGGCACAAGCCGATATTGCATGAAACTGAAATGTCAACAGCGCCCTCACTTTTGGCAGTTGTGTGGTTTATTGCTATTGGTTTCAAACTGGTTCAAAAGGACGCGCGCGTGCATGCATGCGATCACTAGCAGTTTGTCCAACCAACGCCAATTAGCTGCCATCATGGCCGAAAACGCTTCCAAGATTTTGGAGGAAATCTTCGCAGATAGCGGTTCAGATATGTCCGATGATGAATCTTCTGTAGCAACATGAAGCAGAAAGTGATGAAGAGGGAAGACAATCCTCTTCAACTTCGTCTGGGAAGCCAAATTACAGGTAGGGTCGGGAGGTTACTAAAAACACACCGTTCAACTTGGCTAGTATACATGTAGTAGTAATTGAAATGTTTCGCATCCGACATTCATAGGCTACTTTATAATGTAACCTTTGCTTTTTGATGACCTTTTGCAGGGAAAATCATCAAAAGCACTGAACGTTTCAGTTTGCATTGCATAATCCGATGGAATCCAATTAGAAATTGATGAAAATATTGATTTGTTATTGATTTGTTATTGAATTATTGATATTTTATTGATTTGAAAAAAAGAAATGAAAATGTTTTTTGTTGTTCTTTTTTTGAACATGTTTTTTTGTGTAGATATTCTTAACTTTCTATTGATTGTAAATTTGTATCTATTTTTATATAATAATCTTTAAAAAAAGAGATTTTATTTCATGAGTTTTTATTTTATTAAAAAGAAGACTTATTTCAGTGGGAACACTAGATACGAGCATCCACAAACAGCATTGTAAGGACAGTTTGTCATTAAAGGTAATACAACATTTTCGACCACCACCCACCCACCACCACGACCACCAACAACAAAACCAGAAAAAAGCTACTTCATTAAATGAATGACCATATTTGACAGTCACGAATGGTCTCGAGCATCCTGTGAAATCAGGGCACGTGGTGTGCTGTTCTGTTTTAACAAAACTTATATTGTTTAGCAATTTCCAAAGATGGTTTGCCAAACGGCTTCCCAACAAATACTAAACCCCCGGATAAATCCGTTTGACCCGACCGCCCCCCCCCCCCCCTCCAAAAAAAGCTAATGTTGTATACTACCCTTAAAAGAAAATGTGCCGTGAAATGAATAGTGTCCCATTAACCTTTCTGAATGTTCTTATTCAGGTGTGGATGGAATAAAGCAAGCACCTCTTATAGCAAGAGCCCACCGATGAAATTCAGTGAAGAGACTGGCTGTACGGGAGATTTCAGTCACCTGTCGCCCATGCAAATCTTTCAGCTTTTCTTCTGCCAAGCAGTGTGGGAGTTGATGGTGGATGAGACCAATCGTTATGCTGACCAGACAATGTGTGCAGATCATCAGCCTGC
Organism: Crossaster papposus; assembly: GCA_037893245.1. Lineage (NCBI taxonomy): Eukaryota > Metazoa > Echinodermata > Asteroidea > Velatida > Solasteridae > Crossaster > Crossaster papposus. The sequence goes on along the minus strand of JBAIAA010000326.1, from coordinate 1,062,420 downwards.
ATGGAATCCAACTACTGTTCCTGAAATGATGGCATTCGTGGCCTTGCTTTTGTGCATGGGTATCAACAAAAGGCCTCGCTACAGCATGCACTGGTCCAGGTCCGAAGTTCTGCGAAGTCCCCTGTATTCGGCGACCATGTCTCGCAATCGATTCACTGCGATTCTTCGATTAATCTTTCCACCTTGCCAACAACAGAGCTCAACCAGTTGATGCTCCCCTGACAAACTCTCCAAGGTCCGCCCGCTGCTCGACATTGTACTGCCATCCTTTCCTCGCATTTACAAGCCAGACCGAAACCTCTCACCGGGTGAGGCAATGATCAAGTTCAAAGGCCGACTTGGTTTCAAACAGTACATGCCACGAAAGTCCGCCTGGAGCTTGTGGAACTGCACGCTACACCACACTGGGGATTCCAGATTGTGCAAACCCAAAGAAGTTACACATAATAAAAAAGCCGGCCAACTATGCGTCGTTTGGCAGGATGCCAAGTGTGTAAATCTTCTCACAAATGTTGGAAACTGCAAAATCGACACGAAAGTACGAAGCTGTCTAAGGGACACGGTGAAAATAATTATTTTCTTTCACTTCAGCTAACTCGTACGTACGACTTATATGTCGTACGTACACTGCAAAAACTGTGGTGTTAAAATTTTAACACCAATGTTTTTTTAATATTTTGGAATGAAAATTGGTGTTAAAATGAATTAAAATGATTCTTGAAGTATCAGTTTCAAATCAAGTACTGGTGTTACGTACTTTTGGTGTTAAATTTGACCTAGTGCGCATGCGTGTGTGAAATAAAGCCCTCTGATTGGTCGATAAGGAATTATGGGATATGTTAACAATAGTCGATGTTAAATTGTTGTATTTAGTCCAAACAATCATTTTTTTACCATAATATGTAATTATTTAAACGATTCCATGATTGAATTTTGATTTGTGTGCAAACATAGTTAAAAATTCGCGTTACATTTTATTCGTTTTCAAATTTTGACATTATTCATAAAAACTGTGTGTGTAGTACGTATTCAGTAGGAATAGGTTATTATTGTATATGGATGTGTAATAAGTCAGTTCTTGGTAATATTTCATTACGTAATTTGTCCATGCAGTTAATATGTACAAAAACATGTGTTAAATGACGAGCAAATGGCGTGATATCCACGTTAAATTTCTCTATCAGAGTGTACACCAAAATTGGTGTTAAAAAAATTTGATTCCTAAATTCAACACCCAAATCCCTGCCCAATATAAACACCAGGAAATAATCAAATTTTACACCATTGGTGTACAATTTAACACCACAGTTTTTGCAGTGTACGAGTTACTGTCAATCCATTATGATTCAACACCACTTCAAAGAAGAGTGGCCTTTCCTTACTTTGCCTTGCGAGGGCGCTATACACTAAAACTTGGCAAAAGGTGCTTGGTCACTAACTGGTCATATCATGTATTACTGTGGTAACCTAAGCATAGTGACAAAATATGCCTTGGTACTGAAAGGGATAAGCCTAGTCTAAAAATATACAAACTTATAGACAATGTTCCACACTGTAAACTCTTTAATATTTATTCACGCTATCTTAAGTAAGACATTTTTATTAAATGGTTAGTAGATTATCATTAGAAGCCTTTTGAATTATGGTTTAATTAATAAATGATCACTTATGTTTGCGTATTTTCTTTTTAGCACGATTAGACCAGCCTTTGAGATCTGATTGAATAGGTTTTGTGTGACCTGTGATTGGAGGTCATCAGTTCCGCGGCTCAGCTGCGCGCTACATGCAATTCGAAGGGTCATGACTTCCATCTTAGAAATCTGAGAAGCTCGATTAGCGTTTTCTGGGTCAGAATTGACCTCGAAATGCGTCCGAACCCGCACGATAATTGTTTTGGGTTGAACATTTCACTTTTGGGCCGTGGGTCGAAATTAACTAGAAAAAAGTCAATTTGACCCAGAAAAGTGCCATTTTCAACCTAAAAAGTGTCATTTTCAACCCAGAAAAAGTCAGATTCGGATGCGTTTCGGGGTCAAATCTGACCCAGGAGTTTTTAGAGTGTAATAGCCTCTTGGCCCAAGACTAGGTGAAACCTGAAAAATATATATATGTTTTTCAATTGCTATTTGTATAAAGTTTTGAATGAGAACAATAAAATCTGCCGACGTTTAGTTACTGAATACATTTCTTCACATATTTTGAATCGGCCATCGCAAGGCGGATGATTTTAAGTCCACAAAATGAAAATTCCTTTTTAGAAGGTGGCAGACGCCCACAAGGTAGCGTATCTTCAGCTTTTCCTTCATACATCGTTATGTGGCTTACTTAACTACCTATAGGCTATAATGACAAAGAATATGTTTGACATACTCGTGCAGCTATATCTGGGGTAGTGCACAGGAGACGCACAATTCATTAGTAAACCTATAGGTCTATGTATAATGTAAACAATTAACAATGTTGAAAGGCTGGTATTAAATATGGAACGAACATTGAACTACCAAAACACAATCCATGATGCAGACCTATATTTTGGATGGTTATCGAGATTACAAGGTTCGTGTGAATTCTTTTCATTCATTATTATACTCATCACATCTATCCCGCACATCATATTAGCCAATTCTACATTGGAATTACAAAACAACCAAACATTATTCTTGGTATTTATATTTACTACAAAACCGAGCCTAATCTAATGCATTTGTTGGGTTATTAGCGCCTGTGTTTGTTTAACCCCAGGTATCAATTACACTGATGGCTTACCCCAATTGCAGTCACTTCACCACATCTATTGTTATGCCAAGAAAGCATTGTGTCCTGAGAAGCAATATAGTTACGTAATGCATTGGAGTTAAGTGCCCCCCGCCCCTGGGTCGAACCGGTTCCCCAAAATGCATTATGTTGGGCTCGGTTCTTTACTGTTCTTTAGGCATAAAATAAAAAAATGTTATGTTGGCGTAACGGGCCCAAACAAATAGGGTAGGTAGGTAGGTAGGGATTTTTTGTTCCCCTCCCAGCAATGAAAATGATATGTTTTCTAATTGTTTAAGGCTGTAGTGATACACGATAGCGTGTCCAGGTTTAATATATACACAATTCACACACACAAGTGGGTAAATGCCGTCAATAGGGGACGGGGCATTGTCCGACCGTCTTCCCTCTTTTGTTTGTACTCTAACGTTTTCGGATGATCGCCATAGGATTTGCACACGAGTCTGAATCGGGGACCTTTGCGGAATAGGGGACCCCATTGTTCCCTTTGTAATACGTCCCCTATTTCAATCAAAAACAAACGCACACAACAATGAGAAACGGTCAGAAATGGTTTTTAAACGTATTTATAACTAGATTTATATAGATTTTAATCATTAAATTTCGTCCCTTGAAAAAAAAAATATCCAGGGTCGGCCGTATTTTTAGGGTCGGTCGGGTTACGCCAACATAACATTTTTTTTTATGCCATAGTTTTAGTTTTACAACAGACTAGCACATTTCTACTTTTTTCCCCTGAACTGTTGCCACAACTTTATTACTATTTTCCATTCTTATTTCACTAAACAAATTTATGATCTATGCACAATAAGAAAAAATAAAATAAAACAGTTTCTCGTCCTGTCCCTCAGAATTCTTGGCTGCCGCATAACACAAAACAACAATTTGTTTAATAATTAAAAAAAAAAGGAAAAACAAACTCAGAAAATCTGAGTTATTTTCACATCGGCACTTGTCTCCGCATCGTAATTCTTCTTGTTTGTATTCTTTCTGAGCGTAATATGGATGCTGGAGTGAAGACAAATCCGCTCAGCGCCCCTCGTCTTCCTTTGTTTCTAAAGGTTCGGACGAGAAACTATTTTCTTTTATTTTTCCTAACCTTTTTATAGGTTAGTTGGGTGTTTCTGGACTTTTTCACCGTCCTGGATGTATACAACTTTGCTTTAAATAATATTTTAAACTATATAAAGGGTGTTAATACTCCTTTTTACAATACATTAATTCTTGTCTTACAACATTTGATTTCCTTTGTCCGTGTCTGGGAAGTGTACAATTGTTCTTGAACAATTTCCTGTTTTCCTCCGATTTTATGAAGCTGCTAAGCACACAAATGTACTCAGCATAAAAGTCTTCTTCAGTAAAAATAGGTTACCAGAAACAAATCCACATGCTTTTCAAGCTGACCAAAAATCAGCTGTATACCAGTCACAAACAACAAAATCACCTGAAAATTTGGCCTGTTACCCTGTTTTTGCCAAGGAAGAATTGTCATGCTTAGCATTTGTTTTGGTGCTTAGCTGCTCCATGACATGACCCCAGATCGCTCTAAACCATCCCTACGTGACGGAGGCCGCTGCATGACACCCTAAGCAGACAGCGTGCTGAAGGAGGCGGCAAATCCGCTGCTTTGGGAGCTCCTGTTGGTGGTGAATCGGAGCGTCATCTTGTTGCTAAGGGAGACGATGGGACCACTTAGCAGCTCAGTGCCACAAACCCTGTAATGAACATTATTTTAGAAATCAGTTACCAAATCGACGATTTCAACTTTGAATGGATCATCTTATTAAGGGAACGATGTCTCCGAAAGGTCAGATAAAAACTGAATAGAAAATCAATCAAAGGAACCAATGTTAATTCAACAGGAGCGTAAATAAAAAGCAAGCAACGTTAAACCCATGCACCCATGATTGTGTACGTCGAAAATGGCGTCGCTATATTGTTTAACGTAAAGATTTGTGATGTGCCTCATAGCCGATAGCTTTTCTGTCTGGTCAATGAGTTTCTCCATCCCTCCAACCTTTCGGTTTCGACAGGTCAAGCCGGTGTCATATGAACATCAGACTCACTCTATTTAAACATTGTCTCAGGAATATTCGTCATTACAAATCAAATTCGTCTAAGCTCCTGCGGAAAGGCAGCATTCAGAGATGGATTTCGTCTTATATCAATCAATTCCAAACTTCTAAAAATATTAGTCTGGTAGTGATTCAGTCAAGCACACGTCATAATGATTTCCTGTATAAGTTTGAAATTGATTGATACAAGACGAATTCGATCTTATACTATGCGTAGATTTCTATATGTAGATGGGGGAGGGTGTAATCCCCCACCAATAATTGACGAAGAATAGGTAATGGGGGATATTTCTTATTGTTAGTCAAATATGTCTCATTCTTAGTCAGGTGTTTGAGGGATTACGTCCCTGAACCCCCAATAAATCTACGCCAGTGGCAACAGTAAGACGAATTTGATCTGTAATGACGAATATTTCGTAACAAAATGTTTAAATAGAGTGACAACAATTAAACGGTGAAATTAAACGGTGAATGACTAAATTGGTTTAGTAAAAGCGTGTGATTTTTTTCTCGGACGAGGTACGACATTGAATGTACGAGTTGGTGAATTGGAAGGAAAAATGTTTTTAAGTAGTCGGGGAAACCTATACTACACCAATGAGTCTGTTGTTCTTACAGTCTGATTTCACGTTACACCGGTCTAACCACAGAAAAAGGAACATCTAACCCTCGACTTACTTGAGTGGTCGGACCTGTGTGTCGTCGCCGCCAGTCAAGCTGATTTGCAGCGCGTCATCCGAGCATTCCGTTCCCGAGGAGCTAACGTCTAAGGCGGTGATGTCCAATGCCACTTGAGAACCCGCGGCAACCTGGGAATCGATCGTGATGGTCAAAAGAGTCAGCCCCAAATTGGGTATTTTTTTCGGGAAATCATGAAATTTGAAAATACAAATTCACTATAAAACGATGCACGTATACTTCCAAGTTTTTATGGACAGAAATTTGACAATTATTATACCAGTACTAGTTTGGTATCTCCACCTGCGCATTATGTTCCTGCCAGGATTGGACAATTGTTTTTAATTCGGGGTAGTAACCAAACTGTGTAATCTGTATTTTGTTTTTAAATTAAAATATAGAACAACAGTTTCGAGTTATTTTTACATTGGCACTTTTCTCCTAATCGTAATTATTCTTTTTTGCAGTCTTTCAGAGCGTTGTACCAGGAGTGGAGTCTAATTTTTTTAAATAGTTTTGTTGTTATATTAAGGCCTTTAGGGTTTTGCCGCATGTAGTGTATTACAGTGTTTATTCTGGTTTGTAATGTTAAACAAAAACACTCGCGGTTGAGCATTGTAAGACCGCGTCTGAATCTCTTGTTTATGGCTATTTTCTTGGTGTTTGCCCATTACAGTTATGGCCCAGTCACAATGTCGGCGATCTGTCGGGGATTAGTTTTGGCCGGGGGTCGTCGTAGAAAATAAAGAATCCTTGAACAATCCTAGCAATAATCCTAATAAAAGTGGAGCAGTCACATTGTCTGAGATTTTTTCAAGGATTTTGACCCGGTTTTGTCGAAAAATCGTGGGATTAGCCTCCGATCGCCTCCGATTGCATCGGAGACGATATCTGCAGCAAGAGCGTCTCAAACTTTTAGCGATCCGATCGGAGGCGCCCTTATATACACGGCGATTTACTACGATTCCACCGTACGATTCGTCGGAGACGATCACAGAAAGCGTACGAATCGTCGCAGGGCGCCTCCGATTCAGTCGGAGGGCGCCGGAGACCACTCGCAGACATTGAATCTCAACCTGAATTTCCAATCCCACACAGAATCTTGCGACTAGTCTCAGATTATTCGGAGGACGCCTCCGATTAATCGGAGGGCATCGTAGGTCATCGGAGATTGTGTCTGGGATGCCCAAAATGGGTGAAAAATCTTGCGAGCAATCTTAAAATTTTAAGTTCAAAGTTGGGGACCGCGACGGGTGTGGCGATGCCTAAAAAATCTGCGACAAGCCGCAGGCGTCCGGAGAGCGCCTCCGACGGGTGCAAAATCGTGAGATCTGTCTCAAGATTTTGTTCAAATTTCCCGGTTTTACCCATCGCCGACGCATCGCAACTGATTTGTGACTGGCCCATAACACATTATAAAGCAGGCTGACAATAGACGTAGCCGTATAGAAAAAGCCCGTTTGGGAGTTCGGACAAGGCCTAACACACGTCATTATACCTCAAGTGTCCAGGTACAGTCAGCGTTGTTGTCATAGTTACTGGGGTAGTTAGGTGAGGTTAGACAGCCTGAATCCATCAAGGTTCCGCCACAAGTTTCGCTACCTATACGAGGAAAACAAGGACATTGATCTGCTGATCTTCATAAGCAGATCTCATGATTACGTTATGGGTTTAAGGGTTAGGCAAACGTCATGGTTTAGGACTAAAGCTGAGCCCTTATACCCTAAATTTAATGAATTTAATGAATTTAATGAATGAATGATGCACTGTGGCACCCGAAGAAAAAAGGCTGAACCCGAAAAAAGAAAGCCGCTTTCATTTCACGATAAAGAAAGCATCCGTCTCCCATGATTTGGAGCCACAACTAAAATAAGAGTAAAACTTTACGCACACGACATAGCGATCGATGGTTCGTCGATGACGTAATTAGCTACGAAGCCCTGATTGTTGTAAGACACGTCCGTTGTCAAGACAACCATCATCTCATTGGACGATACCTGGACAGGTGGAAGGGTCGTTCCACAGAATCTGATGAAACAAAGAAAGTAGCGAAAAAAACTAAGAAAAGCAGTAAAAGACTTAGTATTTACTGACGGATATTAAAGTTATATATTTGTATACCCAAATGTTGTCAGTTGTGTAGCTTTATCGTTTGAAGCAGCAAACGGTGTCAAAATTGAAAGAATGGTGCTTGACAACTACATTAGCTCTGTGAATGCTGTCTATTCCGAGAAAAAAATATTTTAAGATTTTGATTTTAAACCAACTACTAATGAACATTTCCAAAAATGCGTTTCTGGGACGAATTTGACAGCATGCCAGAAGAAATATATTTTAGAGTAATTATTCTTTACATCAAGTAAGTTGTTTGAACAATAATTTGGTTGGTTACTTGTTGAAAAATCGCAGACGGTTATACATGTACTGAACTTCAATCCCTTTTATTTCTTTCAGAAACGAACTTATATGCCAGCCAGAAACCGCATATTTGCTTCAGAAACAAACTTTCAAATTTTACGAATTAGACGAAAATAATAATAGGTCTCGGTTTTATTTTTACCAAACCGATTTGTTTGAAGTGTGCGGTCATGGTAAATTTGTAAACTAAGTAAAATTGCAAAATTGAAGTTGCGGGCAACAGGTCAACTTTGATAACAAAGATGATTTAGGTCACATCGAGACAAAGTCCAGACTCTCATCGGCAAAGAATCGATTCTTATTGATTCGGTTTATTAATATCAGTTCGAAGGTAATGGACGTCATTTTGTAATCATTCGTGAGTGAAAATGCCCAATAATTATATTCGATATATAAATAAATAACAGGATCAAGCATCCTGTGAAATAATTGCGTCCAGCATCATGCTGCCATTTTCGAAAGAAAGTACAAACCCATTGTAAGGGATAATAATAATACTAATGTGCGGTGCTTATATAGTGCTTTATCACCAAAGTCTCCAAGCGCTTAACATTATTACCCCGGTCATTGGGCCCATGAAACATTCCAAATACCATCTCAGCTCCCTGGGGAGTATACAGCTCGATGCTGCCATTTCGGCGCAAAGCAGCTAAATCAACCACAATAACCATCTCTGCCCTCCCTGGGTAGGGAGAAGCAATGAGTGACAAAGTGCCTTGCCCAAGGGCACACGCACCATAGTCCCAGGCAGGACTCGAACCCACAACCTGTAGCTTTACCTACAGATTACAAATTCAATGCTCCAGACAACGAGGCCACGGCACTCCACTAAAACGTAAAAGAAAACCCTATAGTAGTTATTCGAATAGAATAAAGTTCAAAATCGAAGTAGCAAACGGTCTGAAATAACAGCTGGAAATTAGTCTTAAGTACGCGAAGTAAAATCTACTGACATTAGACCACTGATATATTTCGTTGCTATTTAAAATTTAGAAATATATAAAATATGTGTGAAAATGTATAATTATAATTATTTTAAAGTAACTTTAACCTGTTGTTCTTGGGGTGGTAATATGGCGGATAGTGCTGACTTCACGTCTAACAGCTAACGGCTTATCCAGTTTATATAAAGATCAGTGCTTGAGAGACCCATTCACGTGGGATTCAATGAGAACTTAGTCTTACCTCTGGTCGTCAGAGAACATGCTGGTGGTGCGTATAGTCAGAACATCCCAAGCGCATGCTGCATCGTCCTCAACATCCATGGATTCAAATGTCAATGTAATGGTGGAGCCTGGTTTCCCCTGTATTGGTATAATTGTCAAGATAAGACGACACAAATTCGGCAAAATGTTAGCACAGGAGTCAGGTTGGCAAAGCGTTTTTTCCCCTAGCCTCCCACAGCTGTGACCCGGGTTCAAATCCCACCTTAGCCAATATGTTGATTGGGTTTCCAGTCCTAGACTGATTCCGTAAGTTTCCTTCAGGGTTTTTCCTCCAACCTCTAAAAATGGCATTCATTGCAAGTCCATCCGTGTTTATACAACACAGTTTCCCATCATCTGATTGGTGGATTGTCAATGATCACGTGTCATTTTCTACCTTCAAATTGATATAATTGTTTTTAGAAACCGGGGGTGACTATTCTCGAGTTGACTATTTTCGTTATAGGTGCTGGCCTTAGGGGGCTAGTTGCTGCCCCCTCACCACACCCCTATTCTACCCCGATGGGTACGCCATTGACCTCCTCTCTAGGGCTGTTTCGAATATCAACCAAATATTCGAATATCAACCAAATATTGTTTTACCACGCTCATTCAAAGATGACAAAGATGCCATGACAAAGATGCCGTAAACCGGTAGTACAGATCATACAATGCCTTGTGCTTTTAGAGGAGAGGTATTTTGTCACAGAGCTTAACAAACCCCGGGCCCTGACGGCGCCAGGACAACCACGCCAGAGTTCCATGCAACCACACTTTCCAGTGCTATACCAACTGTGTTGCACATTTCCCCCAGATAATCAAACTCAATCATCATGTACCAGAAAGTTACACAAATCAGCAGGTACAAGCAACAATATTCACCCACAAATAACGTTTTAATATAATCGCAATTCAGTAACTTCGTAATCCGAAAACAAAATACTTTTCAATTATTTTTTTTAATATTTGAACATTCGGTCATAACGCAGTTTAGAATATCGAATACTAAATTATTCGAAAAGGAACAGTCCTATTATACTTCTCCCACACCCAGCCTTTTTAGCAGAACGCCAGTTCCTCGGATTAGGTTTAAAACTAGAAATATATAAGGGGTTCTGGCAAAATGAGACAGAACCAGTGGCGGATGAGTCGAATCGAGTCATTTGCCTGCAGTGACTCGAGTCGATTCGAGTCATTTACCCATCAGGACTCGAGTCGAGTCGAGTCGAGTCATTTACCCATCAGGACTCGAGTCGAGTCGAGTTGGCAAACATGTGACTCTAGTCCGAGTCGAGTCAACTGATTGATTCGAGTCATTACAACTCTGGCAACAGCGTCCTTACCTTGATATACCAGGCGCACGTGAGTCCATCATCGTAATTAGAGGGATAGTTAGGCGACTTGATGGAGCCGCTAGTCTCAGTCAGCTCGTAGAGACACTTGTCGGATGGGGCCAGGGAGGCCGTGTTGTCTACCTCACACTGGGCGCCAGTGTAGCCTGACGGACAGGTGCACTTACAGGTACCGGCTATCATCGCCTCGTAGCCACCGTTCTGGCAAGACAAACTATCGCTGCAGTCAGCTGGCAAAGTGAAAAAACAAACAGAAGAAAATAATCTAAAACGATGATCTTTGCATGGAAGTTGTCATCAACACTTCAAACAAAATAGTTGAAACGTTATTCATTTTGTTTTGTACTTCGCGAGAAATGACTTGTAATATAGTCGGTACGGAAAAGCCACTTGGAATATCTTCATTTTCGACCGAGCTGAATTCCATTCAACATTTACTGTCGCAGCCATCAATCTGACCTCTCATGCTAAACAAAAATGTTTTCCATTCAACTTCCACCGAGAATTTAAACGGACAGTATACCTTTTGCAACTATCAAGTAACTAACAAGTAACTAACCAAATTATTGTTCAAAATTTTACTTGATGTAAAGATATTCATGACTCTATATTCCCTGTGAAAAAAACTGCTTCTGGCATGCTCTCATTTTGAAAAAAATAATAATAAAAGAAGTAAAAAAATGCGCCCCAGAGACGCATCTTTGGAAATTTCCATTAGTAGTAGTAGTAATTTTCATTAGTCAAAATTGAAATCTTAGAATGTTGTTTTGTCGAAATATACAGCCTTCACAGAGCTAAAACTTCGCCAGGATAGTTGTCAAGCACCATTCTGCAAAAAACGGTGTTGAGCGAGTCAACACTTTTCTAAACATCCAGACATCAATGTTAAGTGACTAAACACTAGGCCTATCCGTCCTCCAAACTAAAAGCAAGAAAGTTAGTGTTCAAAAACGATTTTTTTTTTTTTTTTTACCTATTTGACTGAAGGTTAAACTAACTGTACGGGCGTGGCTAGTCCTTTTAAATGGCTGGATGGCCGTCCTCGGGAACGCATAGCACCCGAGGCGAAGCTGAGGGTGCTATGCGTCCCTCGGTATTTAAAACGTCATATCCCACATCACAACAGTCAATAATTGCATATTGTAATAAAAAAAAAGTAAAATGTTCTTGTTTTGATAATGTAACCACTACAAGATGTTAACACTTAGCCCCATTATTAACATGGTTCCCCCCTCCCCCCGACATTCTGTCGCCTAGGGCAACTATACCGGCAACTACACAGTGAGTGCCCGGTTGCCGTGAAATCGCTTGATGGATGGTACCCCGAATCACACAGGTACTTTTTTACGCGTACGGAAAGGAGCCCTGCTAATTTCACTTGACATCGTGCGCACGGGACGAAAACATTTTAAAAGTTGTTATTTTGTGCATCAAAAACAATTATGCCGGATAGTTTTACTTATGACGATTTTAGAGGCTTCTTTCATGAAAAAAGCGAGCAATACTGGACAGATTGAGAGAAACTGCCCCGAAAGTTTGGACCCTGTATATTTTCAATGGGCCCCGTTTGTCTTTATTTGCATACATTATCATTTTCGGTTGAAAACGTCTATTCCAAATCGGAGAGTTGCTAGGCGAGGGGCGCAGCCCGACGCACCATCTGGCAGGCATAAACCAACACACAAATACATGTACATGTACATGTACATACAAGAAGACATTGTACAACGAAGAAAAACGCGTGCTCGAAACATAAACATAAACATAAACATTCTTTCGTGAAATGAAACTACGAAAACCACCCCAAACCATTCAATAAACCCGATGACCCACGTACATATGCAGTTGTAGATGATATTGGCGAGATAGACGTCATAGTACGAGATGTAGTTGCGCTGGCCGACTGCAAATTGATCCAGGACATTTTTCGTGGTGATCGTCGGTTTCCCGTTGGCTGAGAAGTACTGCAGACAGAGAAGAGGGTGTCATTGTTCTTTCATTAGTACAACTAAACAAATAAATAATAATATTCGAAAACTTTCGAAACTGTTCCCGGCTTTTCGCCATCTTTAATTTCGAGTACCAACTACAAAAGGATGTGCAGTGAACGAGTGTCTTCCACAAAGTTCGAGCAGATCGACAATCTTATGAATGGATATAATAGCTCAGAAAGCGTCGCAGATGTTTGTTTATTTCCGTTAAATACCTCACTTTGATTTTCAAGATGGCGTACTATTAGACACGTCTATTGCATAGCAGCTAATGACGTCACACTTTGTTTACATGTGTGCTTTCCTCTGAGCGCCAACGTCCTTACTTTGTCTGAAATTCTGACTTCGCTTCCATAGAAAAGCGCATATGTAAACAAAGCCATTTACATCATGGGTCTATTTCACGCCACACCGGTGTCGGATCAGACTCCTGTGAAAATTATTAACTGTCTCGTATAGCGGTTCTTCTTGTATTTGTTAAGGCACTTAGGTTATCTAACCCGGTTTTCCCTCAGCCTTGCCATATGGATAAAATAACCCACAAGAGCATTTGGTGAAGCAAAAAGATAAATGTTAACGTTAGCCTGAGTCGCGTCACAGACCTTTCGATCCATAGCTCACCTCTATACCAACTAGGCTATTGGTGAGTTGGTTGAGGACAGCCGTTCTTTACAGTTTTTTAATGTAGCGAGTTGCCATTGTTCTTTCTTATGAATATTCATTCTCGCACAACCCAGCTGCTGAAGAAAACAAATGGCGAACCGCTACACGGATTAGTATAAGGCGTGTCTTCCGTGAAAACTTGACTCTTTTCCCCTATTATTGGTTAAACCCTCTCACGTGACCGGTCACTTTCCTAATTATCATGATCTTAATTAAGCAAGCGCAATACTACCAACGAGTCCGTATTTCAAAGAGTCTAGAATTCATGCTACTCACCGGCAACATAACTAGCCAATTGAGAAACTCACCATTAGATTATAATGCATGACGGAGGTCGGGTCGTACGGTAAACCGTGGCTGGCTGCCGGGTATTTGTCGAAGTTCCCGGCGAAACCTAGGCGAACGTTATCGAGCAGGATGGATACGTAGTCGTCCCTGTCGGACCTGGACTGCTCGTGGTGGAATCCCATGGCGTGCGCTATCTCGTGGGCTACTGTGCCGATCTGTGGAAAATAATCGAACATTTTCGAAATAAACGGGAAACTGACTGGGTAGCTTATATTATAGTGGGGTAGATTGTGCCTTTGGTGATAAAGCGCGAAATTTGGCACACAGTCATGGGGCACGCAGTCATAAGAAAAATATGGGGCCATCGCAGATGTGTTCTTTGGAGAAATATAGGTAGAATAACAAGCAACGGCAGCCATTTTGAATATTTTGAAAAATGCTTGTTATTCTGCTTACACTTTTTCAAAGACAAAACTGCGATGACCCTATATCAAAGCATCTTTTTTCATAACATACTCGGACTGATTGTCAACTTCCATGCTTGTATCACCAAAGAAACAATCCCATAACCTATCTGCCGTACTAATATTATGTTATTAGATTTGAACAAAGAAATTGACTGGAGCGGGGCTTGAACCTGCGACCTCCGGATAACTGTTCCGGTGCTCTACCATCTGAGCTATCCAGCACTATCCTAGCAGATAAAGGAAAAAGGGGTGTTTTCGAGATATCGGCTTTGTCCCAGTTCGTCTTCATGACTGACTTCAAAATTATTAAGAAGGCAACCCAAATGGAAACAGTTTTAACTTTGGGCCTTTTGTTATATGATTGACATATATTACACCGGGGTCCACCAATTAACCAGGGTATAAAATCTTTATGAGCAGAAGATCGAAGTCAAAATTTGTAGTAAGCAAGAATTGTAGAACTGCATGCTTGAACAAAAATGGCTGGCGCTTCGAACATAAGAGAAGACAAGGTTGTCAGCCGATCAGCGTTGAAATACAAACTCTTTTTTTCTTCACTACCCCCAATTTTGTTAGCAATCATAATGAATGGGAACAAAACCAGCTAGACTGGTTCCCTGATTGTGCAATTTCCCGAGGTTTATTAATTGCTCAGTTATATTTTAAATGGGTTCTGGGAACCAGACTACAAGGACAAGATTGTTTCCCCCCAGCCTCTTCGAACACAAAACTATAAACATGTCAGTGTAATAATATTTTCTACAATACTAAACTCCCCAATCCATCTATTTCTGAAAATTACAGCAAAAGCAAATGATGTATATTCTGTTTAATTCAAATTCCGACTCGGTAAATTTTGAATTGAAATCGAAATCTTAAAAAAAAATCAGGTTTAGTTGTCAAGAACCTGTCTATCAGAGATAGAGCACTTTTGCTGCTTCAAACGTCACAAAATGCACACCATTACTGACAATGGTGTACTGAGCTTTAACCTTACCACGGTGCACCCGGAGCCGATAGAGATATCCTGGGACCCCGTACCTTGCTTGCCAACGTAACTCCAACATCTTAAGTATAAGTCACATCATAAGAATCATGACAATATAATGGTTTTCTGCACACACTCACTTAATTATAAAAACATTCTGCTGGCCACACAGCGTCTTTGTAATTGCACCACAGAGACCTGGCATTGTTCTTTCCTTTGTTCTTCTACACTTTTTGTAGTAAGGCTTTCCTCTATAGACTTTGTAGACAAAGTTTCTTGTGGAGACATCCTAACCAATTGAATTTCATTGTGGAGAGCTTTTCATTATGTTGTCCTATTTTGTTTGTGGGTCTACCACGATATACTAAATTTAGAATCGCAACCATTCCTAAAAGATTATCGTCTCATCCTTACCCATCTCCCTTCTTGAAGCTAATGTAGTCCTGATGACCCAGCCCCAGGTCACTTCTGTACGGCACAAACGTGATACATGTCTGAGACGCCCACAAGTCCATGCCGTTCTGGATGGAGCTGGTGTCGCCAGCTACACGAATAAAAAGCGAACCAACATTATTACTTGGTACAAAGTGTGGCTTTGTTAAACATGCAATGTCCATGCTCTTCTTTAAATCACTTTTATCTCCTAACGAATGTTGACCTTAGTCAGTGCAGGGGCTTACAGGGGACCATATATATTTATGAGTACACTATTTACAACGTTCAGGGTCACCCTTGGATACATTAACAATAGTGGAGGGTCCAAAGTTTCCCAGTTGGTTTGGAATGTTAATTTTTGGCAATTAATAACTTCGATTGTTTTCTGGGATAAGTGTACAAGTTAACGAATTATATTGCAATTTTTTCGACCATTTTGGGGGCGGAGCAATGGCAAAAAAAGGTGGGGGGCATCATGTACAAAACATAAATTTCGATTATTTACTCTTTCGAAAGTTCTTTTCTCACTTCATTCATAGGTGCCTCATTTTTGTGCTGGATTTGATTCTAAGGATAAACATCAATCTCTAAAAACTAATTTAATTGATACAAAATGGTTTTCAAGGACAAAATTACGAGTTTTTTATCATAACTCATTCTTTTAAAAACAACAATTCTTTAAAAAAATAATGTATTTACTCTTACTTTGTGAAATAATACATTATGAATACATTATGTCCAAGAAAGATAGGGGCGCTACTGTGAATAATAGAGGGCGCTACTGGCTACCCATGCCTATGGGATAAAGTTGTAACATGGCGGACGGTGACTTCACTTTGAACAGTCAATAGGCTGTCCAGAGTTTAGTCACGTGGAGAATAGTGATATCGTACCTGAAGACGCCGTGATGACGTAAGGAATGACGCCATTAGGCCAGCGACAGTTGAGGTCAGCTATGGCCTTTCGCCTACTCCGCCCCGTCTTGACGTCCTGGATTCTCTCCATGATTTCCTTCTCGTACACGCCCAGCTTCATGTCTGACTGGAAGGTACCGAGGCTGGGTTCAGCCTCTGCGGGCTCGCCTTTCTTGGTTGCGGCCCTGCCATCACCCACCGAACGCTAGGATGTCAACCAAACGATACAATAGCGATTAAAAAACACCCAAACTTAGAAATACAAGTATTTGGTGGAAATAAATTGTAATCTGGGCGACTGGGAGACGAGGGATGACTCCTCCCCCCGGCCGTGGAATTTTAAAAAGTAGGGGAGGGGCAGAGTTGAGTCATTAGGTCGAGAAAGTCGAGTCGAGCCACAGTAAATTATATTGAGTCTGGCATGAATACGTCCAAGTCTGTTTCCGTTTACCTGCACATTGTATTTAGTAACAGAATGTGGTCACCTGCTTTTGACAAGAGCGGATCCAAGGGCAAACAAAAAATGCATTATCGATCGGCGTCACGGGGTTGTATTTTGTGCCCAATATAGCCCTGTAGCCTTTTTAATAATAAATTAAACATTTAATAATAATAATAGTAACAGGCATTTCTTATAGCGCCCGTATCTATCAAGAATGGTACTCAAGGCGCTTATTACCCCGGTCATTGGGTCCATAAAACATTCCAAATTCCATCTCAGCTCCCTGAGGAGTATACAGCGCAAAGCAGCTAAATCAACCACAATAACCATCTCTGCCCTCACAAGTACCCATTCACTCACGGGTGAAGAGAAGCAATGAGTGACAAAGTGCCTTGCCCAAAAACACACACACCGTAGTCTCAGGCCGGATTCGAACCCACAACCTGTAGCTTTACCTACATATTACAAATGCCCCAGATTACAAATGCTTCAGAGCCCCACACCACGAGACCACGGGCACTCCACATTGTCACACTATCATTTTGTGTTAAGACTTTACCCAAATCATATGGCGCCCTCCTATTGTGTCAGCCATACCATACCCAAAGAGGGCTAATAGGGTGAGCTGCTGCAGGCAACAACTCGGGCGAACACCAAGGCAAACGTTCGTCAAGGTTCGTCAGTGTTCGCGTGAGTGGAACGCAGGCCATGGTATAACACATCGTACAAAATTAATTGCCAAAATGGCGTATATTTTCTAGTACTCTAGAACTACCCGCGCTATTCTTACCTCGATCCATTACCAGCGGTCATCCCCCAACCCGGTCATTACCACGCAGTAATAACCGGGTTCTCGCACTGTTATTACCTAAGTAATCTAGAACTACCCGAGCTATTCTTACCTTGTCCATCGCATAACCCGAGACCCATTCAGTCCACGCCAACAGGCAGAGCACGGCAACTAAGAAGACTTTCATTCTAACAAAACCAAACACCCGTTGTTATCAGTCTTGACACGATGTCTTCAAATTTGTATTTACGGAACACCAAGCAACTTGTAAGTATGAACACCGCCACTCAGATCATGAGCTACAGAAAAATGATGCCAGTCCTCACCGATGCGAATCTTAAATACATCTTCCAAAACAACGGGTGATGCTGAATTGATGATTATTGTTTTCAATCGCGAATATGGAATTTCTGAGAGACATTTCCCCCTCTCCTCAATGAGCAATCTCGACCTTGTGTTGGAGTGCGCGGAATTCGTAATAAAGACAGTACCACAAGACCGCTCCCTGCTGAACAAGCTCGAGCACTTGAGATTAATGAAAATTTTACTAAGTTGACGAAGCTTTATCCTAATAATGAAAATCACGAGCACTCATTATGAAATGATGCACTCGGAATCGGTTTATTTATTGAGAATTAGTAGGTGTGATTTAATTCATTTCTCGAAGTGATGATTATTATATCCGTAAGAACAGCAGGATGAGTAGTCATACAAGTTTGGTTTTAATTATTTTTATGGAAGAATGGAGAGTTCCAACCAATCAAAATCACAGCAGGCTGGGCAGAAAATTAAATGGTCATCTTTGAAAACAAAAGTTTGTTTTTACTTTTTTTTTCTGGCGAGGATTTACCGAGGATTCCAGAGCTTGCAAACCTGAAGGAACCGAAATTGACGAAGTTTACACATTTATGGCGTATAGAAGGAAAACCAGCGAAGCAAGGTCTGGACAAAATCCAAGGAATAGGAAGAATCCGATCCTGCATGGGTGTAAATCGAAATCGGGCTACTTGAAGGGAAAGGTGGGGACAGGACGCGTATAATGTGAACTGCTTCCACAAAACCAGACATAAGTGTTTTTGTTTAAAAAGTGCGATATTGTTATTTAACTCATTATTTGATTCCCATGGAATCGCGTGTACACACAGTCTTATAATCCTCATAAAATTTGAAGTATGTATGATATAAAGGTGGTTTTGGTACCAAATGAAAGCTGAAGATGTGTACTAAATGGAAATAACAATATCTCACTTTTCAAAGAAACCACACACTTATGTCTGGTTTTGTGGGAGCAGGTCACGGTTCTTTCCTAGGAAGGTTGGGTGTAGGCGTCTGTATAGACCCACATGCATTGCGATTATTCATGAGTTTTAACAACGATGAGTTTTAACAATGACGCTCTATTGTTATTACTCAGCTAATAGTTTCATGTAGGCCCAGCAGTACATTAAAAGGACATTATACCATTTTGTCGGTTGTGCATTTTTATCATCTGAAACAGCAAAAGTGCTCAAGATACAAAGAAAGATTTCGATTTCAATTCCAAATTTGACGAGTCACAATTTGAATTGCGACCACAATCTGCATTCAGGGCGCATTCTCCGTCAGCCAGTGGATTGCAGCTACTCGCGTGTCACGCACTTTTCATTGACTATTATTGGTCTCCACGTTTTTTGTCGGGATGAGTTTAATTTAAGGAAATGCAAGGCTCTGAGAACCTGAGTATCTTGGCACTCAGTGTGGTATAGTACACCCAGTTATAATTGGCCTTTACCATAGTAGGAAAACAAATGCGCGGCGCCAGGACGAAGACCGTACCTAAATTGATTGGCTACGCCTGCAGCCACGTCACATAGACTCGTGTGTAATTTCGAACTGTAGCCAAGTAATTTAGACACAGTTCAACCTGAAGACTCCAACCTGACTCTATATCATCTGAAAAGATTTAACCCGCGATCTCTTTAACCGCAAAAAAAAAAGCTATACAATCTCTAACACCTAAACCTGTATCAATCCGAAATTCGGTACCCTCTGGAGACCTGAACACAATGTGTACAATGGAGACAAAAGGTCTCCGGAGGGTAAATTTCTATAGATGAATGGGTCTCCACAGCGAATTTCACGAAATAGATTTTTGGGATTGTAATCAAATTACTTAAAAACTAGGTTTAGGATGTGAGTTAGGGTTAGTGTTTGGGTTAGGGTATAGGGTATATTGGGTCGAAATTTCAACACAGGAAATTAATTGTGGTTGAAATAGGAGTATTTTGAAAAATGTGCCCGACTTTTTAACCAGTTTGTACTCGAGAATAAAGAGTATGTGTTTCTTCCTAATTCCTTCTAGGGGCGGATCCCAGTTTGGCGTACCGTGTGGGTGTGGGTGAAAGTGTCTATGCGCGGCAAAAGAAAAGTATCCGAACACGTATAGCGGCCACTCGCCATTGGTCAACAAGTTATTGCGTCACTCGATAACGAGTAGTCGTGCCAGTGCAAAACAATTAATATCACGCTGTTCTTAATGAATAAAAAATGACACCTCTATAAACTAAGAGGCTTGTACCATGCAGAGGCAATGATTTGTCATTTGCAGCTTAATTATTTTAATCTCCAAACACAAGGCCAAGAGGCTATAGACAATTTTGCGCATCCCTACACAAATACCAGAGTCACGTGCCAGTCTGTAAGGTAATACCTTCACTAAAAACAGTATGGATTATTGGTGACCGTTCAGTTTGTTAGGGGTTGGGTCATACATAATGTGTTGAGTTACTGAATACACCAGCTATCTCAGTGGCATTGACAAATCCATATAAGAACGACTGCAGAACGCGTCCAAATCATTCTCTGTAATAACGTGAGTATAATTATATACTCGAACCGAAGATCCTTAAAACGCGATACTTCACAACGTCATGAAGCGTGTTCTTGCAGTTGTGCTGGCCGTCGCTTTGGCCGTCTTCACGGCGAGCTGGCCGGCCGTCTACGGTGAAGAACAAGCGCCTGTGATGAGAAGCTTACGCTTGGCAGACGAGGCGGCAGCGATGGAACGGAGCAACGCAGTTGCCCGTAGCCAAGGTGAATATTGTTGTCCTGATTTCCTCTGTTTTAATAACGTAATGTGTTTGCAATTACACAAATAAACCACAAGGGAAACTGACTAGGTAAATTTGCATACATTTCAAAGTAAACAAAGTTTCCCTAGTGGTTTATTTGTGTATTATAAGATAAAAAGTCGTATTATCATTGAGTGATCCCCACAATATCGCTTCGATTTGCATTGTATCGTTGTATCAGGCGTGATCCCTAGCCACACGGAATTCTGGTGTTTATGACTTCTGACTAGCGCCCTCGAACAAAGATACTGACAATTTTGGAGACCGCCAACATAGGGCAAGATAGCTCAGTTAGTAGAGCGCCGGTCCGGTAATCTGGAAGTCGCAGGTTCGATTCCTTCCTTGCCAAAGTATAAAATTAAATGGATCTACCCGTGTTTTTCAACGTATTTTATTGTTTTTTCTTACGAATATTTAAATTTCAAATGAACCACAAGGGAAACTGCATTACTACATATGAAGCACGATATGTGGCAGAGAAACCCCCCCCCCCCCATCTTTTGTGTTGACCATTGTGTTCCCAGAATCTCAGGAATTCCTTTTAGGTTTCAAGGGGGGATGGGTTAGGTTACAATAGTGTTAAGTGTGTATAAGGTATAGGGATAGGTTGGGGAGTGGGGGGGTACCCCTCTGTCACATATCGTGCTGGGTATACATGACATTATTACATTTCTAAAAAGAAAGTCCTAAGCTTTCAAACGATGTATTGTGTGTTGTTGTAGCTTATTCCTAGCCGCTGCTATACTCTTTTGAAATCAAAGTCATGCTCACTCGTTTTGGGAAAAGGGTATTTAAAGTCTTTGAACCGTGCCAACTATACTATCACTCAGTGCTATTCAGCCGCAAAAAAAAACACACTTTAGAGTTTTAATTGAGCTATACACTTTTGGGATATGATAAAGAATGGTTTTATGTATGTAAAATAGTTACAAACTCGAAACCAACCTCCCAAACTTGACAAAATTGACGTTTTGGCCAATAACTCGCTTTGGCAATGTGCGACTTTCCGCTTATTTCGTGGTGCCAGGTCAAGTACATTTGTCCATTTGGCGCGAGTTTGGTAACATTTGTTTGCTGCTGCTATTTCACACAAATCCCTTTGTGCAACACGGAGTAATATTACAAAAGAACATCTGACAGTCCTCTTAAAGATGGACTACAACGGAATAATGATAAAGGCTGTGTTGCTGTTTTTTGTTCGAGAAATGTATACTGATTACTAATATATCATTAGTATTCAATAAATCTTGTTCCTTCATGCAAAAAACAACAAAATTGATCGGCGTTCTACGACCCAGAAAAACTCAGTTTCAGCAAAATCCCTTAACTCATGAATAATTCATACTTTGTGTGTGACGTACTACCCATGAAAACGCATACATATGGTGGCCCTGAAGGGACCCTGCAGATCGCGAATATTGACGTCAAATTTGACGTCAATATTCGCGACTTTTGGGGAAAGTCGTGAATATCGACGTCAAATTTGACGTCAATATTCGGGACTTTTTTGGAAAGTCGTGAATAAACCCTGCATTTTTAGTTAAGAATTCTTTATCGAGATCTTTTTTAACATTCTAACATTTGATAAATAATGTTCTTGAAAATGAACAGTTGTGATTTTATCCAGTTAATACAATTATTTGGCCGAAATACTCCTTTAAACTCAAAATTCGGCTTGTATCCATCTTTTTTGGTCTTTTATGGCCTAGACTAAACTGCACATTCTTTACTTCTCTCTTCCCCTACCCCCTTTCCTAGGCTGTGTGGCTCAGGGTCTATCTCGGGGTCTTTCATCTCTGGCGGCAACAGTGTGACGGTGACCTTCCTCAGTGACGGATCGGTTGTCGAGAAAGGATTCAGCGCGACATACTCCGCCATAAGCCTATAGAATACCAAATTAAAGACATCGGGATACCAGCTAATCGTTTAGTTATCAATACAAAATAAAAGTTGACCAAAAATGGATAAATAACCTTCTGTACATGTACATCCTTATTCTGAGAATTAATTGTGTATTAATACAGTTTTTAAAGGGGTCAAGCGCAAACCAATTGTTTTCTGCACGATTTTATGTTGTTCGATAAGCTGCAATTTTGAACAAAATGAGGGCGCTCTACCGACACGTTTTGGGAGTATAATGGTTAATGAATTAAGTTAACATGTCGTAATTGAAAAAAGTTTACAATCTTTGATATAAATACATTGAAATCAAAAGGTTAAATAATTTTAACAAACGTCCTGTTAACATGTCGTAATTGAATTTTTTTTACAATCTTTAATATAAATACATTGAAAGAAAAATGTTAAATAATTTAAAAAAACGTCATAATTCTTATAGTTTGTTCTCATAATGCGTCGATACAGCGTCAATAAGACGTCTATAAAACATTAAGTTCTGTTAAGGAGAAATGACGAAAAAGTGGACATTCTTTGATTCGAATGGGCGAGGACGCGCAGCGTCCGAGCCCAATTTGAATCAAAGAATGTCCACCTTTTGAGTCGTTTCTCCGACTTAAACTACGTCCCTTTTACACCCATTGTCAATATTTAAAAGGAACAACAAGTGTCAATTCTTACTAATGCTTTAGAGTATGAGATGAATTAAGTCCATTGTTCAGTGGTAGAAGCTACTAAGGTATGTGAAAGCTTTGTCTTGTCTGGTCTCCGTGTTGCGTAACCAAACAATTGAATAAAGGTTGGGTAAAACGAGGGTGTTTAAAATGCCCAGTACATTCGACATCGAAGTCATTTGATGCCACACATTGTTGTGCGTCGGGTGTGTCTATGCTAACTCCGCTAAAATGTCTTCCAGTGATGATCCGTACATATTTTTGAGTAGGAATACGTTGGAAGATATGTTGTGTCACCTCAAGAACTGACTCGCCAATTTATTTTGATGGTGATTTAAACCAGTATTTTGGGACATATTTAATGAGGATTTATACTCCAATGAGGATTTATACTAAAGCGGCCGATTCAGAGGTGAAGAAACTTCCTACACTCGTGGCCGATTTGGACTCCTTGATGTAACGGATCAGGTAATGATGGAAAATAAGCAAGAAATGAAAACAAGAACTTTTTATTCCCAACATTTGGCTTAGCTCTCATCAGCAGCTCATTTTTGCTTATTATTTTTAGCCCCATTTTATGGTGTAACTTAGCGTCAGTAGTCATTATTCCGTGTCAAAAGTATACCAGCCTTTTGTTAAACCCTGAACGTTTTCATTATCATATGTCGAACCAGACTCGGAACAAAACAAATTTCTGTTGGTTTTTCTGCCGTTTTTGCTACACGGGTATACAACAGGACAGCATGGGCGAGTTAGCGAATGTAAAGTACATGTACATGTACGTGTTGTACGTACATGTATATCGGCCCTTTTAAAGTTGTGCTTTAGTAGTACTTTTTATAGGACCTTTGAACGTATGACATAACTAGACTATGGCCTATCTCCGTCGAAAATTATTCCCATTTACAAGAAATCAATTCCTACTACATGTACATATTTTAAATTGCGAACCATCGCTTCGACCTTGCTAATAAAATGGTTTATCCTCCCCATTTTCTTTTCTCAAAGTTCTTGGGCCATTTTCATATTCGAATGTTTTAGACAAACCTTGATGCAATTTGTTACAATGCGGGTTGGCGCATCCATTTTATTTGATTTTTGTTATTGTTGATATCCCAGGTTGTGGCAAATCTGCGCAACAAGGCTTTTGGACGAACCACTCCATACAGTCGAGCATGACAATGGCTTCGGTGGCCAGAACCAGTGAGCACCATAGGAGAGCAGTCAGCCGGGCCGAAACCGCAAAAGTGCGCCGACACAGCAAAGAGACCTCCAAAACAAACTGTCAACATAGCTCTTACTAAAGTTGTAATAAATATAACAATAGCAATTTCTGTGTCCATTGAGTCGTTCTTTTTCTGTTAATTCTTAAAATAATGTACAGTTAAGTGTACATTCTTTAAAATAATCGACACTTTTCTGAATAGAGTGACGTCACAAGAGTAGTTTAAGATTAAATAGATGGTGTGTCCGTGCTTTTAGGGGGTTGCACCCTGAGAAAAAATGTTTAATTGAATTGATAATTTTCTAGCATTGTATTTGTTATGAGCTTCCGAATGAGACATCCCACGAAAACAACAACACGTGACTCCAGACAAGAACAAGCTTCGGGAGACAATTTTCTGGATTGTGACACAGAGATAAATGGCAACACTAGTAAAGAGGTAAAGAAACAGTTTATATCACATGATAATTATTATGTACAGTCGTTTTGTACAATTTGGAACATGACTTTGTATGTTGTTGATTTTCAACCAAAGAATCTCGGACACAGGGGTTATCGGTTCCGTAGTCTGAGCAAAATGGAGGAGGAAATTAACACTTGGTGTAACAAGATTAGTGGGAACATAATAAACCCGGCTGAAGCCGTTCACGGGCTGTTTGAAGAGGAGAGGGGGCGATTACTGAATGATGAACATCATAATTCCTGGATCGAAATTACGCACAAGGATGAGTGTACACAGGCTGGCTTATATCGTACACACCAAGGATTTAACATTATCACGGGAGTACAATGTAAGCCAGCTTCGCACCGCGCAGAAAGGCTGAATTGCGCCCAACACAAGTTCTAAATGAAAGTAATCTGTCCGAAATGTAAAAATTACAGTTGGCTTCCCTAAAAAGCTTTATGTAACTTATTTTTGCATTCAATATAGTCTGGTCTAATGGTCAAATGGACACTTCTTTGCACCCTATAGTTGGTCATCTTCGTATGAAGTCTGTAAAAGAGGCTGGGTTATTTTAGTTTACCCCAAATCAATCATTTTTTTAGGTTGATATTTATGCTGTACCCGGAATACTTTATTCAGACAGATTGGTGAAAAAGCATAGGTAAAATGATAAAAGCATGGAATTTGTCACACAATCAAAATATGTCTTTAGAATATAAATGTATAGGGCCAACCTAGATTTGTCCTTTGAAAAAATATAAAAGGCATTTTCATTTATTTTTTCTAGGGTCAAATCTACGATGGCACGAGAGCGGACAGCAAAATATCTTTCTTATAACACACTCGAATGTGTGCCAAAATTCATGCTTTTATCCTCAAGTGAAAATTCTATCATAATGTTGCGTAGGAGTTGGAGTATATAAACTGACCAGCACCACAGCTTATACAAAACATCACATAAATAACTCGCACAAAATAATGAACATTCAGTTTATTTACAGCTACATATAATTGTTCAGATGGGGTCGACTCCTGTGTCATCCGGTAAATGAAATTGGTGCTGTCGGTACAGTCAAGTACTGCACTGAAGAGCTACTCCAATTCTAGATTGAAATTTTCATCTAATGATCCAGAAGATATGCTGTAAAAAATAAATAAAAACAAAAAACTGTAATTCAAGAAAGATATTTTAATCAGAAGATAATTTCAGAGTGCAATTTAATTTGCCTGTAAAACGCAGTTTCACAGACATACCCAGGCCGACACATTGACAAAAATATTTGGATATCGATCTTGGAACCATACTGGTTGATACTAGCCAGGTTCCAAGAGTGAAAGGTCCATAGTGTTGTCATTGTCAGGGAATCGGATAGCCACTACGTTGTTGCCTAAAAATATCAATACAAATTACCAATGGCAAAAAATATTACGATAGTGCTAGAACTATATAACATAAGGCACCATAGTAAACTAGAAGGAGTATAAACACCCCTGCCTGACACATTAATGGCATTTCTATCTTTAGTGGTTAACAGTTTTGGGTGGATTCTTCTGTGGTTATGGAAAGTATTGCAAACCACTGTGCTGATGCATGTTGTTGTCGATGATGGCGTGTGTTCTCTGGACTGGTCTCTTGCAAAATCGGGGACCGATTTCAAATTCAAAGAAAAACAAAAAGCCTTGCCTAAAATATACTATACCTTCATTCCTTGTTTTTTTCTCACTTTCCAAATAAGGCTTTTTCGCTGCAGACTATGGCAACTCCCGTGTGGGAAAAAAAATGCGACACACGACGACACAACGACCAAGCATTAGTACAATTTTGTATTCGCCTTCGCCGCGCTGGTCGCGTCTTGGCATTAATTTTCATACAACAATTTCATGTTATTTACACTTGTCAGACTTTTATATTAACTCACCAGGTACTTCTTCACACACACACACAAATGCGGTTTCTGAAGCTGTGCCATCGGCAGAAGCTTGAATGATGATGCTCTCCATTTGACGAGAAAATTTGACTCACGCACGGCGCATGCAAAACAGGGGACCGCCATTTGTTTACATATAGTGCGCCACCTATCGACACACTTTTGTATTGAAAGCCGCATCTTTTAGAAATTGATCGTCAAGATTGGGTGGGGGACATAACTTTTTATAGTTTAAATTTATTTTTAAGATGCATCCTTTTCACCAAAATGATTTCGAAATGTATATCAATTTGTGAAATGTAAGTGGGGGTGGGGCTACTATTATTAGCCTAAATAAATTCATTGTCACTTTTCTTTTCTTTTTGTCGAAATGGCTGCCCATACTGTGCCTGTTGGACGTCATCGATTCAAGGACCAAAAACGGGCTATTTGAGGCCTAATTTCACCCCTTTGTTCCATTCCCTTGCTCCGACAAGGTGAATTTTTGAATTCGCAGTGGTTCAATTTATGTGTAGGGGAATTTTCATTCTATTCCCCGTCAGGTACCACCAGGCAACACGGAAAACGGGGACGTAACACGACCTATATAGGCCGAGTACGACAAAGTCGCGCATCTACAAATGTACATTGTATAACTTTCTAGAGTTAACGCGGCTAAATTGTTGCCAGAAATGTGATATTGTTCCGTTTGTATCTACAAAATGGCAACATTACAGCGCTCCCACCGATCCACAAAATAAAATGTCCATTAAGAATGCCTGGACACTACGTGGGCTTTGAATTTTATGAAAGACCCTTTTTTAAATAATATTTATCCCAGAAATAAATCAATTTAATGCAGTAAAAATGACTTTCTGAGGTTTATTGTCAATAACAAATAATCGATGTAAGAATGCGATACCAAATTGTTTCAAATCGAGTTTGATAGGCCCATTGTGATATTATACAAGTTGTATGTTGCAAGATAAGATTGTGGACGTATAGCTTTGTTTAAATTTCAAGACCGTCAGACAAAGGTCATAGTGCAAAACGACAGCGGTGTCCCGAGACTTGTATACAAAACCGATGTGCATCTTCTTAGAGTGTATTCTTCAAGATCTTGGGTTTTCTAGTTATAGAACTGATAAGTCGAGCACTGACGGGATCCGAACTAGTTAACATGAAGATTACAACAATCATATCATGATGTAAATAACTCGCATTATAAATAGTACATGTACATAACTACTGAAGTACTGGTTTGAAAGTGTTAGTATATACATGTACAAATGAATGTTTGTGAGTGCGATTGTAATTTCATGAGGCGACAGGTGAAATTATTAATTTGTTTCATACAACACCTGAATAAATCCTTGTCATTCGATTGGTCAGAACACAATATACGGTACGTCAACGGGACGAATATTTCAAGGCACGTGATCAACGACCCTCCATTCAGATGTTTTTTAGGTGTTGTATACCTGTATTTTGTTTACAGGTTACTCACATTTCTTCCGCAATGTCAGTTTGAAAACGGTCGACAAGGTGAAACTGGGAAAATTGCTTCACCCCATTTAGTCAAATTTAGGCTAGTGTAACGTATCTATCTCTCTATATCTATATATCTCTCTATATCTCTATCAGGTACGTGTACATAACAAGAATATTCGTGGTCAATTGGTTGCCATGTAGTGTCGCCCGTATGTAACGGCCCCTCTTCAGTTGGTTGGTCTAGTACGCCTCAACAAGACAGATTTGATCAAACGAGCCTTTCAAAAAAGAAATCTTGAGTCTGAAGAAATCGCTTGTAGGGGTGGAGAAATCTTCTGTCTCAATCACTCCGTCATTCTCATAACCTTTAACGGGGAAAAGGGGAAGTGCATTTAGGAATTACATTTTTTCGATACATTTGGCTGCAAAGCATTGTGCGTTTCCTTTCCATAGAGACTGCTATCACGGTGGTGCAACTGCATAATCCTATGTGGCAGCTACAAGGTTTATTTGGGCTCTTTTAGGGTCACCGTTTTGTTAATATTACTTCATACAGAGGGGTCAATCCACATACCAAGTATGAAGTTTGTAATGTAGCGCCTTCGCCTTTCCTTCACACATGTTAGAACAGGGCAAGCAAATCACCCCTTTGGGTTTTTAATTCGCCGGTGTAGCATACAAATTTGTTACCAATACCGTTTGTTGAAATCTTGGCCTAGACAGGCCTACTAACTTTGAAAAAAAAAAAAAGGAATTGGGCAATTACTTTGCCAATCCCAGCTTGTCAACTCTCCATCCAGGTAGACTTCGTAGCTGATAAACAGATCTTCTTTAAGCTGTTCGATTGTAGCCTTTACATGGGGTGCTAAAGTAACAAAATGTTACAGACAAAAATAGAGTACAGTCAAAAAGCAACAAGTCATATTCCATCCCAATTAGACAGTAACACAAGCTGGCACTCTTGTGCACGGCTTCCGACTTAAAAAAGAAAACAAAAACCTAACTCAGATCACAAACGGACAGTAGAGCTGAATGTAATGAGTTGCTAGATATTGTGAGTAGTGTAGGGGGACCATATGGCACACTTTGACCTTGCCATAGAAATATGATAAAGGTCACATGAATATATAGTTATGATATAAATATGTAATTATGCATAAATGAATAAATATATATAATGAAGTAATAAATATGTAGTAGTAGGGTATATAGGGTTAAAAATATATAGCACAAGTTGCCCCTAATGTATGGAAATGAATATAGGGTTAAAAAATTGAGAACAGTATGACCTAGTGTATGGGGAAAATATGAAATTTATGGCACAATTTGACCTTGTTACGAATGGTTCGCGAGTGTGGCCGGTACGAAATGTTCGGACAATGGGGCGTCCTTGGTGCCAGTATAGGCATGGTACGAGGCAACGCGGGAATGATTGACGGTTCAATCAGCGGGCGCTTGACGCGCGATAATCCCTCGAACAATTGGCGCCGGGGAGTGTGACAACTCAATTTGGTCAGCGAGTGATTGACGCGGAACTCATAATCCTACGGCCAATGCTGTGATTGATGTGTATAGATCGACAATTGAAATTGAAGTAGGTGCGAGATACGTAGTCGCGTACGTCTCGGAGTGGTGAGCTTGGTCAGCGAGTGATTGACGCGGAACTCATAATCCTACGGCCAGTGTTGTGATTGACGTGTATGGATGGATAATTGAAATTGACGTATAGGTGCGAGATACATAGTCGCGTACGTCTCGGAGTGGTGAGTGACGCGAGGAATTCAAGAAATATTTTGTAGATGTCTCGTGTACGTGTGATGAAATGTTCAAATTTGAGAAAATAACATATTTAGAGACGATATCTATGTTAAACCCGTGGCTTTTAATATTTTCCTATACCCATCGTAATAACTAGGATAAAAGTGGCGTGTAACGGGAAAAGTTATATCATTTTGTTCTTAAAATTGTACGTCATGTCTATCAGAAAACGTAAGCGGTCGGAAACGCCTCCATTAATCGAATTAGCTCGAACGGAAAATCGATTAAATCATTTGGCCACGGAAATATCAGAGTTGCAGTTAAGCGAACTCGCGTCTAATCTTTTGAAGGAGCGCGATCACGTTGGGTTTGAACGTCAACCGTGGGAAAGACTCGTTTTTTGGCTCGGTCTGTCAGAAGTAGATGTTTATAAACAAAAGCAGGAAAATGTATATAATCCGTGGGGTCAGTGTTTTTACGCGCTTATTCAATGGAAACATCGTCACTATAAAAATGCCACGATCGAAAAAATAATATGGGGATGTCAGCAATGCAGTATAACGCGCAGCGCGTATGCATTTCTGTGGCCAAAATGGGGCATTTGGGAGACATCTCCATAGAGACGTACACAACAATTTTCATTCTTTATTGTAACCTAACCCGTTTTTACCTGGAGCTTTTTTTACTAAATTTCATATTTAAGCATTTTGGACCCTACTCTATCAACCAAAAATATAAAAAATCTACAAAATATTTTTTTATAAGGTAGCTGTGGAATTAGGGAGACACTAAAATGTCTCCCTAATTCCAATGTCTCCCAACTACCCAAAAAATAACGCTAAAATGTCCCCCGAAGGTGCTCATTGTAAATATATATAAAATGGCTTTACGCTGGTCTTCGAGTAACGCGTTACCGTCATATAGACCCGACTATAGCTGGGATTCGGCCGGTGGTCATAATACGGTCTCTGAATTTCGTAAAGAATCAGATAAGGTTCCAATAGCTCAAGTACCTATAGACAAGAACAAATCGGACTCGATGACAATTAACGAGACATCTAAGAAACGGGGATTGTTAGAACACAGAATGACGACGCCAGCACCGAAAACAATGAAGACTGATTACTCGTCTAGTGTGAGATTAAAGTTGACTGACAGCCGTCACGTCGTCGTTGAAAAGTTTAGGGATGTGCCTTACGTCAAGATTCGCGATTACGTAAGAGGTACAAACGACGATTTTGTATTGGTCCCCCGGCGAGGAATTAATTTAACCGCGTCCGAATGGACGAGCCTGAAGACAATGGCGCCTGCGATCGATTCCGCTATAGAAGAGATGGATGATTTGTGTATCGGTTAAAATGAAGACAATGAGCCCGGGAAAAAAACAGTGACTAAATGTAATATAAAAAGGGCAGGGTCCGGTCTTCGAGACCATCTCGCTCAAACTGTTTAACCACCACCATCATCGTCCTCTCCACCACCCGCATCATGAACCGATCTCAGCATTTTTTCAGCAATAACTTCGACGCTACGAAGGAGTGGGCTCTTCTCGACGCCCTTGTTGTGGACGAAGATCCCATGTGGTCGCCGAAGTCCCCCGTGCCTCACCCTAGCGGTAAGTTACCATATTATTATTTTGTTTCGTGGCTATCGACTGTACCGATTGCATAAACTATATCACAAAACTCATCCACGCATCACTTATGCCTATTCGTTCGTTCGTTTGTTTGTTTTTTCAGTATTTTTATAGTTTTTATTTCCTCTTTTCTTCTTAAACACGTAGATTCTGCCCCGTGCGTCATGGAGGTTGAAACCATCGACCTGACGGGATCGGAATACGGTAGGTTATTTCTCGTTTTTATTTAATTTAACGTCTACGTAATGTACGCGTTCAGAGTCCTAGAGCGATCTAAAATGGTCCGTAAAATTGTTCTTCGTTGCGTGTGTAAAGTATAAATGACTTTTCTTTTGAATACACAGATGCCCCGTGCGAAGAAGAAGAAGAGGCCGAAATGATCGACCTCACGGGGTCAGAATACGGTAAGTTGTTGTTTTTCTTATCATCAATTTTGTTTTTCGTTGAGAAACTCGAAACAAACGAACACTCCCAAACCAACCTAAATGTCGGTTCACGATAAATAATAATGCTTTTATTTCTTTTCTTCTTTATTTCGTTGAATCAGACCAAGAACTGGAAGACGATGTCTTCGAGGCGTCGAGTCCTCCTCCCCCGAGCCCCGCCGTATCAAGCCCTCTCGCGTGGAGCCTTCCGGCATCGCCAAACCCAGCCCCTAGTCCTCAACTCCTGAACCCTCCCGTTTGGTCGCCCGTCGTACCGCCCGCCCCTGAACAGTACCAGCCGGACGATAGCGGTTACGTGTCTCTGGACCCCATTGCGGACATGAGGGCCCACCTCATGCGTCATTTTGGTTTTGTGTTAGGAATAATGTTTCGTTTAGCCATACATTCCCGCTGCGAAGGGTGTATTATTGACCACCCCTCCCAGATTCAGCACTCATGCATAATGGAAAGTACAGAGACTCTGTACGATATGTACTTCGACGATATTTTGCAGGATCTTCGTAGAGATACCGAGACGAGTCTGCGCCAGTGGCTGGACCGAGTAAAAGCCACTGGTTTTTTACGATCTCAGTATCTCTACGAAGATCTTGCGATCGTCGATTACTACGATTTCTTGTGGGTGGAATTAACAGATCCTAGCTCCCTCAACGAGTTGAGGGAGTATGTTTTAACCGATTGACTGATGCACCCGTCGCAGCGGGAATGGTTGCGTATGAGTAATATGTTTTAACCTGTTTTCTTAATTTTGTATTTCTCTCTATCTTAATAGTTTGTATTATTGGTTTTTGTATATATTTGTATTTGTATTTTATATTTTATTATTATTATTTTTTATTATTTTTATTTGTGTTTCGTTAATAATAAAACAAATTAAAAAGTGAAAACAATGTTTCAAATGTCTTCCTATTTTATGAAAACAAACGTTGTTGTTGTATTTTTAACTTAAACTGAAACAATTTTTTTTTTAAATAAAAACAAACCAATCAACCAATCAAATCGAAGAAGGTGTATGAAAAGATAACATCGTTAATAGTAAAGGGTAAGGAAATATATATCGGACGGTCATTTAAAACTTTGGCTCCGATGAGATAAGATGGGTGATCGCGACAGTTATTTAGAGACGTTATATTACGACGTAGGTCGCGAAAGCGGTCTGAGTAGTATTAACAAGTTGTATCGTGCGGCGAAACGGGAGGGAAAGTACAAAATAACGCGAAAGCAAGTCCAAGACTTTCTTCGCGGTCAGGATGTTTACGCGCTACATAAGCCCGCTAAAAAAAGATATCCTAGAAATAAAATTGTGGCCGTTGGACGGGACGAGATTCATCAGTTAGATTTAGTGGATGTTTCTAACTTATCAAAGTACAACAACGGATATAGATTTTTACTGACGTGGATCGATGTGTTTTCTAAGTACGCCTGGGTAATTCCGTTGAAAAACAAAACTGGGAAGGTTTTAGTTAAAGCTTTCAAAAATAATATCGAGTCCGGCGATAGACCCCCCGTTATGATTCACACCGACAAAGGCAGCGAATTTACAAACCGATCGTTTCAGGATTTGCTCAAAAATGAAGGAATACATTTTTATACGACAAACAGCGAGATGAAAGCACCCAATGTCGAGAGGTTTAACCGCACTCTCAAATCTCGGATGTGGCGATATTTTACGTGGAAAAACACTCTGAAGTACGTCGACGTTTTGCCTAAATTAGTGAGGGCGTACAACCATTCCTATCACCGTTCCATTAAAATGAAACCCGCGGAAGTCAACGACGAGAATGAAAGCACGGTCTGGAAACATCTGTACTCGCCGTCTGAACGGTCTTTAAAATTTAAATTTAAAGTCGGGGATCAGGTTCGAATCAGTAAACAACGGTTAACGTTTGAAAAGTCGTACCTGCCATCCTGGTCCGAGGAAATATTCTCGGTGTTTGAACGCAACGGACTACAAAAAAGACCCGTGTATAAATTAAAAGATTATTCGGGGGAAAAAATTCTCGGGAGGTTTTACGAACCTGAATTACAGAGAGTTCGTAAACACGATGACGTTTATCGCGTTGAAAAGGTTATACGTAAGCGAAAGAAAAAAGGAAGGACGGAGTATTTCGTTAAATGGTTAGGGTATCCTTCGTCATTCAACAGTTGGGTGACGGACCTGCAGTGAGTAAGGATCTAATCATGGCGTCGTCTTCGACACAATTTTACATCACGCTACCGAGTAATTCCTCGATGTTGTTGTATCCGGATAATACGCTGTCTAGTTACACCACGCGTCTGCTAAAACAAATTAATCTATCCGGAAATTGGAAGGTTGCACTCACCGAAATCCATTATCCTTTCACGTGGTACAATATTACGGAACGAAATAATTCGTTTACTCTAGGTGAACACGGACTTTTGCAAAACCACGCTAGGATTTCGCACGGATTCTATAAAACCATACAGGAGATTATCGATGCAATCAACAGAGAAATGACGGAAACGACTAGGAATAATATTATCATTACCTTAGACAGGTATACCGGTAGAGTGAGGATAGAACTCAGAGAGGACGCCTTTATCTATTTTGACGATTATCTGTATCGTATGTTGGGATTGAAATCCAATGCTGTGAATAAAGACATAGAAGGCCACTTACCCGTCGATATAAACGGGGGGTTTTACGGTATGTACGTCTATTGCGACATAGCGGAAAATCAACTGGTGGGAGATGTCAGCGCTCCGTTACTCAGGATTGTACCGGTGCACACCGCCGACGTGACTCAGGGAAATGTCGTAGCGCACACGTTCAGCACTCCTCACTACGTTCCAGTCAAGCTCAAGAACTTTGAGACTATTCAGATGGATATAAGGACCGACGCCGGTGGCAAAGTACCATTTCAACGCGGGAAACTCACTACAACGCTTCATTTTCGCAAAAGCCGCCCCTCATTCTTTTGAGCAGTCACGATGGACTACGAGAGATATTACACGAATCAAGCCGGAGGCGGAGATAACTATTTTAAGGGTGCCCCCATTCAGAGAGGTTACGGACTCGGAAACATTTTAGGCGGGTTATTTAGGGCGGCTCTACCATCTATAAAGCAAGGTGTAAAAATGATGGGTAAAGAAGCTTTAAAGACGGGAATTGGCATAGCTTCAGACTCCCTCGGCGGACAAAATATGAAATCGGCGGCCCAGAACCGGATAAGACAGACGGGATTAGAGATGCTGTCACGTGTTTCGGATCAACTTTCTAAAAAGCCCTCTAAACAGAGGGCTTTAAAAAGAAAAGCAACTGGTACATCTCGCAGAAAGGCTACCGGCAAGCGTACTAAGAGGACCCCCGATATATTCGATAACTAGTTAGAAACAGCGATGGCATTCGTAAGCAGACATTCCTGCGAATGCACTAAGTCCGAATTGGACCTTTTCGCCGTCCCACCGACTCAAACCTCTATTTTAAAAGGTCAATGGGTACAACACAATCCACTGACTAATATTATAGACTCTGACACTATAGAATTTAACGTCACCGGTTCGACCGAACACTACCTAGATTTAGCGCACACTCTTTTGAACGTGAAGGCAAAAATTGTAAATGAAAATGGTAGTGATTTAGGCGATGATGTCCCCGTAGGACCCGTCAATTTAATGCTTCACTCACTATTCAGCGAAGTGGATGTGACCCTGAACGACAAACTCGTCTCGTCTTCGTCAAACACGTACCCGTACAGAGCCCTGTTGGAAACCCTGCTGACCTATGGACCCTCAGCCAAGACGTCACAGCTGACGGGGGCCTTATTTTACAAGGATTTGGCTGGGAAAATGGACGCCGTGGGGTCAGCGGCGTCCATTTTCCCGGCCAAATCCTTGTAAAATAAGGCCCCCGTCAGCTGTGACGTCTTGGCTGAGGGTCCATAGGTCAGCAGGGTTTCCAACAGGGCTCTGTACGGGTACGTGTTTGACGAAGACGAGACGAGTTTGTCGTTCAGGGTCACATCCACTTCGCTGAATAGTGAGTGAAGCATTAAATTGACGGGTCCTACGGGGACATCATCGCCTAAATCACTACCATTTTCATTTACAATTTTTGCCTTCACGTTCAAAAGAGTGTGCGCTAAATCTAGGTAGTGTTCGGTCGAACCGGTGACGTTAAATTCTATAGTGTCAGAGTCTATAATATTAGTCAGTGGATTGTGTTGTACCCATTGACCTTTTAAAATAGAGGTTTGAGTCGGTGGGACGGCGAAAAGGTCCAATTCGGACTTGGTGCATTCGCAGGAATGTCTGCTTACGAATGCCATCGCTGTTTCTAACTAGTTATCGAATATATCGGGGGTCCTCTTAGTACGCTTGCCGGTAGCCTTTCTGCGAGATGTACCAGTTGCTTTTCTTTTTAAAGCCCTCTGTTTAGAGGGCTTTTTAGAAAGTTGATCCGAAACACGTGACAGCATCTCTAATCCCGTCTGTCTTATCCGGTTCTGGGCCGCCGATTTCATATTTTGTCCGCCGAGGGAGTCTGAAGCTATGCCAATTCCCGTCTTTAAAGCTTCTTTACCCATCATTTTTACACCTTGCTTTATAGATGGTAGAGCCGCCCTAAATAACCCGCCTAAAATGTTTCCGAGTCCTTACCCGCTCTGAATGGGGGCACCCTTAAAATAGTTATCTCCGCCTCCGGCTTGATTCGTGTAATATCTCTCGTAGTCCATCGTGACTGCTCAAAAGAATGAGGGGCGGCTTTTGCGAAAATGAAGCGTTGTAGTGAGTTTCCCGCGTTGAAATGGTACTTTGCCACCGGCGTCGGTCCTTATATCCATCTGAATAGTCTCAAAGTTCTTGAGCTTGACTGGAACGTAGTGAGGAGTGCTGAACGTGTGCGCTACGACATTTCCCTGAGTCACGTCGGCGGTGTGCACCGGTACAATCCTGAGTAACGGAGCGCTGACATCTCCCACCAGTTGATTTTCCGCTATGTCGCAATAGACGTACATACCGTAAAACCCCCCGTTTATATCGACGGGTAAGTGGCCTTCTATGTCTTTATTCACAGCATTGGATTTCAATCCCAACATACGATACAGATAATCGTCAAAATAGATAAAGGCGTCCTCTCTGAGTTCTATCCTCACTCTACCGGTATACCTGTCTAAGGTAATGATAATATTATTCCTAGTCGTTTCCGTCATTTCTCTGTTGATTGCATCGATAATCTCCTGTATGGTTTTATAGAATCCGTGCGAAATCCTAGCGTGGTTTTGCAAAAGTCCGTGTTCACCTAGAGTAAACGAATTATTTCGTTCCGTAATATTGTACCACGTGAAAGGATAATGGATTTCGGTGAGTGCAACCTCCCAATTTCCGGATAGATTAATTTGTTTTAGCAGACGCGTGGTGTAACTAGACAGCGTATTATCCGGATACAACAACATCGAGGAATTACTCGGTAGCGTGATGTAAAATTGTGTCGAAGACGACGCCATGATTAGATCCTTACTCACTGCAGGTCCGTCACCCAACTGTTGAATGACGAAGGATACCCTAACCATTTAACGAAATACTCCGTCCTTCCTTTTTTCTTTCGCTTACGTATAACCTTTTCAACGCGATAAACGTCATCGTGTTTACGAACTCTCTGTAATTCAGGTTCGTAAAACCTCCCGAGAATTTTTTCCCCCGAATAATCTTTTAATTTATACACGGGTCTTTTTTGTAGTCCGTTGCGTTCAAACACCGAGAATATTTCCTCGGACCAGGATGGCAGGTACGACTTTTCAAACGTTAACCGTTGTTTACTGATTCGAACCTGATCCCCGACTTTAAATTTAAATTTTAAAGACCGTTCAGACGGCGAGTACAGATGTTTCCAGACCGTGCTTTCATTCTCGTCGTTGACTTCCGCGGGTTTCATTTTAATGGAACGGTGATAGGAATGGTTGTACGCCCTCACTAATTTAGGCAAAACGTCGACGTACTTCAGAGTGTTTTTCCACGTAAAATATCGCCACATCCGAGATTTGAGAGTGCGGTTAAACCTCTCGACATTGGGTGCTTTCATCTCGCTGTTTGTCGTATAAAAATGTATTCCTTCATTTTTGAGCAAATCCTGAAACGATCGGTTTGTAAATTCGCTGCCTTTGTCGGTGTGAATCATAACGGGGGGTCTATCGCCGGACTCGATATTATTTTTGAAAGCTTTAACTAAAACCTTCCCAGTTTTGTTTTTCAACGGAATTACCCAGGCGTACTTAGAAAACACATCGATCCACGTCAGTAAAAATCTATATCCGTTGTTGTACTTTGATAAGTTAGAAACATCCACTAAATCTAACTGATGAATCTCGTCCCGTCCAACGGCCACAATTTTATTTCTAGGATATCTTTTTTTAGCGGGCTTATGTAGCGCGTAAACATCCTGACCGCGAAGAAAGTCTTGGACTTGCTTTCGCGTTATTTTGTACTTTCCCTCCCGTTTCGCCGCACGATACAACTTGTTAATACTACTCAGACCGCTTTCGCGACCTACGTCGTAATATAACGTCTCTAAATAACTGTCGCGATCACCCATCTTATCTCATCGGAGCCAAAGTTTTAAATGACCGTCCGATATATATTTCCTTACCCTTTACTATTAACGATGTTATCTTTTCATACACCTTCTTCGATTTGATTGGTTGATTGGTTTGTTTTTATTTAAAAAAAAAAATTGTTTCAGTTTAAGTTAAAAATACAACAACAACGTTTGTTTTCATAAAATAGGAAGACATTTGAAACATTGTTTTCACTTTTTAATTTGTTTTATTATTAACGAAACACAAATAAAAATAATAAAAAATAATAATAATAAAATATAAAATACAAATACAAATATATACAAAAACCAATAATACAAACTATTAAGATAGAGAGAAATACAAAATTAAGAAAACAGGTTAAAACATATTACTCATACGCAACCATTCCCGCTGCGACGGGTGCATCAGTCAATCGGTTAAAACATACTCCCTCAACTCGTTGAGGGAGCTAGGATCTGTTAATTCCACCCACAAGAAATCGTAGTAATCGACGATCGCAAGATCTTCGTAGAGATACTGAGATCGTAAAAAGCCAATGGCTTTTACTCGGTCCAGCCACTGGCGCAGACTCGTCTCGGTATCTCTACGAAGATCCTGCAAAATATCGTCGAAGTACATATCGTACAGAGTCTCTGTACTTTCCATTATGCATGAGTGCTGAATCTGGGAGGGGTGGTCAATAATACACCCTTCGCAGCGGGAATGTATGGCTAAACGAAACATTATTCCTAACACAAAACCAAAATGACGCATGAGGTGGGCCCTCATGTCCGCAATGGGGTCCAGAGACACGTAACCGCTATCGTCCGGCTGGTACTGTTCAGGGGCGGGCGGTACGACGGGCGACCAAACGGGAGGGTTCAGGAGTTGAGGACTAGGGGCTGGGTTTGGCGATGCCGGAAGGCTCCACGCGAGAGGGCTTGATACGGCGGGGCTCGGGGGAGGAGGACTCGACGCCTCGAAGACATCGTCTTCCAGTTCTTGGTCTGATTCAACGAAATAAAGAAGAAAAGAAATAAAAGCATTATTATTTATCGTGAACCGACATTTAGGTTGGTTTGGGAGTGTTCGTTTGTTTCGAGTTTCTCAACGAAAAACAAAATTGATGATAAGAAAAACAACAACTTACCGTATTCTGACCCCGTGAGGTCGATCATTTCGGCCTCTTCTTCTTCTTCGCACGGGGCATCTGTGTATTCAAAAGAAAAGTCATTCATACTTTACACACGCAACGAAGAACAATTTTACGGACCATTTTAGATCGCTCTAGGACTCTGAACGCGTACATTACGTAGACGTTAAATTAAATAAAAACGAGAAATAACCTACCGTATTCCGATCCCGTCAGGTCGATGGTTTCAACCTCCATGACGCACGGGGCAGAATCTACGTGTTTAAGAAGAAAAGAGAAAATAAAAACTATAAAAATACTGAAAAAACAAACAAACGAACGAACGAATAGGCATAAGTGATGCGTGGATGAGTTTTGTGATATAGTTTATGCAATCGGTACAGTCGATAGCCACGAAACAAAATAATAATATGGTAACTTACCGCTAGGGTGAGGCACGGGGGACTTCGGCGACCACATGGGATCTTCGTCCGCAACAAGGGCGTCGAGAAGAGCCCACTCCTTCGTAGCGTCGAAGTTATCGCTGAAAAAATGCTGAGATCGGTTCATGATGCGGGTGGTGGAGAGGACGATGATGGTGGTGGTTAAACAGTTTGAGCGAGATGGTCTCGAAGACCGGACCCTGCCCTTTTTATATTACATTTAGTCACTGTTTTTTTCCCGGGCTCATTGTCTTCATTTTAACCGATACACAAATCATCCATCTCTTCTATAGCGGAATCGATCGCAGGCGCCATTGTCTTCAGGCTCGTCCATTCGGACGCGGTTAAATTAATTCCTCGCCGGGGGACCAATACAAAATCGTCGTTTGTACCTCTTACGTAATCGCGAATCTTGACGTAAGGCACATCCCTAAACTTTTCAACGACGACGTGACGGCTGTCAGTCAACTTTAATCTCACACTAGACGAGTAATCAGTCTTCATTGTTTTCGGTGCTGGCGTCGTCATTCTGTGTTCTAACAATCCCCGTTTCTTAGATGTCTCGTTAATTGTCATCGAGTCCGATTTGTTCTTGTCTATAGGTACTTGAGCTATTGGAACCTTATCTGATTCTTTACGAAATTCAGAGACCGTATTATGACCACCGGCCGAATCCCAGCTATAGTCGGGTCTATATGACGGTAACGCGTTACTCGAAGACCAGCGTAAAGCCATTTTATATATTATTATTATTATTATTACTTGCGTGCGTGATTATTCGCGGACAAAATGTTATAACTTTTCCCCGTTACGCGTTGCTTTTATACAATTTTTTCTGGATATTACACAATATTGCGAAACGCCAAAGTTTAAAATAGATCGTGACATCATCCCTATAAATAGATCAAGGCCAAATAATTTTTTTTTTTTTTAATTTTATTTTGTGGTTTGTTTAACCTTGATTACTCTGGCCACAGAAATGCATACGCGCTGCGCGTTATACTGCATTGCTGACATCCCCATATTATTTTTTCGATCGTGGCATTTTTATAGTGACGATGTTTCAATTGAATAAGCGCGTAAAAACACTGACCCCACGGATTATATACATTTTCCTGCTTTTGTTTATAAACATCTACTTCTGACAGACCGAGCCAAAAAACGAGTCTTTCCCACGGTTGACGTTCAAACCCAACGTGATCGCGCTCCTTCAAAAGATTAGACGCGAGTTCGCTTAACTGCAACTCTGATATTTCCGTGGCCAAATGATTTAATCGATTTTCCGTTCGAGCTAATTCGATTAATGGAGGCGTTTCCGACCGCTTACGTTTTCTGATAGACATGACGTACAATTTTAAGAACAAAATGATATAACTTTTCCCGTTACACGCCACTTTTATCCTAGTTATTACGATGGGTATAGGAAAATATTAAAAGCCACGGGGTTTAACATAGATATCGTCTCTAAATATGTTATTTTCTCAAATTTAAACATTTCATCACACGTATACGAGACATCTACAAAATATTTCTTGAATTCCCCCCGCGTCACTCACCACTCCGAGACGTACGCGACTATGTATCTCGCACCTATACGTCAATTTCAATTATCCATCCATACACGTCAATCACAACACTGGCCGTAGGATTATGAGTTCCGCGTCAATCACTCGCTGACCAAGCTCACCACTCCGAGACGTACGCGACTACGTATCTCGCACCTACTTCAATTTCAATTGTCGATCTATACACATCAATCACAGCATTGGCCGTAGGATTATGAGTTCCGCGTCAATCACTCGCTGACCAAATTGAGTTGTCACACTCCCCGGCGCCAATTGTTCGAGGGATTATCGCGCGTCAAGCGCCCGCTGATTGAACCGTCAATCATTCCCGCGTTGCCTCGTACCATGCCTATACTGGCACCAAGGACGCCCCATTGTCCGAACATTTCGTACCGGCCACACTCGCGAACCATTCGTAACAAGGTCAAATTGTGCCATAAATTTCATATTTTCCCCATACACTAGGTCATACTGTTCTCAATTTTTTAACCCTATATTCATTTCCATACATTAGGGGCAACTTGTGCTATATATTTTTAACCCTATATACCCTACTACTACATATTCATTACTTCATTATATATATTTATTCATTTATGCATAATTACATATTTATATCATAACTATATATTCATGTGACCTTTATCATATTTCTATGGCAAGGTCAAAGTGTGCCATATGGTCCCCCTACACTACTATTGTGTACTGTCTAAATGTGTATAAATATTGTGTATTTTTGTGTTTGTGTAAATTTGTATGTGTATACGTGTATGATCTGTATTTCTTTTTAGTATGCATCTTATACAAATAAAGAATCTGAACTGAACTATTCTGCACCAATACATGTATTCAACAGGGCTTGCATGTTTTTAAAAACAACACGCAACAAATAAGACCGCAACATGCAAGGCAAATAACTACAGCCGTTTTCGTAGAAGCTAACGGTTTAACTTACTGTTACTCGTAGTCTCGTAGACGTATGTGCAACCGTTGGCGCCGTATATTTTGGCGTCACAGTCTTTCGAGATTTGGGTCAGACATAATGTTACCTTGGTCCTCTGCATCAATAAAAAAAAATAAAAAATACAAACTTGGGTGCGTTGTTTAGCTCAGCCGAGTCGACACAGGTCAGCCCCGGGTAGTTCGTTTAGCTATGACGTCATACTATGGTCTCACGCGGGTCGACCAACACAGATCAGACCTTGCTCGGGGAGCAGAGTCACTGGTGGAAGACGCCACACGCATGCGTTGTTCATTCCAAGCAACTGACAAATATGGCGACTGGGGTTCAAGTC
Organism: Crossaster papposus; assembly: GCA_037893245.1. Taxonomy (NCBI): domain Eukaryota; kingdom Metazoa; phylum Echinodermata; class Asteroidea; order Velatida; family Solasteridae; genus Crossaster; species Crossaster papposus. The sequence continues at coordinate 1,019,380 of JBAIAA010000326.1, read as the reverse complement.
GGGGCTCAAAAATCAACTTCATTGGAAGAGCTCATTGTGACTTTAGAAACCTTTATTCTAGTCTATGTTACTTGTTTGCGCGTAAACGCGGTACATTTGAAGGCCTCCGAAAATGAGGTTTGTCAATGGCTACGAATATGACGCCAGAATCGTGATGAACCGCGTTTGAGCGTTCGTTTAGCACGGCTCGCGTGGCTAACCCGACTCACTGTAACCGTGTCGACCCTGAACTAAACAACGCACCCGTTGTAAGTTTAAGACGCGCCCTCTATTGGTCAAATAAAAAAAAGACGAGATTTAGTACACGTAGTAATAAAGTGCGTAACTCAAGACTTCATTTAAATCCTTGAAGATGCAGTTTTGTCCCATTTGTAGCCTTGTTAGTTTTGTATGCAAATTTATGATAATCTCCACAATACTTGTACACACTAACCGTTTCGCTTAGATTCGTCCAAGCGTGCAATCAACTCCTTCAGCAAACCGTCTAGTCCCCGCTCCTCTTTCTGTATTAAATTTAAAGACCGGTAACAATAGTTTCAGAAAATATAGAGTGCGTCAAAAAAGATGCAAACAAAAATATAACGGAACGTTGAATGTGTAACCAATTAGATAATAAAAGTATGGTTTGAAAGATACACCTTTTCACTTTAAATTGAAATATCAAACGTCCGAATTTCCCAAGAGAGGCGATATTTATCATGGGACAATTTTTAAATACGGCAGTGATAATCGATTTTGTATGGATTATGGTTTTTGTATCGATTATTATTAGCATCTAAACGCAACTGTCCAATTCCTAAATATCAATGCTCCATGGCTAAACACTACCCATCCTTGTGCTTACATGTTTAGCATGTAAACTTGTTTACTTACTGATCTGTTCTTAACAAAAACGTAACAATTTATTATCAATATACCTCCCAACCAGAAAATCTAGTTTGGATAGACGGAGAATCTTCCTAGATGACAAATTATACCCAGATCACCCAATGGACAGGCCTTTTATTGCCGTTGCGCTTCTGTTGATCACCAGTCAAACTGATCCCCGACTTTGTTACAGAAAAAGGCCGCTAGAATTAAAACTAGACTAAATCGGGTGATCCTGGTATTATTTTTTAATCTAGACTTGTTTTTCTGGTGGGAGGATATACTGAACATAGGCCGTTCAGTTTTGACCACTCTGTATACCTATAATATAAATAGGGCACTCATCTGTTCCGATTTGCAAACTAGTTCCAACCAGAATGTTCCACTCACGCGAACAATGAATAGTTTTGCGGCGCGAACAATTGTTATTGGACGCGCACACAAAAACGCGGAACGGAACGCAGCCCTGGTTTGAAATGATCTGGGCCTCTCACTAATCTATTATAAATAATCAGTGGGGCCTCGGCCGCTGCATGCCACACAAACGGTACTTTTCCTTTGATATGCAAATACCAAATACCCAAGTTGGTCTTCGCTACCCGAGGAACAACACCGTGTACGAATTATAGTTGCGCTTAAAGCTGCACACATAATGACCGTAGCCACTACATGTACACCCATACAATTTGAGACGCGCCCAATAACCCAAAATGGCGGCATTATTCAGCGTCCAGGGACTAAAGTTCATGGAGCTGTGCAAAAATTCTTAGCATCAAAATTGCAACTTGGCAAAAACACAGTTTACAAACCAAATTCTCAGGCGATGTATAATGTGACAATGAAGTCAACATTTACCGAGACTGCAAATTGCAAAACACCCATAATTAATAAAAAACAACCGAAGGTTCAGAATATTCACGAAATGAAGGTATGGTTTAATGAGCACAATATGTTTTGATAAGCACTCAAATACCAGCCGTTTTGTCTTAAAGTTGCCAACTTTACTCACCCCGAAAGAAGCGACGGATAGGCCGAAAAGTGCTAGATACACAACAAATCGTAACATGTTCAGGTTCTCTGTTGGCTACGAAAAGAACGAAGACTCGCAGAACCTCTTAATATACGAACTGGCGTAGACGATATGGCTGCACTACTAGTCTGTGGCCTTTTTATACACTAGCTAGAAACCATACAAATTCTGGCATTTTTGGCAGTCAACCAATTACACAATGGAAGCTAGCGCCGTCAAACACTGACCTCTACACCTGGACGGACCATTGTCCATATTCTGCTGTGCTAAGGCTTGAAGTCGGCGCGAACTGGAAGTGCAACATGGCGGACACAAGACGTCACTTCTGTGAGCCAATGAAATGTCCAGGTGTAGATGTCAGTGGATTTACTCTGTACATTTTGTATTTATAAACATTATGTCATACGTACCGTACCCACTTAACTCTACACCTGGACATTTCATTGGCTCACAGAGTGACGTTGTGGGTCCGCCATGTTGCACTTCCAGTTCGCGCCGACTTCAAGTGTGAATGGGCAATGATCTGTCTGGGTGTAGAGGTCAGTGCGTACGAATGACTAATACAAAGTATACTCAGCATGCAGCGGACCCACTGACCTCTATACATGGACAGATCATCATTGTTTCATTTTGAAGTCGGCATGCGGAGAAGTGCAACATGGCGGACCCACGACGTCACTCTGTGAGCCAATGAAATGTCCAGGTGTTGGTACGATACGTATTACGTAATGTTTATAAATACAAAATGTACAGAGTAAATCCACTGACCTCTACACCTGGACATTTCATTGGCTCACAGCAGTGACGTCTCGGCTCCGCCATGTTGCACTTCCAGTTCGCGCCGACTTCAAGTGTTAGCACAGCAGAATATGGACAATGATCCGTCCAGGTGTAGAGGTCAGTGAGCGGACCCCTTTTGTCACTTTGCCCTATTCACACCCCCAACTATAGACCGATCCGGCCTGTCAATCAAACGGCGCGCATTGGCCAATAACATTACGAGTTCTGGTCAGGTAACTTAGCAACGGTTGCTATAGGCGCGGTCCGCCATTAGCTCACATGGGCTTAGAAAATGGCTTCGGTACAAAAAGGCACCGTACTTGTCAATCAAAAAGCGACTGTTCTTACCCCTCCTTAAAGTCATCCTTTAGTTCGCCTGCTTGCTAATAGTAATTTTTCCCGCCTAAAAAGTTTAAATCAATATTTTGCTGTCGCCAGAACTGCGTACGTGTTCTACTCATATAGCGTACACTACGTACGTTTACGTGTGCAACTTGACCGAGGTAAGGGCGTCGCCATGCCATTGCTATTATTCGTGCCTCTAAATCGGGGAACGGTTGTACATGCGCAGTATATGACAGAAAACGAACGGGGTTACTCGACTCACCGAGCGACGTTCATTCGTGAATAAGTACGTGGCCACATGCAAAAGTGATAACCTGTATTTCCCTTCCTTGAAATCTTTTAAAATGGATTCATGTCGCCGCATCGTCCAAACTAATTTCTAAAAAAAAATGAGTGTATACGTATGGGGTACTAAGTGGACGTTTCACGGTCTCATATCGCGCTTGGTAGACAATAACCAACACAAGGGGGGGGGGGGGGGGTGGAATTGCTGTCCGAAGTTTTACAATCAGGGATGCCAAGTAAAAAGCAAGAAAAACGGCGTTCGTTTACAACCGGCGTGGGGCAGTTTTTGTCCGAACAATTACAGGATATCTAGCGCAATCAATTTGCTGGATGCCTAGAATCATTATTTAATTTCAAATAACCAAGATATTTCCTAATAATTCGGTAGTAACAATTTTTGATATCTGCAAATGGTGTATCAATCGGGCAAAGTTGTGTAGTAACTTGATTAGTTACTAAACTTATTCGCCTGCAGAGCTACAGTTAGGCCGAGAAGTGCGAGACACACAGCGAATCGGAACATCTTCGGGTTTAAGGGGCGTTCACGGTCGTATTAACTGATACTGATAAGAAGACACTCGCAGCTCCTTCGTGAAAAGTATACACAGTACACATAGATAGCGCCTTGAGTAGCTATAGGAAACATCACGTGGTCGATCCTGCTTTCTTTATCTAAAACATAAATGCACAGAAAATGCCACATATTATAATACAACCTTAGTACCGGGTAGGTCGCTTCATTTGCCATATGAAGCAAGATATGAGACGGAGGGACCCCCCCCCGAGTCCCTCGGTGTCATATCGTGCTGGATATATCAAATGCTATACCCTCCTCGTATTACGTTTGCGAGAGATCAATGTCTTGATCGAGGGGGTTGGGGGGGGGGGGGGGGGGGGGAAGGGGCGTGAGTGGCGCACGCCCTTTTTTTCAAAAGAAAAAAGACACAAAACCAAAATAAGAAAAATGAGGGAGAGAGAAAATTAATAGAGACGAAGAATGCGACGAGACAGAGAGGGCGCGCGACGAGACACAGGCTGGGTTCGGGCAGTTAAGTCAGTTATTGACACGCGAAACTCTTTCTTGCGTTCAAAGAGTAGTCTTTGGTCAAGACGTTGCTTAATCCGCAGCCACGAGAGGGCGCTATCACGACAAACCATCATCGCACTCACCAAACAGTCGGTAGTAACAACGTCTTTGGAATTTCGTAGAGGTCAGGGGCGGATGCAGAAATTTATGAATGTGGGGTCCTAGCCATGGGCGGGGGGTGTGGGGGCTCTCCCCCAATTTGTTTTTACAGTAGAAGCTCTGAGGTGCATTCTGGGACATTATGAGCCTATTTTTTAAATATATTTTGATCGTTTTGATCTATTGGGAATCTTTTATAGAAAGCACCACGCTGCTATTTTGCTCATATATAAAAATACATTAAAAAAAATATTAAACAAAAAATAATTAAAAGAAAAGAAAAGATCAAGTCTAAAAATGTTTGGTCCGGTCCCCCAGGGCCCCTCCCCTGGATCCGCACCAGAAGATAGTGATATGCGCACGCACCTGCTTAGCCTAATAAATAATGCAGCGTGCATTACGTACTTTGCATATACATACATATGCATAGGTCTAACCCCCTGACTCTACTTCGTGTTGCATCTGGATGTACATGTGTGTGTACGTACACATGCGTTTGTTTTTGATTGAAATAGGGGACGTATGACAAAGGGAACAATGGGGTCCCCTATTCCGCAAAGGTCCCCGATTCAGACTCGTGTGCAAATCCTATGGCGATCATCCGAAAACGTTAGAGTACAAACAAAAGAGGGAAGACGGTCGGACAATGCCCCGTGCCCTATTGACGGCATTTACCCACTTGTGTGTACATGTACATGTAGTCGTGAACCACATAACGATCGAGGCTCGATATTGTGTTTTCCTTTATTCCTATGTTATACCCAATCCCCATTGCTTTGCGCTTGCACCGTCGATCGATGACCGAATTTTTCATTCATACCGCCGACCGAGGGGCTTTTGTTTCCTTTGTTCTCCTTTGTGTCTCGCCCCACGGTCGTTATGTGGTACCAGAGCATACACATTGTATCATCAAACGTGTTCAACGTTATTCGTGAAAAAGAAAGACTTTTTCGGTACATTATTATGGGCATCTCTTGCCTACAAATTTTGAGGGCAGAATCCGTTTGGTATTTTTAAAATGACGATAACAATCTCCTTAAAATCTATTTATTTGCATTAATTCCTTTGGTCATAAATTCAGGACGTTTGCACCTTTGCAATTAATTTTGTATATATTTTTTTTAAGGATCTTTACCCAACTTCTCAAAATGAAACAATTTTGATTACGTGTTGAAAATATGTGCCTTTTCATATATTTTTGTTTTAAATAAATATTGCCCTAAGGTTGATTTTAGTTGAATTTGTAGGTAGCTACAGTCCCAAGAAACACAATGCTATTAAAATTAGACTTTTAACAAAAATGTCAGGGTCCTTGTCGATTATTCCTACATGAAGCAAGATATGAGACAGAAGAAAACTGCCCCCCTCCCTTTTTGTGGTCGCCATTATGCTTGCGAAATATTCTGTTTTCTCAGGATTCTTTGTAGGTTTTTAGGGGGTGGGGGAGGGGGTGGGGGGGGGGGGGGGGGGGGGCTGCGTTAGGTAAGTACAACAGTCTAGAGAGTGTATAGGTCTAAGAGGGTAGTCCCTTGGTCTCATATCGTGCTGGGTATATTACTGGGCTAAACAAGCTTCAGGGTGATCATCAATTTCTACTAAAATATTCCCACAGACTTTTATGCAATTTAAGCTGCAGGAATTCGGACATTGCTTTATTTTTCAGAGGGAAAAACTACAGTTAGTATTAGACACATTTTATCTTTACACTGTTGCCAATTTAGTCATTCTAATTGAGTTTCAGTTATTTGTTAAAAAGCAGCTGACAGCAACATTTAAAGTGCTGTTTGTTAATTCTTTTTGGCATAATATATCCTCAATGAAATCCAAAATACATGTGAATTACTTTCCAAGTGTAATTCTTTGATAATACTTACAATGGAGGTACATGTAAGATTAGGAATGTATTCCTACCTCCATGCACTTATAATAAAGGTTACATTTATCCAAATCACTAGAAATAAACATGATGTCCATGAATTAAAAAAAGGTTATAAAAACAAGCTATTGTTTTGATAACATTCTTTTTTGGCTAAAACATATTTTATGAAAGATCCAGTTAAAGATGAATTAATTTTCCTCTGACAGCTCTCTTGTCCATGTACATTGTACATCTTACTTTGAACAAAAGTTACAAAACAGCCCTGTTAACCCTATCATTACCGCAAGCGCCACCTGGGCTCAAAATTGCATGGACGTTCGCAACCAAAGAGCCTATATGTCCCTCATTCTAAAAGTCGTTACGTGACCAGCGTTTTTTGTTGGCACAAGCCGATATTGCATGAAACTGAAATGTCAACAGCGCCCTCACTTTTGGCAGTTGTGTGGTTTATTGCTATTGGTTTCAAACTGGTTCAAAAGGACGCGCGCGTGCATGCATGCGATCACTAGCAGTTTGTCCAACCAACGCCAATTAGCTGCCATCATGGCCGAAAACTCTTCCAAGATTTTGGAGGAAATCTTCGCAGATAGCGGTTCAGATATGTCCGATGATGAATCTTCTGTAGCAACATGAAGCAGAAAGTGATGAAGAGGGAAGACAATCCTCTTCAACTTCGTCTGGGAAGCCAAATTACAGGTAGGGTCGGGAGGTTACTAAAAACACACCGTTCAACTTGGCTAGTATACATGTAGTAGTAATTGAAATGTTTCGCATCCGACATTCATAGGCTACTTTATAATGTAACCTTTGCTTTTTGATGACCTTTTGCAGGGAAAATCATCAAAAGCACTGAACGTTTCAGTTTGCATTGCATAATCCGATGGAATCTAATTAGAAATTGATGAAAATATTGATTTGTTATTGATTTGTTATTGAATTATTGATATTTTATTGATTTGAAAAAAAGAAATGAAAATGTTTTTTGTTTTTCTTTTTTTGAACATGTTTTTTTGTTTAGATATTCTTAACTTTCTATTGATTGTAAATTTGTATCTATTTTTATATAATAATCTTTAAAAAAAGAGATTTTATTTCATGAGTTTTTATTTTATTAAAAAGAAGACTTATTTCAGTGGGAACACTAGATACGAGCAATACAACATTTTCGACCACCACCCACCCACCACCACGACCACCAACAACAAAACAAGAAAAAAGCTACTTCATTAAATGAATGACCATATTTGACAGTCACGAATGGTCTCGAGCATCCTGTGAAATCAGGGCACGTGGTGTGCTGTTCTGTTTTAACAAAACTTATATTGTTTAGCAATTTCCAAAGATGGTTTGCCAAACGGCGTCCCAACAAATACTAAACCCCCGGATAAATCCGTTTGACCCGACCGCCCCCCCCCCCCTCCAAAAAAAGCTAATGTTGTATACTACCCTTAAAAGAAAATGTGCCGTGAAATGAATAGTGTCCCATTAACCTTTCTGAATGTTCTTATTTCAGGTGTGGATGGAATAAAGCAAGCACCTCTTATAGCAAGAGCCCACCGATGAAATTCAGTGAAGAGACTGGCTGTACGGGAGATTTCAGTCACCTGTCGCCCATGCAAATCTTTCAGCTTTTCTTCTGCCAAGCAGTGTGGGAGTTGATGGTGGATGAGACCAATCGTTATGCTGACCAGACAATGTGTGCAGATCATCAGCCTGCATGGAATCCAACTACTGTTCCTGAAATGATGGCATTCGTGGCCTTGCTTTTGTGCATGGGTATCAACAAAAGGCCTCGCTACAGCATGCACTGGTCCAGGTCCGAAGTTCTGCGAAGTCCCCTGTATTCGGCGACCATGTCTCGCAATCGATTCACTGCGATTCTTCGATTAATCTTTCCACCTTGCCAACAACAGAGCTCAACCAGTTGATGCTCCCCTGACAAACTCTCCAAGGTCCGCCCGCTGCTCGACATTGTACTGCCATCCTTTCCTCGCATTTACAAGCCAGACCGAAACCTCTCACCGGGTGAGGCAATGATCAAGTTCAAAGGCCGACTTGGTTTCAAACAGTACATGCCACGAAAGTCCGCCAAATGGGGATTGAAATGTTTTTCATTGAACGAGTCAGAAACCGGTTATACATGTGCTTGGAAGGTGTTCACCAGCTCTCAGCCCACATCAAAAGAATATAGGAGACCCTCCTTGGTTATGCTTCAACACACCACCCACCTAATATTACATCTGTTGGGCATGTAGTCCTCGACCTAATTACAGGACTCGAACATAAGGGACATTTCATTTTCATGGACAATTGGTATACCAGCCCAGCTCTCATCTGCAAGTTATCACAGTTAAAGTTTGGAGCTTGTGGAACTGCACGCTACACCACACTGGGGATTCCAGATTGTGCAAACCCAAAGAAGTTACACATAATAAAAAAGCCGGCCAACTATGCGTCGTTTGGCAGGATGCCAAGTGTGTAACTCTTCTCACAAATGTTGGAAACTGCAAAATCGACACGAAAGTACGAAGCTGTCTAAGGGACACGGTGAAAATAATCATTTTCTTTCACTTCAGCTAACTCGTACGTACGACTTATATGTCGTACGTACACTGCAAAAACTGTGGTGTTAAAATTTTAACACCAATGTTTTTGTAATATTTTGGAATGAAAATTGGTGTTAAAATGAATTAAAATTATTCTTGAAGTATCAGTTTCAAATCAAGTACTGGTGTTACGTACTTTTGGTGTTAAATTTGACCTAGTGCGCATGCGTGTGTGAAATAAAGCCCTCTGATTGGTCGATAAGGAATTATGGGATATGTTAACAATAGTCGATGTTAAATTGTTGTATTTAGTCCAAAAATTCATTTTTTTACCATAATATGTAATTATTTAAACGATTCCATGATTGAATTTTGATTTGTGTGCAAACATAGTTAAAAATTCGCGTTACATTTTATTCGTTTTCAAATTTTGACATTATTCATAAAAACTAGTTGTGACATCGTCGTGGACAAAAAAGCGTAGTATAAAACTAACAACGGCAATGGCTATGTGTGTAGTACGTATTCAGTAGGAATAGGTTATTATTGTATACTAGGCGGTCACCCGGGGTTTGTCGGTTCTCCGGTTTGTAGCTACTTCCCTGGATGGATGGGGATTGTGGATACATGTTGACTCTATCATGGAGGTGCCAAATAAAAATGTTGAAAGAAACACATTCACAAATATGGTTAATGATACCTTTAAAATGGGAGATATTTGTGGGAGATATTTGTGGGAGATGTATGACATATTTGATGATGCAATAATTACATTTGCAAGACTTCAGGATAGATTACATTGGTTGTAACCAAAGTATTGTTCATGAAGCCTTGTGAGTTGGTTGGTTCTACTTTCACATATATGTCATGAAATGCCCGAGCTCGTGAGAATGCTACATATAGCTGTCCGTGTGAAAACACTGGTGCTGGCAAATATATCAAGATTTAAACATTCTGGCTATTTTATGTATTTTTTTAAGGACATCCAGTAAACATTGAAATCAGTATTGCGCAATACAGACATGAAACAGCCATATGATACAAATAACAACGACCAACAGCTCTAACTACCCCCCAGGGGATATCTGGGTGGCGATTGATAACAGCTGTGTTTGTTCTCTACCAAGGCCGCTCGAAGAGATGTCAGGGACTTTTTTTTGACAGCGGCTAAACACAAAGGGATCAGATTTCGATTTGTCTGCACAACTCTATGGCTTTTGGCCCAAACCATTATTTTGAAGGGATGTTTCACCCCCTGAATGACCTCCTGGGTTAGAATTTTTTTCCCAGTCCATTAGCCCGATAGGACAAACTTTGAAAATTCGACCCTTAGACGACCTTTGACCCCGGAAGACCCGAAAAACGCTAACCCGTTTTATTTTTGCCACGCTCACCTCGCATCGAGCATTGCGATCACCGAGTTTAAGCACGATCCGACCAACTTCAAAAAGGTGACCCCTAGATGACCTTTGACCTCGTACGCTCTAGCGAATGCAAACTGGTTCTTGCGGGGACCGAGCCGGACCCACCCACCGAGTTTGAACGCCGCACGACCCCGGGAAGGGGACGAAAAAGCGCGCACAGACACACAGACAGACAGACAGAGAGTAGCGTATTATTATATAGGATGGATGTGTAACAAGTCAGTTCTTGGTAATATTTCATTACGTAATTTGTCCATGCAGTTAATATGTACAAAACATGTGTTAAATGACGAGCAAATGGCGTGATATCGACGTTAAATTTCTCTATCAGAGTGTACACCAAAATTGGTGTTAAAAAAAATTGATTCCTAAATTCAACACCCAAATCCCTACCCAATATAAACACCAGGAAATAATCAAATTTTACACCATTGGTGTACAATTTAACACCACAGTTTTTGCAGTGTACGAGTTACTGTCAATCCATTATGATTCAACACCACTTCAAAGAAGAGTGGCCTTTCCTTACTTTGTCTTGCGAGGGCGCTATACACTAAAACTTGGCAAAAGGTGCTTGGTCACTAACTGGTCATATCATGTATTACTGTGGTAACCTAAGCATAGTGACAAAATATGCCTTGGTACTGAAAGGGATAAGCCTAGCCTAAAAATATACAAACTTATAGACAATGTTCCACACTGTAAACTCTTTAATATTTATTCACGCTATCTTAAGTAAGACATTTTTATTAAATGGTTAGTAGATTATCATTAGAAGCCTTTTGAATTATGGTTTAATTAATAAATGATCACTTATGTTTGCGTATTTTCTTTTTAGCGCGATTAGACCAGCCTTTGAGATCTGATTGGATAGATTTTGTGTGACCTGTGATTGGAGGTCATCCGTAGCTGCGCGCTACATGCAATTCGAAGGGTCATGACTTCCATCTTAGAAATCTGAGAAGCTCGATTAGCGTTTTCTGGGTCAGAATTGACCTCAAAATGCGTCCAAACCTGCACGATAATTGTTTTGGGTTGAACATTTCACTTTTGGGCCGTGGGTCGAAATTAACTAGAAAAAAGTCAATTTGACCCAGAAAAGTGCCATTTTCAACCTAAAAAGTGTCATTTTCAACCCAGAAAAAGTCAGATTCGGATGCTTTTCGGGGTCAAATCTGACCCAGGAGTTTTTAGAGTGTAATAGCCTCTTGGCCCAAGACTAGGTGAAACCTGAAAAATATATATATGTTTTTCAATTGCTATTTGTATAAAGTTTTGAATGAGAAAAATAAAATCTGCCGACGTTTAGTTACTGAATACATTTCTTCACATATTTTGAATCAGCCATCGCAAGGCGGATGATTTTAAGTCCACAAAATGAAAATTCATTTTTAGAAGGTGGCAGACGCCCACAAGGTAGCGTATCTTCAGCTTTTCCTTCATACATCGTTATGTGGCTTACTTAACTACCTAGGCTGTAATGACGAAGAATATGTATACTCGTGCAGCTATATATGGGGTGGTGCACAGGAGACGCACAATTTATTAGTAAACCTCTATGTATAATGTAAACAATTAACAATGTTGAAAGGCTGGTATTAAATATGGAACGAACATTGAACTACCATAACACAATCCATGATGCAGATGGTTATCAAGATTACAAGGTTCGTGTGAATTCTTTTAATTCATTATTATACTCATCACATCTATCCCGCACATCATATTAGCCAATTCTACATTGGAATTACAAAACAAACAAACATTATTCTTGGCATTTATATTTACTACAAAACCTAGCCCAATCTAATGCATTTGTTGGGTTATTAGCGCCTGTGTTTGTTTAACCCCAGGTATCAATTACACTAATGGCTTACCCCAATTGCAGTCACTTCACCACATCTATTGTTATGCCAAGAAAGCATTGTGTCCTGAGAAGCAATACAGTTACGTAATGCATTGGAGTTAAGTGCCCCCCTCCCCTGGGTCGAACCGGTTCCCCAAAATGCATTATGTTGGGCTCGGTTCTTTACTGTTCTTTAGGCATAAAATAAAAAAAATGTTATGTTGGCGTAACGGGCCCAAAAAAATATGGTAGGTAGGTAGGGATTTTTAATTTTTTTTCCCCCTCCCAGCAATGAAAATGAAAGATTTTCTAATTGTTTAAGCCTGTAGTGATACACGATAGCGTGTCCAGGTTCAATATATACACAATCCACACACACAACAATGAGAAACGGTCAGAAATGGTTTTAAACGTATTTATAACTAGATTTATATAGATTTTAATCATTAAATTTCGTCCCTTGAAAAAAAATATATCCAGGGTCGGCCGTATTTTTAGGGTCGGTCGGGTTACGCCAACATAACATTTTTTTGTATGCCTTAGTTTTAGTTTTACAACAGACTAGCACATTTCTACTTTTTTTCCCTGAACTGTTGCCACAACTTTATTACTATTTTCCATTCTTATTTCACTAAACAAATTTATGATCTATGCAATAAGAACAAATAAAATAAAACAGTTTCTCGTCCTGTCCCTCAGAATTGTTGGCTGCCGCTTAACACAAAACAACAGTTTGTTTAATAATTTAAAAAAAAAGGAAAAAAACTCCGAAAATCTCAGTTATTTTCACATCGGCACTTGTCTCCGAATCGTAATTCTTCTTGTTTGTATTCTTTCTGAGCGTAATATGCATGCTGGAGTGAGGACAAATCCGTTCAGCGCCCCTCGTCTTCCTTTGTTTCTAAAGGTTTGGACGAGGAACTATTTTCTTTTATTTTTCCTAACCTTTTTATAGGTTAGTTGGATGTTTCTGGACTTTTTCACCGTCCTGGATGTATACAACTTTGCTTTAAATAATATTTTAAACTATATAAAGGGTGTTAATACTCCTTTTTACAATACATTAATTCTTGTCTTACAACATTTGATTTCCTTTGTCCGTGTCTGGGAAGTGTACAATTGTTCTTGAACAATTTCCTGTTTTCCTCCGATTTTATGAAGCTGCTAAGCACACAAATGTACTCAGCATAAAAGTCTTCCTCAGTAAAAATATAGGTTACCAGAAACAAATCCACATGCTTTTCAAGCTGACCAAAAATCAGCTGTATACCAGTCACAAACAACAAAATCACCTGAAAATTTGGTCTGTTACCCTATTTTTGCCAAGGAAGAATTTCCATGCTTAGCCTTTGTTTTGGTGCTTAGCAGCTCCATGACATGACCCCATATCGCTCTAAACCATCCCTACGTTACGGAGGCCGCTGCATGACACCCTAAGCAGACAGCGTGCCGAAGGAGGCGGCAAATCCGCTGCTTTGGGAGCTCCTGTTGGTGGTGAATCGGAGCGTCATCTTGTTGCTAAGTGAGACGATGGGACCACTTAGCAGCTCAGTGCCACAAACCCTGTAATGAACAATATCTTAGAATCAGTTACCAAATCGACGATTTCAACTTTGCATAGGTCATCCAATTAAGGGAACGATGTCTTTAAAAGGTTAGATAAAAACTCAATAGAGAATCAATGAAAGGGACAAATGTCATTGCAACAGAAGCGTAAATAAAAAGCAAGTGACGTTGAACCCATGCATCCGACTTGGTTGTTATTTTGTTAAGAAAAGTGCTCTCTTGATGACACTGTGTTTCATTTGTGTAGATACGACTGCGTCTTGAACCAAGACTATAGTGTCATCACACTACATCAGTCCACGATACGCAATCGCCTATGATGGCGTTTAAAACAATATCACAACATTGTCAAAGCAACATCCATCTCGATTGTGGGACAAACGGTGATGAAAAATAAAAGGTGAAGGAGAATCATGTCTACTCGGAATATCATAGTAAATGGAATGCTATTTCTATTATTCACGAATTGCCTTAGGATGAAGGTAAAAGCATGGTATTCGTATATATTTCATTGGTTGTTGTTTCTTTGTTTTTTTGTTGGGGGGGGGGGGGGGGGGGGGGGGGGGTGCTGCTCAAGGCATACAGATATACGTCAGTCCGAAGTTTTGAACTTTGCTATCATTTGAAATTTACATTTTTACAACCTTATTGTTACCAAATAGGCCTACACAGAAAGTGTACGTCGAAAATAGCGTCGTTATATTTTTCAACGTTGAGATTTGTAAATTGCCTCATGTGAAATAGGGATATTGAAGAAGAATGTGAAATAGAGATATTGAAGAAGAATGTGAAATAGGGATATTTCTCATTGTTAATAAAATATGTCTCATTCTTAGTCAGGTGTTTGAGAGATTACGTCCCTCAACCCCCAAGAAATCTACGCCAGTGGCAACAGTAAGACGAATTTGATCTGTAATGACGAATATTTCGTAACAAAATGTTTAAATAGAGTGACAACAATTTGAAATTAAACGGTGAATGACTAAATTGGTTTAGGAAAAGCGTATGATTATTTTTTTCAGACGGGGTACGACATTGAATGTACGAGTTGGTGAATTGGAAGGGAAAATGTTTTTAAGTAGCCGGGAAAACCTATACTAATGAGCCTGTTGTTCTTACAGTCTGAATTCACGTTACACCGGGCTAACCATAGTGAAATGAACATCTAACCCTCGACTTACTTGAGTGGTCGGACCTGTGTGTCGTCGCCGCCAGTCAAGCTGATTTGCAGCGCGTCATCCAAGCATTCCGTCCCCGAGGAGCTAACGTCCAAAGCGGTGATGTCCAATGTCACTTGAGAACCCGCGGCAACCTGGGAATCGATCGTGATGGTCAAAAGAGTCAGCCCCAAATTGGGTATTGCGTATTGTAGCGTTTATCCTGGTTTTATGCTAAACAAAAACACTCGCGGTTGAGCAATGTAAGACCGCGTCTGAATCTCTTGTCTATGGCTATTGTGTTGGTGTTCGGCCATTACAATTTTACAATATAAAGCAAGCTGACAATAGACGTAGCCGTATAAGAGCCCATTTGGGAGTTCGGACACGGCCTAACACCCATCATTATACCTCAAGTGTCCATGTACAGTCAGCGTTGTTGTCATAGTTACTGGGGTAGTTAGGTGAGGTTAGACAGCCTGAATCCATCAATGTTCCGCCACAAGTTCCGCTACCTATACGAGGAAAACAAAGAAATTAATCTGCTGATCATCATAAGCAGATCTCATGATTACGTTATGGGTATAAGGGTTAGGCAAACCTCATGGTTTAGGACTGAAGCTGAGTTCGTACCCCAAATTTAATGAATTTGCACTGTGGGACCCCGAAAAAAGAAAGCCGCGTTCTTTTCACGATAAAGAAAGCATCCGTTTCCCATGATTTGGAACCACAACTAAAATAAGAGTAAAACTTTACGCACACGACACAGCGATCGATGGTTCGTCGATGACGTAATTAGCTACGAAGCCCTGATTGTTGTAGGACACGTCCGTTGTCAAGACAACCATCATCTCATTGGATGATACCTGGACAGGTGGAAGGGTCGTCCCACAGAATCTGATGAAACAAAGGAAGCAGCGAAGAAAACTAAGAAACGCAGTAAAAGACTTAGTATTTACTGACGGATATTAAAGTTATATATTTGTATACCCAAATGTTGTCAATTGTGTAGCATCATCGTTTGAAGCAGCAACAGTTGTCAAAATTGAAAAAATGGTGGATGAAAACTACATTAGCTCTGTGAATGCTGTCTATTCCGAGAATTTTTTTTAAAAAGATTTTGATCTTATTTATACCAACTACCAATGGATATTTCCTAAAATGCGTTTCTGGGACGAATTTGACAGCATGCCAGAAAGAATATATTTTAGAGTAATTATTCTTTACATCAAGTAAATTGTTTGAACAATAATTTGGTTGGTTACTTGTTGAAAAATCGCAGACGGTTATACATGTACTGTCCTTCAATCCCTTTCATTTCTTTCAGAAACGAACTTATATGCCAGCCAGAAACTGCATATTTGCTTCAGAAACAAACTTTCAAATTTTACGAATTAGACGAAAATAATAATAGATCTCGGTTTTATTTTTATCAAACCGATTTGTTTGAAGTGTGCGGTCATGGTAAATTTGTGAAAGTAAAATTGCAAAATTGAAGTTGCGGGCAACATGTCAACTTTGATAACAAAGATGATTTAGGTCACATCGAGACAAAGTCTAGACTCTCATCGGCAAAGAATCGATTTTTATTGATTCGGTTTATTAAAATCAGTTCGAAGGTAATGGACGTCCTTTTGTAATCATTCGTGAGTAAAAATGCGCAATAATTATATTCGATATATAAATAAATAACAGGATCAAGCATTCTGCGAAATAATTACGTCTAGTATATGCTGTCATTTTCGAACGAAAGTACCAAGCCATCGTAAGGAAAAACTCTATTTTTGTTATTCGAATAGAATAAAGTGCAAAATCGGAGTAGCAAACGGTTTGGAATAACAGCTGGAAATGAGTCTCAAGTAAAATATACTGACATGAGACCACTGATCTCTATACAAGTCTGGATAGAGCATTTGCCATTCCTAGCTTTACAAACAAATAAAGCCACGCAATAGTTCTCGTTCCCTGTATTTGAATGTGTGGCGGGAACCAGTCCCAAACACTCACCTTGTGTACAAAATAATTAAACTATACTCATTTAAAAGTACACGATTTGTTTATAAACAGAAGTTTGATATAAAATATATTTCGTTCCTATTTAAAATTTAGAAATATATAAAATATGTGCGAAAAAAGGTGCACAAATTTCAATTATAATTTTTTTAAAATAAATTTAGCCTGTTGTTCTTGGAGTGGTAATATGGCGGATAGTGCTGACTTCACGTCTAACAGCTAACGGCTTATCCAGTTTATAATTATAGAGATTAGTGCTTGAGACCCTCAAATCACGTGGTATTTAAGGAGAACTTAGTCTTACTTCTGGTCGTCAGAGAACATGCTGGTGGTTCGTATAGTCAAAACATCCCAAGCGCATGCTACATCGTCCTCAACATCCATGGATTCAAATGTCAATGTTATGGTGGAGCCTGGTTTCCCCTGTATTGGTATAATGGTCAAGATAAGACGACACAAATTCGGCAAAATGTTGACACAGGAGTCAGGTTGGCATAGCGTTTTTCCCCCTAGCCTCCCACCGCTGTGACCCGAGTTCAAATCCCACCTTGGCCAATAATGTGGATTGGGTTTCCAGTCCTAGACTGATTACGTAAGTTTCTTCCAGGGTTTCTAAAAATGGCATTCATTGCAAGTCCATCCGTGTTTATACAACACAGTTTCTCATCATCTGATTGGTGGATTGTTAATGATCATGTGTCATTTTTTCTACCTTTAAATGGATATAATTGTTCTTAGAAACCGGGGGTGACTATTCTCGAGTTGATTATTTTCGTTATAGGTGCTGGCCTTAGGGGGCTAGTTGCTTCCCCCTCACCACACACATATTCTACCCCGATGGGTACGCCATTGACCTGCTCTCTATAGGGCTGTATCGAATATATCAAATATATCAACCAATATTGTTTTACCACGCTCATTCCTTTGTTAAACTGTGACAAATAGGCCGTAAACCGGTACTACACATCATAATGCCTTGGGCTTTTAGAGGAGAGGTATTTTGTCACAGAGCTTAACAAACCCCGGGCCCTTACGGCGCCAGGACAACCACACCAGGGCCTCGGGCAACCAGACTTTCCAGTGCTATACCAACTGTGTTGCACATTTCCCCCAGATAATCAAACTCAATAATCATGTACCAGAAAGTTACACAGATCAGCAGATACAAGCAACAATATTCACCCACAAAGAAAGTTTTAATATAATCGCAATTCAGTAACTTCGTATTCCGAAAAAACGAAATACCTTTAAAAAAAAAAGGTTCGAATATTTGAACTTTCGGTCATAAGGCAGTTTCGAATATCGAATACTAAATTATTCAAAAATGAACAGTCATACTTCTCCCAAACCCAGCCTTATTGGCAGAACACCAGTTCCTCGGATTAGGTTTAAAACTAGAAATGTATGAGGGGTTCTGGAAAAATGAGACAGAACCAGTGACAAATGAGGAACTCAAGTAGAGTCGAGTTATTTGCCTGCAGTGACTCGAGTCGAGTCGAGTCATTTACCCATAAAGACTTGAGTCGAGTCGATTTGGCAAAACATGTGACTGGAGTCCGAGTCGATTCGAGTCGTTGATTCGAGTCATTACAACTCTGGCAACAGCGTCCTTACCTTGATATACCAGGCGCACGTGAGTCCGTCATCGTAATTAGAGGGATAGTTAGGCGACTTGATGGAGCCGCTAGTCTCAGTCAGCTCGTAGAGACACGTGTTGGATGGGGCCAGGGAGGCCGTGTTGTCTACCTCGCACTGGGCGCCGGTGTAGCCTGACGGACAGGTGCACTTACAGGTACCGGCTATCATCGCCTCGTAGCCACCGTTCTGGCAAGACAAACTATCGCTGCAGTCAGCTAGAAAAAAGAAGAACAACAAGAAGAAAAGAATCTAAAACGATGATATTTGCCGGGAATTTGTCATCAACACTTCAAACAAAATAGCTGAAACTTTTTTTATTTTGTTGTACTTCGCGAGAAATGACTTGTAATGTAGTCGGTGCGGAAAAGCTACTCGGAATATCTTTATTTTCGACCGAGCTGCATTCCATTCAACATTTACTGTCGCAGCCATCTATCTGACCTCTCATGCTAAGCAAAAATGTTTTCCATTCAACTTTCACCGAGAATTTAAACGGACAGTACACCTTTTTGCAACTATCAAGTAACTAACAAGTAACTAACCAAATTATTGTTCAAAATGTACTTGATGTAAAGATATTCATGACTCTGTACTCCCTGTGAAAAAAACTGCTTCTGGCATGCTCTCATTTTGAAAAAAATAATAATAAAAGAAGTCAAAAAATGCGCCCCAAGGACGCATCTTTGGAAATTTCCATTAGTAGTAGTAATTTTCATTAGTCAAAATTGAAATCTTAGAATGTTGTTTTGTCGAAATATACAGCCTTCACAGAGCTAAAACTTCGCCAGGATAGTTTTCAAGCACCATTCTGCCAAAAACGGTGTTTAGCGAGTCAACACTTTTCTAAACATCCAGACATTAATGTTAAGTGACTAAACACTAGGCCTATCCGTCCTCCAAACTGAAAGCAAGAAAGTGTTCAAAAACGAATTTAAATGTTTTTTTTTTACCGACTTGATAGAGAAAACCTATTTGACTGAAGGTTAAATTAGCTGTACGGGCGTGGCTAGTCCTTTTCAATGGCTGGATGGCCGTCCTCGGGAACGCATAGCACCCGAGGCGAAGCTGAGGGTGCTATGCGTCCCTCGGGTGTTTAAAACGTCATATCCCACATCACAACAGTCAATAATTGCATTATTGTAAAAGCGCCGTTATTAACATGGTTCCCCCCGACATTCTGTCGCCTAGGGCAACTATACCGGCAACTACACAGTGAGTGCCCGATAGCCGTGAAATCGCTTGATGGATGGTACCCCGAATCACACAGGTACTTTTTTACGCGTACGGAAAGGAGCCCTGCTAATTTCACTTGACATCGTGCGCACGGGACGAAAACATTTTAAAAGTTGTTATTTTGTGCATCAAAAACAATTATGCCGGATAGTTTTACTTATGACGATTTTAGAGGCTTCTTTCATGAAAAAAGCGAGCAATACTGGACAGATTGAGAGAAACTGCCCCGAAAGTTTGGACCCTGTATATTTTCAATGGGCCCCGTTTGTCTTTATTTGCATACATTATCATTTTCGGTTGAAAACGTCTATTCCAAATCGGAGAGTTGCTAGGCGAGGGGCGCAGCCCGACGCACCATCTGGCAGGCATAAACCAACACACAAATACATGTACATGTACATGTACATACAATAAGACATTGTACAACGAAGAAAAACGCGTGCTCGAAACATAAACATAAACATAAACATTCTTTCGTGAAATGAAACTACGAAAACCACCCCAAACCATTCAATAGACCCGATGACCCACGTACATATGCAGTTGTAGATGATATTGGCGAGATAGATGTCATAGTACGAGATGTAGTTGCGCTGGCCGACTGCAAATTGATCCAGGACATTTTTCGTGGTGATCGTCGGTTTCCCGTTGGCTGAGAAGTACTGCAGACAGAGAAGAGGGTGTCATTGTTCTTTCATTAGTACAACTAAACAAATAAATAATAATATTCGAAAACTTTCGAAACTGTTCCCGGCTTTTCGCCATCTTTAATTTCGAGTACCAACTACAAAAGGATGTGCAGTGAACGAGTGTCTTCCACAAAGTTCGAGCAGATCGACAATCTTATGAATGGATATAATAGCTCAGAAAGCGTCGCAGATGTTTGTTTATTTCCGTTAAATACCTCACTTTGATTTTCAAGATGGCGTACTATTAGACACGTCTATTGCATAGCAGCTAATGACGTCACACTTTGTTTACATGTGTGCTTTCCTCTGAGCGCCAACGTCCTTACTTTGTCTGAAATTCTGACTTCGCTTCCATAGAAAAGCGCATATGTAAACAAAGCCATTTACATCATGGGTCTATTTCACGCCACACCGGTGTCGGATCAGACTCCTGTGAAAATTATTAACTGTCTCGTATAGCGGTTCTTCTTGTATTTGTTAAGGCACTTAGGTTATCTAACCCGGTTTTCCCTCAGCCTTGCCATATGGATAAAATAACCCACAAGAGCATTTGGTGAAGCAAAAAGATAAATGTTAACGTTAGCCTGAGTCGCGTCACAGACCTTTCGATCCATAGCTCACCTCTATACCAACTAGGCTATTGGTGAGTTGGTTGAGGACAGCCGTTCTTTACAGTTTTTTAATGTAGCGAGTTGCCATTGTTCTTTCTTATGAATATTCATTCTCGCACAACCCAGCTGCTGAAGAAAACAAATGGCGAACCGCTACACGGATTAGTATAAGGCGTGTCTTCCGTGAAAACTTGACTCTTTTCCCCTATTATTGGTTAAACCCTCTCACGTGACCGGTCACTTTCCTAATTATCATGATCTTAATTAAGCAAGCGCAATACTACCAACGAGTCCGTATTTCAAAGAGTCTAGAATTCATGCTACTCACCGGCAACATAACTAGCCAATTGAGAAACTCACCATTAGATTATAATGCATGACGGAGGTCGGGTCGTACGGTAAACCGTGGCTGGCTGCCGGGTATTTGTCGAAGTTCCCGGCGAAACCTAGGCGAACGTTATCGAGCAGGATGGATACGTAGTCGTCCCTGTCGGACCTGGACTGCTCGTGGTGGAATCCCATGGCGTGCGCTATCTCGTGGGCTACTGTGCCGATCTGTGGGAAATAATCGAACATTTTCGAAATAAACGGGAAACTGACTGGGTAGCTTATATTATAGTGGGGTAGATTGTGCCTTTGGTGATAAAGCGCGAAATTTGGCACACAGTCATGGGGCACGCAGTCATAAGAAAAATATGGGGCCATCGCAGATGTGTTCTTTGGAGAAATATAGGTAGAATAACAAGCAACGGCAGCCATTTTGAATATTTTGAAAAATGCTTGTTATTCTGCTTACACTTTTTCAAAGACAAAACTGCGATGACCCTATATCAAAGCATCTTTTTTCATAACATACTCGGACTGATTGTCAACTTCCATGCTTGTATCACCAAAGAAACAATCCCATAACCTATCTGCCGTACTAATATTATGTTATTAGATTTGAACAAAGAAATTGACTGGAGCGGGGCTTGAACCTGCGACCTCCGGATAACTGTTCCGGTGCTCTACCATCTGAGCTATCCAGCACTATCCTAGCAGATAAAGGAAAAAGGGGTGTTTTCGAGATATCGGCTTTGTCCCAGTTCGTCTTCATGACTGACTTCAAAATTATTAAGAAGGCAACCCAAATGGAAACAGTTTTAACTTTGGGCCTTTTGTTATATGATTGACATATATTACACCGGGGTCCACCAATTAACCAGGGTATAAAATCTTTATGAGCAGAAGATCGAAGTCAAAATTTGTAGTAAGCAAGAATTGTAGAACTGCATGCTTGAACAAAAATGGCTGGCGCTTCGAACATAAGAGAAGACAAGGTTGTCAGCCGATCAGCGTTGAAATACAAACTCTTTTTTTCTTCACTACCCCCAATTTTGTTAGCAATCATAATGAATGGGAACAAAACCAGCTAGACTGGTTCCCTGATTGTGCAATTTCCCGAGGTTTATTAATTGCTCAGTTATATTTTAAATGGGTTCTGGGAACCAGACTACAAGGACAAGATTGTTTCCCCCCAGCCTCTTCGAACACAAAACTATAAACATGTCAGTGTAATAATATTTTCTACAATACTAAACTCCCCAATCCATCTATTTCTGAAAATTACAGCAAAAGCAAATGATGTATATTCTGTTTAATTCAAATTCCGACTCGGTAAATTTTGAATTGAAATCGAAATCTTAAAAAAAAATCAGGTTTAGTTGTCAAGAACCTGTCTATCAGATATAGAGCACTTTTGCTGCTTCAAACGTCACAAAATGCACACCATTACTGACAATGGTGTACTGAGCTTTAACCTTACCACGGTGCACCCGGAGCCGATAGAGATATCCTGGGACCCCGTACCTTGCTTGCCAACGTAACTCCAACATCTTAAGTATAAGTCACATCATAAGAATCATGACAATATAATGGTTTTCTGCACACACTCACTTAATTATAAAAAAACATTCTGCTGGCCACACAGCGTCTTTGTAATTGCACCACAGAGACCTGGCATTGTTCTTTCCTTTGTTCTTCTACACTTTTTGTAGTAAGGCTTTCCTCTATAGACTTTGTAGACAAAGTTTCTTGTGGAGACATCCTAACCAATTGAATTTCATTGTGGAGAGCTTTTCATTATGTTGTCCTATTTTGTTTGTGGGTCTACCACGATATACTAAATTTAGAATCGCAACCATTCCTAAAAGATTATCGTCTCATCCTTACCCATCTCCCTTCTTGAAGCTAATGTAGTCCTGATGACCCAGCCCCAGGTCGCTGCTGTACGGCACAAACGTGATACATGTCTGAGACGCCCACAAGTCCATGCCGTTCTGGATGGAGCTGGTGTCGCCAGCTACACGAATAAAAAGCGAACCAACATTATTACTTGGTACAAAGTGTGGCTTTGTTAAACATGCAATGTCCATGCTCTTCTTTAAATCACTTTTATCTCCTAACGAATGTTGACCTTAGTCAGTGCAGGGGCTTACAGGGGACCATATATATTTATGGGTACACTATTTACAACGTTCAGGGTCACCCTTGGATACATTAACAATAGTGGAGGGTCCAAAGTTTCCCAGTTGGTTTGGAATGTTAATTTTTGGCAATTAATAACTTCGATTGTTTTCTGGGATAAGTGTACAAGTTAACGAATTATATTGCAATTTTTTCGACCATTTTGGGGGCGGAGCAATGGCAAAAAAAGGTGGGGGGCATCATGTACAAAACATAAATTTCGATTATTTACTCTTTCGAAAGTTCTTTTCTCACTTCATTCATAGGTGCCTCATTTTTGTGCTGGATTTGATTCTAAGGATAAACATCAATCTCTAAAAACTAATTTAATTGATACAAAATGGTTTTCAAGGACAAAATTACGAGTTTTTTATCATAACTCATTCTTTTAAAAACAACAATTCTTTAAACAAATAATGTATTTACTCTTACTTTGTGAAATAATACATTATGAATACATTATGTCCAAGAAAGATAGGGGCGCTACTGTGAATAATAGAGGGCGCTACTGGCTACCCATGCCTATGGGATAAAGTTGTAACATGGCGGACGGTGACTTCACTTTAAACAGTCAATAGGCTGTCCAGAGTTTAGTCACGTGGAGAATAGTGATATCGTACCTGAAGACGCCGTGATGACGTAAGGAATGACGCCATTAGGCCAGCGACAGTTGAGGTCAGCTATGGCCTTTCGCCTACTCCGCCCCGTCTTGACGTCCTGGATTCTCTCCATGATTTCCTTCTCGTACACGCCCAGCTTCATGTCTGACTGGAAGGTACCGAGGCTGGGTTCAGCCTCTGCGGGCTCGCCTTTCTTGGTTGCGGCCCTGCCATCACCCACCGAACGCTAGGATGTCAACCAAACGATAAAATAGCGATTAAAAAACACCCAAACTTAGAAAAAATGTTTGGTGAAAATAAATTGTGATCTCGGCGACTGGGAGACGAGGAATGACCCCTCTCCCCGGCCGTGGAATTTCAAAAATTAGGGGAGGGGCAGAATTGAGTCATTAGGTCAAGAAAGTCGAGCCACCCACAGTAAATTATATTGAGTCTGGCATGAATACGTCCAAGTTTGTTTCCGTTTACGTGCACATTGTATTTAGTAACAGAATGTGGTCGCCTGCTTTTGACAAGGGCGGATCCAAGGGCAAACAAAAAATGCATTATCGATCGGCGTCACGTGGTTGTATTTTGTGCCCAATATAGACCTATAGCCTTTTTCAATAATAATAATAACAAATTACAAATTCAATAACAATAATAGTAACAGGCATTTCTTATATAGCGACCGTATCGATCAAGAAAGGTACTCAAGACGCTTATTACCCCGGTCATTGGGTCCATAAAACATTCCAAATGTCATCTCAGCTCCATGAGGAGTATACAGCTCGGCGCAAAACAGCTAAATCAACCACAATAACCATCTCTGCCCTTCAGTACCCATTTACTCCCGGGTGAAGAGAAGCAATGAGTGACAAAGTGCCTTGCCCCAAAACACACGCACCGTAGTCTCAGGCCGGATTCGAACCCACAACCTATAGCTTTACCTACAGATTACAAATGCCCCAGATTACAAATGCTTCAGAGCCCCACACCACGAGACCACGGGCACTCCACATTGTCACACTATCATTTTGTTTTAAGACTTTACCCAAATCATATGGCGCCCTCCTATTGTGTCAGCCATACCATACCCTAAGAGGGCTAATAGGGTGAGCTGCTGCAGGCAACAACTCGGGCGAACACCAACGCAAACGTTCGTCAAGGTTCGCTATTTATGTGTGCACATCCAACGGAAAGTCGTTGGCAAACATTGGCAATGTTTGCGTGAGTCGAACGCAGGCCATGGTATAACACTATCGTACAAATTGCCAAAATGGCGTTATTTTCTAGTAATCTAGAACTACCCGCGCTATTCTTACCTTGTCCACCGCATAGCCCGAGACCCATTCAGTCCACGCCAACAGGCAGAGCACGGCAACTAAGAAGACTTTCATTCTAACAAAACCAAACAGCCGTTGTTATCAGTCTTGACACGGTGCCTTCAAATTTGTATTTACGGAACACCAATCAACTTGCAAGTATGAACACCGCCACTCAGATCATAAGCTACAGAAAAATGATGCCAGTCCTTACCGATGTGAATCTTAAATACATCTACCAAAACAACGGGTGATGCTGAATTGATGATTATTGTTTTCAATCGCGAATATGGAATTTCTGAGAGACATTTCCCCTCTCCTCGATGAGCAATCCCGACCTTGTGTTGGAGTGCGCGGAATTCGTAATAAAGACAGTACCACAAGACCGCTCCCTGCTGAACAAGCTCGAGCACTTGAGATTAATGAGAATTCTACTAAGTTGAAGAAGCTTTATCCAAGTAATGAAAATCACGAGCACTCATTAGGAAATGATGCAATCGGAATAGGTTAATTGATTGAGAATTAATAGGTGTGATTTAATTCAGTTCTCAAAGTGATGATTATTATATTCGTAAGAACAGCAGGATGAGTCGTCATACAAGTTTGGTTTTAATTATTTTTATGGAAGAATGGAGAGTTCCAACCAATCAAAATCACAGCAGGCTGGGCAGAAAATTAAATGGTCATCTTTGAAAACAAAAGTTTGTTTTTACTTTTTTTGTCTGGCGAAAACAAATACGCGGCCAGGATGAAGACCGTATAGGCCTATACCTGAATTGATTGGCTACGACTGCAGCCACGTCACATAGACTCGTGTGTAATTTCGAACCGTAGCCAAGAAATTTAAACACAGTTCAACCTGAAGACTCCAACCTGACTCTATATCATCTGAACAGATTTAACCCGCGATCTCTTTAACCGCCAAAACAAAGCTATAAAATCTCTAAAATATGCCC
This sequence comes from Crossaster papposus, assembly GCA_037893245.1. Classification (NCBI taxonomy): domain Eukaryota; kingdom Metazoa; phylum Echinodermata; class Asteroidea; order Velatida; family Solasteridae; genus Crossaster; species Crossaster papposus. The sequence goes on along the minus strand of JBAIAA010000326.1, from coordinate 992,900 downwards.
TTATTTCCAAGACTTCCAAGATAGCATTCCCCACCGGACTCCTCTAGCAGGGGCGTGGTTTTAAACGGTAGGGCACCATCAGCCCTATTTCCAGTCCCTCCCCCACCCATCCGAAATTACACACACACACCCACGCCAAACCGGGATCCGCCCCTAGAAGGAATTTGGAAGGAACATGTGAAAGTGTCTGTGCGCGGGAAAAGAAAAGTATCCAAACACGGCAAGTATAGTGGCCACTCGCCATTGGTCAACAAGTTATTGCGTCACTCGATAACGAGTAGTTGTGCCAGTGCAAAACAATTAATATTACGCTGTTCTTAATGAAAACAAATGACACCTCTTTAAACTAAGAGGCTTGTACCATGCAGAGACAATTTTATGTCATTTGCAGCTACGTAGCCAAGTAATTTAGACACAGTTCAACCTGAAGACTCCAACCTGACTCTATATCATCTGAAAAGATGTAACCCGCGATCTTTTTAACCGCTAAAAATAAAGCTATACAATCTCTAAAATATGTCCTTATTTCCAAATCTTTCAAGGTAGCGTGGATTTGAACTCTATAGGGCACCATCAGCACCCATTTCTAGTCCCCCCCCCCCCCCCACCACACGCACAAACACCTAAACCTGTATTAATCCGAAATTCGGTACCCTCTGGAGACCTGAACACAATGTGTACAATGGAGACAAAAGGTCTCCGGAGGGTAAATTTCTATAGATGAATAGGTCTCCACTGCGAATTTCACGAAATAGATTTTTGGGATTGTACTCAAATTACTTAAAAACTAGGTTTAGGGTGTGAGTTAGGGTTAGTGTTTGGGTTAGGGTATAATATAGGGTATATTGGGTCGAAATTAATTGTGGTTGAAATAGGAGTATTTTGAAAAATGTGCCCGACTTTTTAACCAGTTTGTACACGAGAATAAAGAGTATGTGTTTCTTCCTAATTCCTTCTAGGGGCGGATCCCAGTTTGGCGTACCGTGTGGGTGTGGGTGAAAGTGTCTATGCGCGGCAAAAGAAAAGTATCCGAACACGTATAGCGGCCACTCGCCATTGGTCAACAAGTTATTGCGTCACTCGTAACGAGTAGTCGTGCCAGTGCAAAACAATTAATATCAAGCTGTTCTTAATGGAAAAGAAATGACACCTCTTTAAACTAAGAGGCTTGTACCATGCAGAGGCAATGATTTGTCATTTGCAGCTTAATTATTTTACTCTCCAAACACAAGGCCAAGAGGCTATAGACAATTTTGTGCATCCCTACACAAATACCCGAGTCACGTGCCAGTCTGTAAAGTAATACCTTCACTAAAAACAGTATGGATTATTGGTGACCGTTATTTGTTAGGGGTTGGGTCATACATAATGTATTGAGTTATTGAATACACCAGCTATCTCGGTTCAATGGCATTGACAAATCCATATAAGAACGACTGCAGAACGCGTCCAAATCATTCTCTGCAATAACGTGAGTATAATTATATACTCGAACCGAAGATCCTTAAAACGCGATACTTCACAACGTCATGAAGCGTGTTCTTGCAGTTATGTTGGCCGTCGCTTTGGCCGTCTTCGCGGCGAGCTGGCCGGTCGTCTACGGTGAAGAACAAGCGCCTGTAATGAGAAGCTTACGCTTGGCAGACGAGGCGGCAGCGATGGAACGGAGCAGCGCAGTTGCCCGTAGCCAAGGTGAATATTGTTGTCCTGATTTCCTCTGTTTTATTAACGTAATGTGTTTGCAATTACACAAACAAACCACAATTGAAACTGACTAGGTAAATTTGCATACATTTCAAAGTAAACAAAGTTTCCCTTGTGGTTTATTTATGTATTAAGATAAAAAGTCGTATCCTCATTGAGTGATCCCCATAATGTCGCTTCGATTTGCATTGTATCGTTGTATCAGGCGTAATCCCTAGCCACACGCAATTCTGGTATTTATGACTTCTGACTATAGCGGCCTCGAACAAAGATACTGACAATTTGGGAGACCGCCAACATAGGGCAAGATAGCTTAGTTGGTAGAGCGCCGGTCCGGTATTCCGGAGGTCGCAGGTTCGACTCGCTCCTGCCAAAGTATAAAATGAAGTGGATCTACCCGTGTTTTTCAACGTATTTTATTGTTTTTTCTTTATTACGAATATTTAAATTTCAAATGAACCACAAGGGAAACTGCATGACTAGATGCAATGGTGCAATGAATACTATTTGGAATGTTGTATTAAAATAAAAATGTATTCTTTTTGAGTGATTTAAAAGTTTAAATTGTATGTTTTTATTTAAAAGTAGGATACACCATTAGTAATTGTTTGAATTATCATGAATGAGTAGATCTGAAGGGGCTGTATTTTAAAGTAAATATTGTTTAACTGACCTGTTCAACGTTTTACAAACATGGATGCCGAAGAAAGCAAGAAAAAACGGCGTTTGTTTTCAACCGGCGTCGGGCAGTAGTTTTATGTTGTTCTTGTTTTTTATATAATTTTAATTGTTTTTTCGGAACAATTATAAGATATTTAATGCAATCCTTTTGCCGGATGACTACAATCATTATTTACTTTAACAAAAGTAAGATATTTCTTAATAATTCGGTAGTAAATATTTTTGATATCTGCAAAAAGTGTATCCTACGAACAGAAACAAAAATAGTTTTCTTCTTATTTTGGACAATTTCAGAAATATTATGCCCATGCTTACAACAATAAAACTCTCCTCTTTTGAACTCCTTCTTTGCTAGTGTGGTATAAGGGTTTGCTGGAGAACAAATTGCCTTTCTTTACATAATTGTCGTTCCTTTTGTTGATAGGTTGTGGCGGCACTTTGAGCGAGAGTAGTGGGAGTTTCAAATCCCCCGGGTATCCGTCCGAATACCCCAATGACATCCTTTGCGAGTGGACCATCACGGTAAGTAAATTAGAAGACATGCTAGTTCGTGCAATTTGTTTGTTTCCAATACTAACGCTATTCAATGAGGATGACTAGGGGAGTGATCGGTCACGTGAGAGTGTTAAACCAATAATAGGAAAAATGGGTCCGATCTTCTCAAGTGTCTGGAACCGGATCAAGAAACGCGCACACAGAAAGCAGTTTTAATAGTGCCAAGGTTTCACTTAAAGACAGTATAATTACACCAGTTCCTCTGCTTTTTTCTTGTATATTTCGAAAATGAATGGATAAGGGCGTTCATAATGTATAGTAAATATTGTTAGGCGGATCTTTTAAAGTTTTGTGTTTATAGATGCTGGACAAATCAAGAACATTAATGCTGTCTGTAGTCTGGTTCCTTGACCTGCTGGAAAAGAAACAGAGCAATTTATAGACGTCAGGGAATTATCAGTTTATGAAACCAGACTAGTTGGCTGGCGCCCATTCACGGATGTGCAACAATATTTCAAATACAATGTAAACTAATAATAAATCGGGGCAGTTTTAAAAAATAGTCAGGCATTTCCAACAATTGCCAGCCGACAATCATTGGAAATTGATACAAGTTTTTTCTTTAAAAAACCCCACAGCACACCAAATGCTGTGATTTCACAGGATGCTTGAGACCGTCATTTACTTACAGTCCAGTAAGGTATTTCATAATAATTCAGCAGTTTTGTTTGTTGAGGTTTTCAAATGGTGTATAGTACCTTTGCAACCCTAAGTCGATCATTAATACTAGCAAAACTGTTGCAAACTGTAATGTAACTTCTGACCGGTTTACGTCGATGATTGCCCGTTTTGTTTCCGTATACAGGCACCGGCTGGTAAACACGTGAAGCTGACAATCGATGACATGGAAATCGAAGACCAATCGTCCTGCGCCTGGGACCAGCTATGCATCCAAGTGGCCAATGAAACCGTACCAGCGGTGTAAGTTTATTTATACATTTTTCTTCTTTACAGTCTAACTATTAAATAACCAGTTGAAATACAAGCAAGATGACCAAAACAATATTTAAGTATATTTGTCTAAATTACACATAAACTGTTCTTGAGTACAAAATGAAGATCTGAACCAGGATGTTAGTTAGCGTCGATGCTGGTTCATTAAGAATGCGTATGGAAAAGGGGACAAATAAATGGAGATTTGCGTTTGTTCTGGCTCCTTCCGACTGAAATCTCCTACCACTACTAAGCATTTTGAAATATGTGTTGAGGGGAAAGTCATCATGTTTTCACAACCCTCAGAGCCTTGGATAGTACCCTCTCCTTGCACACTTCGTCCAAATTTAAACCCACTCCTATAACTCTGGAGTGCTCACTCCAATCTAGCTGAATGTCAATGGTTGTGCCCAGGTATTTGTAATTTCGCACAATCTCAATGCCTACCGTACCTCTGCAATACAAACTGAACCAGTTAATGGATTAATTGCCTTCTTACGCTTATAAAGTCGAACACCATTTCTTGTGTTGTATTTGCATTTAGTTCAAGATAACTATTATTGCACCAACCACTAAAATCTTGTATGGATCGTCTATAAATTTGTATCTATAAGCCTGAGAATAACAGTGTCATCCGCACATTTCAAAACGTTCACTGAATGGTACTTAGAAACACACTTATGAAGAGACTTGGTGAAATCACACATCCCTGCGGTGATCCTGTGTTTATCACTATGGGGTCTGACAGGGTACCGAGAATGAAATCGAATTGAATTGAATAACCCCAATGCACCATATGCCTTTGTAATTGTTAGGGGTTAGGGTTTTGGGGTTTTGGGGTTTGGGGGTTTGGGGGTTTGGGGTTTGGGGTTTTGGGTTTGGGGGTTTGGGTTACGATTAGGGGTTAGTTTCTTACTGCTGAAATTGTTTTACTGCTAACTAGTCTAGCCCATATTTTTAAAAGGGCACATTTTTGGGCAAAAAGATGATTTGTTTGTAGAAGTTGATATCCTATAGCATATTGTACCGAATTCAGGGGCTCTAAATTTATTTCATTAACTGGATAAAAACACAACTTTATATATGTACATTTTTAGAAAACCATTATTTGTCTTATTTTATAATGTTAAAAACCATCTAAATAAATAATTATAAACACAAAATACAGAGTTTATGCAAGCCCCACAGCCCCCCTTTTCTATCCACCACTACAGTGCCGTTTAGGTTGTAGTCAAAAAGTGCCTTCCGAAAAAGACTGTTTTAGAAAATGGTTCTTGTACCCCTTTAAGTACATTTGTCCATTTGGCGCAAGTCTGGAAAATCTGACGGTCCTCTTAAAGATGTCAAGCACACCACAAACATAAATATAGAACAAAACAGTATTAAATCAATAAATCCTGTATTTTTAGTTCATAATTATTTATTGATATCTTTTTGATACATAATGTTTTTGAAAGTGTACAGTCAAACAAAATTGTGCTTTTATCCAGTTAATACAATTTTTGCCGAAAATCTCCTTTAAACTCAAAATTCGGCTTGGTATCCATCTTTTTTCGGATTTAGAACCCCCAAATTAGTTAATAATAAAAAATGCCTTTCCATGTAACATTTTCTGGAATATGCCCTAGACTAAACTTCACATTCTTTATCTTCACCCTTCCCATACCCCCTTTCCTAGGCTGTGTGGCTCAGGGTCTATCCCGGGGTCTTTCATCTCTGGCGGCAACAGTGTGACGGTGATCTTCCTCAGTGACGGATCGGTTGTCGAGAAAGGATTCAGCGCGACATACTCCGCCATAAGCCTATAGAATACCAAATTAGAGACATCGGGATACCAGTTAATCGTTTAGTTATCAATACAAAATAAAAGTTGACCAAAAAGGGATAAATAACCTTATGTACATTAATTAATACATTTATTAATGTTGTCAATTTTTCAAGAGGCCAGTGTAAACCATTTGTTAGTTTTCCGTACGATTTTATGTTGTTTGATAATCTGCAAAATGAGGGCGCTCTACTGACACGTTTTGGGAGTATAATGGTTAATGAATTAGGTTAACATGTCGTAATTGAACAAAAGTGTACAACCTTTGATATAAATACATTGAAAGAAAAATGTTAAATAATTTTAACAAACGTCATAATTCTTATAGTTTGTTTCCATAATGCGTCGATACAGCGTCAATAAGACGTCTATAAAACATTAAGTTCAGATTCAATAGATGGTGTGTCCGTGCTTTTAGGGGGTTGCACCCTGAGAAATAAATGTTCAATTGCATTGATAATTTTCTAGCATTGTATTTGTTATGAGCTTTCGAATGAGACATCCCACGAAAAAAAAAGGACGTGACTCCAGACAAGAACAAGCTTCGGGAGACAATTTTCTGGATTGTGACACAGAGATAAATGGCAACACTACTTAACAGGTAAAGAAACAGTTTATATCACATGGTAATTATTATGTACAGTCGTTTTGTACAATTTGGAACATGACTTGGTATGTTGTTGATTTTCAACCAAAGAATCTCGGACACAGGGGTTATCGGTTCCATAGTCTGAGCAAAATGGAGGAGGAAATTAACACCTGGTGTAACAAGATTAGTGCGAACATAATAAACCCGACTGAAGCCGTTCACGGGCTGTTTGAAGTCTGAAAAAGACAAAGAGGAGAGGGGGAGATTACTGAATGATGAACATCCTAATTCCTCGATCGAAATTACGCACAAGGATGAGTGTACACAGGCTGGCTTATATCGTACACACCAAGGATTTAACATTATCACAAGAGTACAATGTAAGCCAGCTTTGCTACGATTCCTTGACCACCTCTCCCTGGAAACACACGCTATAAACAATGCAAGAAAAAAGTGCCGCAAACAGAGGGCCTGTACAGGGCATGGGCGTTATGAAAAGTGCAAATTGTGATTTACATGTAAGTTGATAATCGACTATGAAACCGGCTACCCTAGCTCCAACATTAACCCTAATGCGGCGAAACCCTAACAGAACGTAACGCTAACAGAACGTAATCCTAATACAACAGAATGTAACCCTATACTACAGAACGTAACCCTACACAGAGGGTAACCAACCCTATAACAAAACGCAACCCTAACATATCGTAACCCTAATTATATAGAACGTAACCCTATAACGAAACGTAACCCTAACCCTATAACGAAACGTAACCCTATACAGAGGGTTACCAACACTAAAAGGACGTAACCCTAACAAAACGTAAACCTAATACTATATCGTATAACCCTATAACGGAACTTAACCTTATACAGAGAGAAACTATCCCTAATGGAACGTAACCCTATATGGAGGGTAACCAACCCTAATGGAACGTAACCCTAAACCCTAACTTTGCAGCCATGTCTTCCACATTTTGTTGAGTTATTGTTTCACCACATTTGTGTGAATTTGTTTGCAGTCCAATGCTTGAAGGAACAGTCGTGTCCATAGCTGTCAAAGGTTAATTCTAAACTGAAATATGCTCCCTTCTAAGAAATTAAATTGTGTAGGCATAAAACTTAAAGACAGTACCTCATCTACTCACATACTCTAGTCCCAGTGCTTTCTAGAATTCTGTAATCTAAATAATATAACCCTCGCCCACTTTTTTTTTTTTTTTTTACAATTTACCTGACAAAATAATTGCAATTAATAGGTTTTATTATTGCGCTTTTATCCAATATTTGTATCAATCTGGTACTTTTTACATATTGTTTATAAAAATAGTTTTTATCCGACAATATCTGGTTAAATTCCGATAATTACTAGGTGATTGCTACTATCCTTTAAATGCGAGATAATTTTTTAGATGCTTAATCAGCGTTTTATCAGTTATGTTTAAATCCCGGTTCTATGAATCTTAATTTATAATAGCTCTGATTTTTTTAACTTATTGTAAACCGACCTTGTAAACCGACCTTTAATAACTACGTTTGTGGTTATCGATTTAGTGTTTGTAAATAAACCAAGAATAATACAATAATAAACAATATCATCTGAAGTCCCACCTGAAATGTCATGTTGGGAGTAGAAGTCCGTCGTTCAGGTCCACTTTGAGGTATTTCGGTATAAAGTCTTTGTCTCTGTGTTGTAAATCCACACTTTTGGCTGTACATTGCTTCAGATACATCTAAACCTCTGCATTCCTCTGCCTCTGCCAATAGTTTAGGATGGTCATCACACTCGGGATGCGATCTTTGATGGTAAAGTACAGCCTGTGCTCCTAGCTCCACGGCCGACTCAATGTTCACAAAACGGTATCTTCCTTGGTGATTTTGTTTCACTCTTTAGGTTGGAAGTGCCCTATTTTGAGATTGGTTTTCCCACTCTTGGGTTTGAGCATTTATCCTCAAAAATGTGTATCCTTGTGGAGACATATCTTTGTTCTCGTGTACAAAATGGTTGGAAAGTCGAGCACGTCATTAAAATGATTCTATTTTAACCACAATTAATTTTCTGGGTTGAAATTTTGACCCAATATACCCTATATTATACCCTAACCCAAACACACACATCCTAGTTTTAGTTTTTGATTAATTTGATTAAAATTCAAAAATCTATTTTGTGAAAATTCTTGAGGACACATATTCATCTATAGAAATTACCCTGTGGAAACCTTTAGACTCATATTGCCCCATTGTGTTCAGGTCTCCAAAGGGTACCAAAATTACTAGTCAACTGGAGTAATTTCTGCAGCTTTTGGTCGAAGATTCATTACATTTCTGCACTTGGTCTCTGCTGTTGGCAGTGTATGGCTGTAGGAACAACGTATTAGGCCGTGTTACGTGACCCAAAAATATGCTCAGAAAATGAAATTCGTGGAACCAGTTTGGGAACAAAAAAAACCGAGTGTGATTTTACTCAGTTTGATGTCCTGAATCTGAAAATCAATGTTGTCGGATGCAGGGAATGGAACATAACCTACTTTTTAGGGTCCAAAATCAGAATGTTGGGTGCAGTCTCTAAATCTGCGCTATCCAAATGCATTTGCACAAGTACCGTCAGCCTACTTTTTAGTTTTTACTTCTCATTTGCAGAACAACCCCCAAAGTACTCGTGCATTGGAACTAAATGGAAGAGCTAAATAGAAGGCAATCGACTCGTGGTGGTACTATTGGACAATTGAGGCACGAGCAACCAACAACGAATGCAGCGCGATCCGATTCAGGCCTATATAGGCCTACCTCCATGATCACAGCAGCGCACGCGATGGACGGTTCGTGCAGATTAGCAGTTTGTGCAGATCAGCAGTTCGCACCGCGCAGAAAGGCTAAATTGCGCCCAACACAAGTTCTAAATGAAAGTAATCTGTCCGAAATGTAAAAATTACAGTTGGCTTCCCTAAAAAGCTTTATGTAACTTATTTTTGCATTCAATATAGTCTGGTCTAATGGTCAAATGGACACTTCTTTGCACCCTATAGTTGGTCATCTTCGTATGAAGTCTGTAAAAGAGGCTGGGTTATTTTAGTTTACCCCAAATCAATCATTTTTTAGGTTGATATTTATGCTGTACATGGGATACTTTATTGACAGATTGGTGAAAAAGCATGGTAAAAATGATAAAAGCATGGAATTTGTCACAAAATCAAAATATGTCTTTAGAATATAAATGTATAGGGCCAACCTAGATTTGTCCTTTGAAAAAATATAAAAGGCATTTTCAAAGATTTCTAAATGGCTTCCATTGCATGTTATTCTACCTATATTTTTTCTAGGGTCAAATCTACGATGGCACGAGAGCGGACAGCAAAATATCTTTCTTATAACACACTCAAATGTGTGCCAAAATTCATGCTTTTATCCTCAAGTGAAAATTCTATCATAATGTTTCGTAGGAGTTGGAGTATATAAACTGACCAGCACCACAGCTTATACAAAACATCACATGAATAACTCGCACAAAATAATGAACATTCAGTTTATTTACAGCTACATATAATTGTTCAGATGGGGTCTATTCCTGTGTCATCCGGTAAATGAAATTGGTGCTGTCGGTACAGTCAAGTACTGCACTGAAGAGCTACTCCAATTCTAGATTGAAATGTTCATCTAATGATCCAGAAGATATGCTGTAAAAAATAAATAAAAAAACAAAACTGTAATTCAAGAAAGATATTTGCAATTTAATTTGCCTGTAAAACGCAGTGGCTATCGTTAGGGCCTACGGCAGTCGAAGAGCCGATTCACAGACATACCCAGGCCGACACATTGACAATAATATTTGGATATCGATCTTGGAACCATACTGGTTGATACTAGCCAGGTTCCAAGGGTGAAAAGGTCCAGAGTGTTGTCATTGTCAGGGAATCAGATAGCCACTACGTTGTTGCCTAAAAATATCGATACAAATTACCAATGGCAAAAAATATTACGATAGTGCTAGAACTATATAACATAAGGCACCATAGTAAACTAGAAGGAGTATAAACACCCCTGCCTGACCCATTAATGGCATTTCCATCTTTAGTGGTTAACAGTTTTGGGTGGATTCTTCTTTGGTTATGGAAAGTATTGCAAACCACTGTGCTGATGCATGTTGTTGTCGATGATGCCATGTGTTCTCTGGACTGGTCCCTTGCAAAATCGGGGACAGTAGTAGGGATAGGCCGTATCTAAACCAAATCTTAAAAACTCAATTTTGTTTAATATTTTTTAAATCTTAAAAACTCAATTTGAACCAAATCTTGAAAACTCAAATTTGGTGTGACAAAAAAACTCACAAAAAAACACTTGCGAGCGCCCTCTATGGGTTAACAAAAATAGCGCCCTCTGTTGATGGCGCTATTTTATTATAGTTTTTTTAAAACGACTCTAAAGGAGGCGCCGACGGGTAAGTAGGAGGTTGATCAAAATAATTTGTATTTATCTCGAAGCTGTAAGTTTTTCGATAAGACCTTTTTTTTCTTTTGTCACCAACTCTTCCACGCGTCTTTTAATCTCGGATTCCATATCACTCTCACCTTTCTTTTCTGACAGCTTGCTGCCGGACCTAATAGCCTCTTTCATATCGTTAAATTGCCTCAGTTCCTTTAACACCAAAGAATACTCTTCGTGGGATATATCACCATCTTCTATAGCTTGAGAAATAAGATCTCTTACGCTGTTGAGCTTAGCCTCAGCCAAGACTCTAATCTCGTCGTGTTTTTTAACTTTAAGCCTAAATCGTTTACTAAAATATTTTAGCAAGAGCGCGACTCCACCAAAACTAATGGCTACTCCCTCTAACGCTATACCAACGGGTGACGCAATGACGCTGCTGATAGCCGCGATTCCCAAACCCCCACAAATCACACCACTCATCTCAGCTAGCGTTTCCGTAGTAGACAACCCCGTAATTAACTTACCATATTTTTTACACAACGCGCTTCGCTGTTCTCGTTGCGTTAATATATCTTTTTGAACTTCTTCGATCTTTTGCAATCGAAACACCCTCGTACTAGCACCATCTTCGATGGTACTTTTTAGATCAGGATAAATATTAGTCGTCATTTTACAAAAGTAACTAAAATATTTCTACGTTAAAAATTATCTCTTTATCTCTGTTATCTAACATCTCACCAAGACCGTTTTTTAACGAAAATGTGAGGCTGTTTATTTTACCGACTACTAACTCTTTTGAACACTTGTTATATTTGATATAAATTGGTTCTTGAGGATTGTTTGAATGAGCGGCATCACCATGCACAGGTATACTCTCCAACAGGTTAGTTTGTTTTCCGTTAACAAAATTTGAATGCGTAGACAGTTCTTCACAATGTAAAAAGACCGCGCTATATAGATTTAGGTTAAATTTTCCATAATAACCCCCATCATAAAGCCAACCCCTGGGTAAACCTAAAAGTTGAGATAGATTACTCGATAGTTTCATACGATTTTGTTCAGGGATTAATATATAAAATAGTTCATCGGTTAAAGTCTCTATAGATATATTTGTTGTACGTCTTAGATGATTTTTTATATTTTTTTTCAAAAGAATAAAGATTCCACCTATCTGGAGGAATATCAATTTTTTTATGAGAACCAATTAAAATGTTATCGATATCACCCGTAAAAGTCTCTAAAATTATCGACGCTTTTTTTTCAAGATTATAAAAACCCAAGTCTAACGCAAAGTTGTTTAACTTCATGCGCCGGTCGCCTCTGACGTTATTTATAGGTCGCGATAGTTCAAAGGTATGCTCGTTATCTGTCATGACAAACGTATGAGACTGCATTTTACAAAAGTAACTAAAATATTTTTATGTTTAAAATGATATCTTTACCTCTGTTATCTAACACCTCACCAAGACCGTTTTTTAACGAAAACGTGAGGCTGTTTATTTTATCGGTTACTAACTCTTTTGGAGAATTGTCGTATTTGATATAAATTGGTTCTTGGGGATTGTTTGAACGAGCAGCCTCACCATGTACGGGTATACTCTCTAAAATATTAGTTTGTTTTCCGTTAACAAAATTTGAATGCGTAGACAGTTCTTCACAATGTAAAAAGACCGCGCTATATAGATTTATGTTAAATTTTCCAAAATGCCAAACATCATGAAGCCAACCCCTGGGTAAACCTAAAAGTTTAGATAGATTATTCGATAGTTTTATTTTTTCTAAAATCCCTAAGGTCCCGCCCCATGATAAATAAAATGTTTTATCGTTTTTTAGAGTCATGGTCATAGATTTAATATCTTTAAACCGATCTTTGAAAGAATACAGATTCCATCGACCGGGTGTGATATCGATCACACTTTCGTTAATACTAAGACGAGTACTTATAGAATACAATATTTTTTCTATTTTTTCGACGTTATAAAAACCCACGTCTAAAATAACGCTGCTTAACTTAATGCTACGGTCACCCCAAACGTTATCTATAGGTTGAGGTAGCTCAAAAGTCTGCTCTTTTTTGGTCATGACAAAAGTGTGCGACTGCATTTTTAAAAGTAAATAAAATAAAAAATAAAACGTTACTATAAAAATGAACGCGACTTATGGAAACAAACTAAATCCACACAGACGCCTTAAAAATCCTCGAGGTATAAAAGGCAACCGTCAGACAGTCGTCGTAACTCACAATCCTAGTACGATCGACGCGAACGACAAATTAATAGTCAAGTTTCCGTCGTTGAGCTCTGACGACTTGATTGTCCCCGGTTCTACAAAACTAGCTTTTAATATCGATCTAACCTCGGACGACGATGCCGATCGAAGTCTGTTTAAAAATCTAGGACGAAATCTCGTAAAACAAATAAGAATATGTATCGGTGGACGGGAGATCGTAAACTTGACCGATGCCGACGTTTATAACATTTTTAAAGATCTTTGGTTACCCACAGGTACCGCAGATCACTATGCTGGAAACGAGATGACCAACATATCGAGCTTACGCGTGGGTACCGGCAACGCGGTTGCCGGTACCAACTCTGGAAAAGACAAAGCAACAGCAGATGCCTTTGGAAACAGATTTTGTATTCCTCTAGACTTTGAAATGCTCACAGATCATCAACCGTTTTATCCATCCGCTCTGAACGACCAACTGTCTTACGAACTTACTTTTAACGATTACGCCAAAGTCGTAAATTCTACCGACGCCGCAGCGAGTTATAGCATCTCTAACTTGGCGTTAGAATACGAGATCGTTTCTAACAAATATTTAGCTCAAAACTTAGCTCAAAAATGTCTCGGCAAGACGCAGTTTTTGTTTGATAGGATTCAGAGACACGAAGTAAGATCTATCAATAAACAAGACACTACCTGGAACTTTAATTTAAACGTGGCGGTTAAAAGCCTCAAGGGTATACTGTTTTTGTTTAAAGAAGCGACTACAAAAACCCCTGAACTATTTTATAACCCAAAGATAGACAAAGTTAGCGTGACGATAGAAGGAAAACCTAATCAACTTTACAGTTCGGGTCTCAAGAGCTATCAACACTGGGAAGAAATCAACAAGTTCTTTGGAGACTCATCTACCGAGCTAGGGGCTGGTATATGTAAAGATTTAGGGTTAACGGGAATGGATATCGGTGATTATTTTTTAAGAAGATACGGACTTTGGTTGGATATGAGATCGACAGACGACAACAAAAATCACGGATCGGGTAAACAAATCGGTGATATAAGCGGAGGAATCTCTATATTGATGGAACGCGACGCTCAAACCGCAGGCGCTCTAAAGTGTTATGTCGTTTTGGTTATGGACGCGCAACTTAACATCGAAGGAGGTCGCTTGAGCAGCGTCAACTTTTAAAAATAAACACCTATATAAAAGTAAGATGACGTCACACTGCGCTTTAATATGTGGAAGAACAAACTCTGGCAAAACAAAGTTTGCGTTAGACTTGCTAGAAAACGAATACGCCAACAAATTTGAATATTTGGTGATCATATGCCCGACTCTGTCAAACAACAAAACGTATCACGAGAGACCTTGGTTTTTTAACGACCCCAACGTTTATGCGTGCGACCCCGACGTTGAAAATATGAGCATGAACGAAGCCATAGACTTTTACAGAAATAGACTTAAAGGATTGCATACTTTGTTTTTAATCGACGACTGCAGCGCTTATCAAGCGATAAAATATCGAAAGGGTTCTAAAGGTTGCTGCATGTTATCTAAATTAGCCTTTAGCGGTAGACATGATAACCACAGCTGTTGGTTATTGACTCAAAAATATAACAGCGTTTTAAAAGATTATCGCGAACAGACTCAATGGGTCGCTATTTTTTATTGCAAAGACAATAAAAGTTTTGATAATTGCCTCGACGAAAATGATGTGGTGCCGGAGAATGAAAGACAAGACATAAAACAATATCTCAAAGACACTCCCTATAGTAAATTGATTTTACATACGGATCCTCCGGCTAAATGGAATTTGTTGTAACCTAGTTGACAGCTAGTTGTAAGATTGTTGAGGTTTTGTTGAGTTTTTGTTGAACAGCTAGTTGTGGTTTGTTGAACAGCTAGTTGTGTTTTGTTGAACAGCTAGTTGTGCTTTGTTGAACAGCTAGTTGCGTTTTGTTGAACAGCTAGTTGCGTTTTGTTAAACAGCTAGTTGTGTTTTGTTGAACAGCTAGTTTATCTCTCGTTTATTTAAATGTTGGCTTTGATGATCGATCTTTTGCTCAAATTTATTATAGCGTCGGCCCTGTGTATTTTATCTTACGAATATTTTTCTCTAAAAAATAAATTATATCGTCTTATAAAAATGGAGCTGTCTACTTTAGACTCTAGCACGTCGGCGACGCTGTCGTCGGAAAAACATAAAACTAGACTGTTGGGTGTAGTATCAGCCGGTGATTCTAAAAAGTATTTAGGTAAAGAATTTAGCCAGGGAGACATAGAAAACCTAGACGCGAACAAACAAGAAAAAATGTACAACCATTTTGAGGCTCGACTAGGTAAAGAAATGATTACTAGTTTGGGTAACTGCGTGCTGGGGATTTACTCGAGAGTTTTAGGTGCGAGTCTACCTATGATCAAACCCCTAGGTGTTAGTCTACGAGTAGACTCAGAAGACGCACTCACCAAAGATCTAGAGGAAGATCCAGTTATATCTAGCTCGATAACCAGCCTACTCTGTGAAGTTTATTACAACTACGGAATGTTGTTGTCGCCGTTAGTAGGTGTCTTGATAACATCTAAACATTTAGTTATTAACAAAAATAATTCTCTTAATATAATAAAAGATGAGTCAACAAGAGAGCTCGAACCCAGAGACTCCAAAAGTACAGAAGGTGACGACTAAAACTAAAAATCCTGATAGAGTAAAACAAGGCAAGGCACTAGCGGAACACAACAAAAAGAGAAAAGAACAAATTGCCAAGATGCAAAATATAGACGTAAAAACTACTACTACTCTTCCTTTTTCGTACGCGATAGTTGGGCCGTTGTCGCTGGTGGTTGTTGTAGTTTTAGGAGGACTATATATATGGAACCAAAAAGCCTCAGCACCACCTCAACCTCTAACACAGCCAGCCCCACCAACGATCAAGAGTCCAAAGGCTCAACCACATTTGTGGGTAGAAATGGAATAAAAAAAATAAAATATATATAGTATATAAATGGATACTAATAGCATCGTAAACAATCTCTATCACGCCGCTATCATCTCTATGTTAAGCGTGGGATTTACCATGTTTAGTAAAAAACTGTTGATGATCAAACCGGCCGATCTCGACAAGTTGAGCGTAGAAGATGTAGCGAAACTAACGGCTACGATAAGCGGATCGATGTATGTAAAAACCTGGCTTGTATCGCAAAATATACTTCCACCAAATATTTTAAAACTTTAATTTGTTTATAATAAAATGGCTGAAGGTGGAGATTTGTTTGAACCTGAAGAAACCAACTATGCAGACAACTGGCCGCAAGGAGAAAATCCAGATTACTCTCTCGACAACACAACGGCGTTAGATCCAGTCGTTGTTCAAGCTCAAGCCCAAGCTCAAACTCAAGCGGGTGTTCAAACTCAAGCTCAAACCCAGGCGGGTGTTTTAGAACGAGGGAACCGTATGTTTATTAATAATCCAAGAGTCAACAATTTCTATAAAAGTCAAAAACAAAAACAATATAGACTTACGCAATGGGAAAAATTTGAAGAAAAAGATAACACGTTATATTTTAAAACCGGCGGCAAAAAAGTAAGATTATCGCAGCAAAACAAACCCGATATGTTTTTAGCATTAAGTTCAATAGAACTTATTGCTAAAAAATTAAAACTCAACGGTCTAGATTTTATTAGAAATGAATTAGGTTTTAAAGATTATAAAGTAAATCCACTTAGTACAAAACAACAACAACGACTCCAACAGATTGAACCGGAGTCTATTCCGATGCAAGATCTTCCAGAAGTGGCCGACGATTTAAGCGAAATTCTGGAAACTTTAGACCAAGAACAAGAAACCAGTTTTACCGAAAAACAAGAAACGGGCTTATCCACCAGAGATGTTAAAGATCTTGAACAAAAAACGGGCTTACCCATCAGAGAGCTATTGGCTTTAAACAAAGTTCTTCAAACAAATAGAGGTGAGTTAGGACTGAATTTAGCGCGTCTCAGGGAAATAGGCGATGAGATAGCCCAGGTCGAAGGAGCATTAGCCGAATCAGTAAGCGACGGTTCCACGGCAGAAATGAGAGAGAAATTAGAAAACTTAAAAATCGAAAGATTGGCTAGATTAGAAGCCGCGTCTATCAACGAAAAAGAACTCAGAAGTCAGATGAGCAGAATCAAAGAAACGATTACGAGGGTGTTAGAAATCGACACGACATTGGGAGAAAAAAATAGAACGTTGTTTAGAGAACAAGGTGTGCCCGTCGCTAGCATTTTGACGGTGTTTAGTTTGGCTATAAGTACTATAGTCAGCAGCATCATAGCCGCGACGAGAGCCGTAGGCACGCCTACGCCGGCGCCGACGCCTACACCCACACCACCGTCTCACTCCACCAACGTAAAAGAATGGATACAGTCGCAATTAAAACATCTGTCAAACGTGCTCGCTAAACTAGGCTCTAAGCTACGGAAGCTTAAATGACCATCCTGTTACCGCAATACTTAGATAATTTTTCGTTGAAACATGGAAAAATGCACAACGTATTACGGATTTCAAAGATATTTTGCTTAGTAACCTGGAATTCAATGATAAGGTATCTCAGTAACCCGGGATGCAATGATAAGGTATCTTAGTAACCCGGAATGCAACGATGAGGTATCTCGGTAACCCGAAATGCAACGATGAGATATCTCGGTAACCCGAAATGCAGCGATAAGGTATCTCAGTAAACCGAAATGCAACGATGAGGTATCTCGGTAACCCGGAATGCAGTGATGAGGTATCTCGGTAACCCGGAATGCAGTGATAAGGTATCTCGGTAACCCATAATTCAATGATAAGGTATCTTAGTAACCCGAAATGCAATGATAAGGTATCTCGGTAACCCGAAATGCAGTGATAAGGTATCTCAGTAAACCGAAATGCAACGATGAGGTATCTCGGTAACCCGGAATGCAGTGATAAGGTATCTCGGTAACCCGGAATGCAATGATAAGGTATCTCAGTAACCCGGAATGCATTGATAAGGTATCTCGGTAACCCGGAATGCATTGATAAGGTATCTCAGTAACCCGAAATGCAACGATGAGGTATCTCGGTAACCCGGAATTCAATGATAAGATATCTCGGTAACCCGGAATTCAGTGATAAGGTATCTCGGTAACCCGGAATGCAATGATGATGTATCTCAGTAACCCGGAATGCAGTGATAAGGTATCTCGGTAACCCGAAATGCATTGATAAGGTATCTCAGTAACCCGGAATGCAGTGATAAGGTATCTCGGTAACCCGGAATTCAATGATAAGATATCTCGGTAACCCGAAATGCATTGATAAGGTATTTCGGTAACCCGAAATGCATTGATAAGGTATCTCGGTAACCCGGAATTCAATGATAAGGTATCTCGGTAACCTGGAATTCAATGATAAGGTATCTCAGTAACCCGGAATGCAGTGATAAGGTATCTCGGTAACCCGGAATTCAATGATAAGGTATCTTAGTAACCCGAAATGCATTGATAAGGTATCTCGGTAACCCGAAATGCATTGATAAGGTATCTCGGTAACCCGGAATTCAATGATAAGGTATCTTAGTAACCCGAAATGCAATGATAAGGTATCTCGGTAACCCGGAATTCAATGATAAGGTATCTAAGTGACACAAAATGCAATGATAACATATCTTGGAAATACGAAAATCAAAGATAACATAGTCTGATCAGCACACGGGGCGCAGCTAGCTGAAGTACGGTTGTTCTTTCCCTGCTAAAAAAACAACAACGAAGGCCATGATGGAAAGTGACTCCGATGAGTCACAAAAGGTGAAAGTCTTGGTTGTTATGGGCCTTGAGGGAGAACGGAGAGTGCGGTTTGTAGAGCAAACTGTGGACATGAGAAGGGTAAGATATTGTTTGTTTTATTTGATTGTTTTCGTATCAACTTCACGTTGGCCCGTAAAGTCTGCGCCGCACGCACGATGCCAATAATGACACGATTACGCCATCGTACTGTGTGTCTGACTAGACATGGTAATTTGGTAGACGTGGGACCATGGTGGCTGTCGTGCAATGGTTGAACACAATCCCTTCTCAAACGGTGTAATGGTCTCAATAGACTGGTACTGGTAAAGGCCCTGTAGACCCTTAAAAAAAACCATGTTATTCCAGCCAAAAAGAAATTGTATAGCCCAACGGGGACAACAAGTATAAGTGTTGCCCAAAACAACTTTTTACCCCATATCGAAGTCGATTTCTGGGTAATGGAACTTCAACCCATCAGGCTGAAAGTTCATTTACAAGGCGTAGTATGTATGGCTATGGTTAATACTATAGGGAACGCCGTGTGGAATTTGATATTCTTTGGCGGAGTATTAAAATTAAACATTGTTTACTGTACTGCACTGAGCAATAGTACAGTGCTTTCACTGACCGCATGGTGACAAACGATACAAGGTTGTACAAACGTGCAAAAAGCATTCATGCAATTGGTATAGAGCAAGTAGAGTGGTACATGTAGAGGTCCCATGTAGATGATGTGAAAGACAATAGGGCAAAGAAAACAGACATTTAACGTAACTTCTTTTCAAAGTTTAGGGTTAAGGGCCAAGCCTAAAATAATGATCATAATTCGTAGACTGTAAATTTTGAATGTACATTATGATGTGCATTATAACAATTAATGTAACAATTTTGACTAACAGGAACTGAAATTGACAGAAAATCAACAACTTCAGAGTTTCGACACCGACTTCGGGGAATTTGTCGTGTACACATTCAATGAGGGACAGCTTGTCAAAGCTCTTGACAGATTCAGAATTGGTGAGAATAATGTTTGTAAACGTTAATTATAACTATAAAAAGAACATTCAAATTTTCAAACCTGATTATGCTTTATACCTTTCCACGGTTTGCTCTTTGTAGATTTGACAACTTTAGAGTTTTTTGGTTTTTTTAATTGACATGTAAATTCCCTAGACAAATTTAAGTGACTATCCAACAGCTGTCATGGTGAATGTGTCACTGAACCCTTATTTTAATATCATTAAAACGCTTATTTCCCTTTTAATCTCATCCCTGTAGTTAATCTTGAAGACGTTGACAGTACATCTCCAGGAGTAGCAAAAACAGGTACCTTTCATACACATATTAAAGATAGGATACACCATTGGTAATTGCTTGAATTATCATGAATGGGTGAATTTGGGGGGTTGTACTTTATAGTAAATATCATTTAACTGACCTGTCCGAAGTTTTACAATCATAGATGCCGAAAAAAGCACGAAAAACAGCGTGTGTTTTCAACCGGCGTCGAGCAATTATTCTTATGTTATTTTTGTTTTTTCGCGATCGCCGGACGGCGATCGCGAATTTTGTTTTATAAAATTCAATTTTTCTCAATAATTACAGGATATCTTGCGCGAAAATTGTAATGGATGCCTAGAATCATTATTTACTTTCAAACGAGTAAGATATTTCTTAATATTTCGGTAGTAAATATTTGTGATATCTGCCAATTGTGTATCCTACCTTTAAACTTTGCTTGTCGAGCTTTGTAAACAAATGATAGACAATGAGAACTTTGCAAACTAAAGAAGAAAGTTGTTACTGAGGCACAGTAGCTCATTTCAATCTTTCTTTCTGTAATCTATTGATCTTGTATAACAATTACTTTTGCAACACTCAAGGCATGTGGGTGAGTATTCCTGCTATGGATACTTTATTTACACAAATGTAATATTAAGCTGTCCATTTTTTTTCCTTTCAGTGACCGCCAAGGGGCAACAAAAAACACTTCAGGAACAACTGAATAATCTGTGTTCTAAGTCTAAGGTATGACGTAATAAAATGAATACGTAGTTTTGATGTTACATTATCGCTCTGAGGTCCATTATCGCTCTCAATGTCAGAATGCGAACTTGGCGAATGGTTGGGTGCTTACAAACTGGATATTGAAAACAATTAAGATCAATGAATGATCAATAAACTAATGATAATGCACAGTGGAAGTAACATTGAAACAATGATGTGTAACCACCAGTTATTTTCAGAACTATCAGCTCTTTCAAGATTTTAGTGTTCAGTGTTAGCTCAAAGGTATAAGGCCTGGTTGATGATTTAATAGTATTTATTTACCTAAACAGTTTGAAATTAGCTCATTAAAAATATTTCATTAATATACAAATAATTGTTTGAACCCCCATATAACATTGCGTGAATGACCAATTAAGAGCAGACCCTATGACAAACTTGGAAATGAGCAGTTTTCACCAAGATCTTTCATATCTGATCAAAAGTTAATGAGGCATGAACGGGCAGTTCAGGGTACCACTGCCCATGAGTTTACTGATATCTACACAATTTCACAGGTTCTTGTTTATAATGTGAAGTGTTAAAAAGTGTTAAATGTTACTATGAAAGTAACATTGAATCTTAAAAATCGACCAAATATATATCTAGAAATTGAATAAGCAAGAGGTCAGGGTTTTATCCCTACTCTTCAGCATGTCTGTTATTTGACACCAGCAGTTATTTGGGATATGGTTTTGCTTTTACAATCTGCAAATAATTACACATATACTTTTTAACCAGGTTAAATTCTCCAAATGTGTACCCTTCCTTGCGGTTTTCTTCGTAGCTATTTTATTATTATATTATTTATTTATTTAATATTTGTGGTTTTTTTATTAATTTTGTGTCTGTCAGAAACGGGTTTGTCCTACCAAATCCAAAACAGCGAGAATAAATTTCGGTTGGATGAATCGGCAGAACAACATGACAGAGCACAAGGGGGTGAGGTTCGCAAGGGGAGGTGGAACAAGATGTGTTACAGTGGAGCTTGACTCGAGTTATGAAAGTCTGCAGGACATGGGAAAGAGGCTATTTTTCCCTGATGGGAGGAGCTGTATGGGGCCCATTGGAGAATTTCACGTTGATGGAATTGGAATATTCCAACAGATCATCAAGAAGGACAACTTCGATTTGCAGAATGTCATCGACCAGCACGGAAATCCGTCACGTACAAGGGTGTATGTTTTTACTACACAACAGGTATGTGTGAGTAATACAAAATTGTATACAAAGAGTTTGATGATATCCTTCACACTCATAAAAAGTCACCCCAGGTACCAATTTACAGCGTTGTATTTAAAAGGCGTTCCAAAACTGATTACAAAACGAAAGGGGATGCCACGCCCACTTTGAGGGGCCTTAATTTTGATTCGACTGAGTTGGATTTTATATATATATATATATTTATATTGTTGTTGTGCATGCGTTCATTATACTCATAGATAAATATTATAAATGAATTTCAGCAAAATTTGAGAGGTGACCCGTAACCACATCGGTTGATTTGACACGAAAAGACCCTAAGGTTTGATCTATACCATTTTAGACTAGGTGGGTGTTCATATGTTTTTACCTGATGGCCAAGGGCAGAGTGAGTGCGATTGAAAGAAATGTACATGTAAATAGATTGGAACTTTAAGTCCCTAAATTGCAGCAGTACATCAGAATAGAAGCTTTGACAAACTTTGACGACTGGGCGGCTTTTATCAAGGTCATTTTTGTCTCGAATCTTTCTATTCTCTGATAAGTGGGCCGAGTTGCGGTGTTACATGCTAATGAAACGCACAGTTCTTAAATGATCAATTAATTATCCATCAGGAGAAAACATCAACATCCACAATGGCGACCCCTGTCACTACAGACAACCACTATGAATCAGATACTGATCAGCTACAGGTAATTTTGCTACACATGTTTTGCTTCTCACAAATAATACTTATCTATACTAGCAAAATATTAAATAGCCAATGAAATAGACATACATTTTAATTTAAAACGCTGTTTAAAGTTGCACAAAACACTTTCTACCTTTTTGGAAGTGTTATACCACTTGTAAGACAAGTTTGACATTATTTGCTAACGCTAATTAATTTGCATCGTGGGAAATTATATAATTTCACTGCAGGGACAAATGCAATTATTATGGAATCATATGTACACATTCAGGAAACGTTTGAGTCCACCTTTGGTATCGTGGTTTTTTATTTGTACTATGCCATTTTCAAACGACTTTCTGTTTTGACTTGTGGGGCACTGCCCGCATTTGTAAAGCTTTCACAAGTTACTCGTTTATTTTTAAACTCAGAGTCCACCCAAAACTGTTTGAAATGTGAGTCTGGGCATTATAGTGTAGGGAAATACATCTCTCCACACGGTATACAGTGTAATTAGCATTGATAGCCCGTCCATGAAACGTGACTGTAGGTAGGCCTACATTATGTAAACAATGTGATTCTTATTTTTGTACATACATGTAGTCAACTTCAGAATCAAGCTCTCTGCCAGATTTCAGCCTCAGTCCACAAACATTATTTGAACAGTTGGTAAGTTGCCAATCCCAGGCGCAGGTTCTCTTCTAGTACCGTATATTATTCTCCCTTGGTATTCTTATTAAATAACCAATCCAATGAATTAGCTATAGATCAATCTCTTAGCCCGTTCATTCCTGTGCTGCGCACCACACCGCACCGCCATTGGTGTGACGCTGGCAGCACTATAGGTTTTGTACACAAAGACACGAGAAAACCGTTTTCAGGTGAATTAGGTGCCTTGCTCATACGGGTAACACAATTTCCTTGACAGGACAGCATGACATAACGATGCAGAACATGCGACCATTTTCGCAGTACATCTTATCTCATACATGTGAGGCTGCACATCTCGGGGAGGAAGAAATTCTAAAAACGGCGCAGATACGATTACGTGAGTTCAAGTGCGATTGACACACTAACTACACAGTCGCGGGTTTAATGCGTTACATTAGACAGTTTTTGATAAATATTTCTTCAGTATTTTACTTTTTGTTTAGTTGCAAAAATGTAATATGTTCAACATCGTTATATTATGTTGTCCTATCAAGGAAATTGTGTACATCGTCGAGGAAGATATTTAATTTTCATAAAAAATTAAACCGATGATTCAACAATTTCCCATGCCTTTTCGCCGTCCAGCGTCCCAGCAATAGTGGCGCAGCACATGTATGGGCTAAATAATAGAGGTTTTTAGTTTCAATAACATCTCTCAGGCACACAATGCCCAGAGATTACATTGATGCATGCCCCTTTTTTATCCATACTGAGTGCCATAAAGTAAGCCGCTCTCAACATGAGCTCCACATTGAATCGTTAAAAATTTTTGTGACATTGGCAAACACTCAAACATAGAATATATTTTTGAATTCACTTTTATTTAATAGTTATTGTATCACAATTGTATCAAGTTTATTGTCGTATATTAAATTTTGCAGGAGGACTTGGATGACAACACTGAAGGTGCATCAACAAGTAATGCCACAGTAGATGCCCAAGTAGTGGTGCCAACTGGAACTCCAACTGTATGTAATGTATTGGAAAATTATGTATTGGGTAAAGATGCAAATTGTCCAAAGAAAATTTGGAGGAAATGTTCCTTTTTTCTGGAAGATGAAAATATATTAAACACATGCAGTACTTAAACCCAATTCAGATTTGATCTTTTAATATCATAATACCATTGTATTATACTGGTCATCGACATTAGATGCACTCTTCTTCTGAAGTCAACATTTGCTATTTCGGTTTTAAAATAGTAAAAAAAATATGAACTGGATTAAATTACCTTATTTACAGAAATATTGAAAGAGATGCTTTCCTTTTAAATTGTTCACATTTTTGTTAAACCTAGTTTGACCAAGGTTTAAAATCCCACAGATGCCAATGGTCATAAAAAAGCAACAACTCCCTTGACTTAATCGAAATATATGTAAGTCGACATAAAACCAATTTTCTAATTCTTAGAAAAACATTTCCCTTTCCCTCCAAAATTCAGATTACTTTCAAGGAGCAACCTGCGGACTCTCGGATTTGTCACATCTGCGCAGACAGGTGTAAAGATGCATTCCTAATGCCGTGTGGGCATTCATGCTGTCTGCCATGTGGCTTGCAGATTCATGACAATGAAAATATTTGTCCGTTCTGCAAGACAGTCATTCAGTCAGTAAAAAATATATATTGAAGTTGTGGTATACTCACCTCACAGTCAAACCATCATGGCTGAATGGATTTCCTTTTAATGTGTGTTGTTTTATTTTGCCATTTTTGATATTGAAACACTTAAATGTTCAATTATGTTGCTGTTCTTCTTTTCTGGTTATTATCTATTTTGTAGGGGATGGTTACGCTGATTATTACTTTGGTATGCCAACTTAACAGGAGTTATTTTATATCAGATGTTGTGTGGGGGAGAACTGATGTCCAAAAATACATTAAGAACCAAAAGATGCAAAAGCAATGGTACTTTTTTTATCTGTTGAAACAATGTCTTCCATTTTTGGTTTGGATGTCAGATGTCAAACATTGAATGCTGTACAAAACGATCTTTAGGCACTTCCCTCAGATATAGGAAATTAAATAGAGACGTTGATAGTATTGTTAGAAGGTGACATACTTTTGTGCTGAAAGCCATTTAGTAGTTAATGTGTAAAAAGGACTGCTTTTTAACTGATACAAGTTACAAAATCTTTTCAATAGGTTTTATTTGAAAGTTTGTACAAAACTATGTTTTTGAAGTTGTTTAAAATGTTATATTTTGGAAAGTTTGTTAAAAAATACTATTTTGGTGTTGGTAAAGTGTTATATTTTTGTATTTTAAACGAATTAAGAGACAAATTGTTTGAAGGTTTTTGATTATTCTGACAAGTTTTGTAATTAATGTGCAATTAGAAAGATGGACGTGAGATTTTAAGATAAAAAGAAACATTGAAAACACAGATCGTGATGTACACACTTTGAGATAATATTATGTTATGTTAAAAAATACTATTTTGGTGTTGGTAAAGTTCTATATTTTTGTATTTTAAACGAATTAAGAGACAAATTGTTTGAAGGTTTTTGATTATTCTGACAAGTTTTGTAATTAATGTGCAATTAGAAAGATGGACGTGAGATTTTAAGATAAAAAGAAACATTGAAAACACAGATCGTGATGTACACACTTTGAGATAATATTATGTTATAATAAAAAATGCTATTTTGGTGTTGGTAAAGTTCTATATTTTTGTATTTTAAACGAATTAAGAGACAAATTGTTTGAAGGTTTTTGATTATTCTGACAAGTTTTGTAATTAATGTGCAATTAGGAAGATGGACGTGAGATTTTAAGATAAAAAGAAACATTAAAAACACAGATCGTGATGTACACACTTTGGAATAATATTATGGAGTTTAGGTGTATTGCTTGAGGCTGTTTCACTAAATACAAATCTTATATCGGGTTGAACATTGTTAAAATGCAAGATAACGACCCATTCTATCTATGTCATTTGTTCAGAAACAAACTTATTTTACCTTTTCCACCAAATTAAAACAATACACGAAACTTCAAGGGAAGTTATATTAATTTGCTTTCGTTTTCTGACTATTGTTGTCACTTCAAAAACACATGGAGAAGGTCAACATCAGGGGGGGGCGGAGGGGGGGCCCAACAAAGTGCGCCACCAACGTTGAAATGTATCTCATTCATTCTTCCACGCTCGAGAGCTGCACATCTCACACAGTATAGATCGCTCTCGCGCGGCGTACCATTGGAACACGTACAAATTTGCTCCGTGTATCCCTCTCCGAATTCAGTGATTCATGCAACGTCCGCAAAACCAGAAACACATGCACGATCTACACGAATTTGTTTTGGGGCGATGTCATTTTCTGCCATTTTCGTTTGAAAACAACACGATAAAACGCAAGGGGTTCACAGGCAGATTTTTTAAAAAATTCAGTATATCACTGCTACATCCTTTTTAAACGTATCCATGGAAAAAAGTGAGTGGGTTCGAAGCACGATTTTTCACAATTTATCGATTATTATTGCCCTTTTTAGGGGAGGTATTTGTCAACGTCGTTTTAGTATTTGTGCACAATCTCTACGTGCATCAACGGTACGTCAACGCTTAATTTTTTCGACTGCTTTTTTTTATTTTCAATACAATTTGTGTCATTGGATGATAAAAATTAAGGTAAATAACAACCTTTCACAACTACAAAAGACAAGATGTTAAGATTGGATGCCAAAAACTCTTTATTTTTCGCGTGAGAAAATTGTTCCCCCCTATTTTGAGAATGGACGGTACGTCAGCGTTGCGCAATCACAGTCTCGAAGGGCCCCCCCTCCGCCCCCCCCTGGTCAACATCTATGATTTAAAAGAAACGTTTTACATGTAATTCAATGGTTGATAGTGCTTTGAAAAACATGTTTAGCGTCACTGCCCACTTCCTTTTTTGAGCCCTTCTTTTTTCTTTTCTTTTTTTCTTTTTGAACAAAATTGATAAAAGAAAATGTTAATATCTTTTTGAAAAAAATACATAAAATTATACACGATCGACCCACATGAATTTTGATTTTTATTCGTGGGTGAGCCATGTTTTATTTTTCAAATTGGAAGATAGGGTGTGACATGTCATAGGATTATTTTTAACTAAGTTTGATTGGTAAAATGTTTTACCTGACGATGTTATGACGAACTGTTGAGAGGGGGACTTACTTTTGTTGAGGTGTTTAGCATAACATTCGGTGCTTACGGTAAACGTATTTCTCGCGTTAGCGAGTAATTTTGGTCTCTGAGCATGCGTACAACCCGTAACTAAGGATTCGGTGCTTATTTGTAAGCACATAATTTTTCTGCTAGCGCGGTTAGCGGAAACTGGTGATCGTAAGCGCGGAATTGGGCCCAGCTCGGAATGTCGTTCGCCGTTTTTGCTAGCGATCGCCAACATAATTGGCGCACATTGCGTTCGACTCACACGAACAACGCTAAAGGCTGGCTCACATAGTAGCGGCAAAGACCCAACGAAGGGCGACGAACGTGAAAATCAAAAAATGTTTGCGGCAAAGCGACGGCAAAAGGGGAAAACCAAGATTCGCTGACGGTTGGGAACGACCTCCAGCGACAACACGACGGCAAGGGACGAATGGCTGCGGCAGGGAACGGAGGCTAGCGACCAAACTCGGACGTTGTCTGGGCGGCGAGTGACGATGTCTCGACGGAGCCCGGCAACAAGGAACGAGGTCAGACGGCTAGCAGCGGATTGGCTGGCGGCAAGGAACGGTGGCTGACGGTGGGTTGCGGTCGATATCAAAGCCTGTGTGTGTACGCGTTTGTATTGACCGGCAATCGTGGTCGTCGGACACAAGAATTGGGAGTCAAACAATGGGTCCACGATTGACAAAACGTCCACGATCTTTTCCCGTGTACAAATCCTATGGCGATCATCAAAAAACGTATAAACAAAAGAGTATAAACAAAAGAGGGAAGACGGTCGGACAATACCCCGTCCACGATCGAAGGCCTTTACACACGTGAGTTAGTCTTGCATACGCACTGTGGACCTCCGAACAATATAGGTCCACACGATGCGGGAAGAGGTTACGGTGTGTGGACTTGCACACGTCCACAATCCGTTTTTCAGTTTCCGAAAAAGAGCGCTAGAGGAAAAACGGGTTAGGGTTATATGTAGAAAAGATAGAAGGGACAGCTGAGAGGCCCATAATCCTAATTTGAGGGTAAATTTGTTTTGGGGAAGCGAGAAAAATGAGTATTTAGTCAAAGTTTGTTAACTACACGAATACAAAGGAATGTCCACAGTGCGTATGTAAGGTAAAGCTGGGTGTGTGCGTTTGTTTTTGATTGAAATAGGGGACGTATGACAAAGGGAACAATGGGGTCCCCTATTCCGCAAAGGTCCCCGATTCAGACTCGTGTGCAAATCCTATGGCGATCATCCGAAAACGTTAGAGTACAAACAAAAGAGGGAAGACGGTCGGACAATGCCCCGTCCCCTATTGACGGCATTTACCCACTTACGTGTACTTGTACAGTGTATGTGATGGCGACTGTATGCACGTATAGTATGCATTGCGCGAAATATGCAGACTTAATAGCATTGTGTGGCCGATCTTCCGGGGCAGTGCAAGCTAGCTGCAGCCGCCAACCGGCGCGGCCTGGACGCATTGTACCCGTACCGAGCTTGTCGAGTCCCGCTGCAGCATCTCGTTAGTAATGTGGTGCCGCGGAGAAGGGAAGGTTTTTTTTTTATTCCAGTGTATCGAACCATAGGGAAAGGAACAGATCGAAGTCGAACGTACGTCATTTTGGCTACGTTTCCCTGAAATCAAAGGAAACATTATCATTTCGTGGTTTCACTCATCACAAATTTAAACACCAAAGACAAATACCTCTGCACCCGCAGTCACAAATAAACGCCAGGGCAGCCATAATTTGCTGTGTACACAGGTCAATCGCGGCGAGTCGGGACATGTGTACACAGGTCAATCGCGGCGAGTCTGGACATGTTTTGCGCGACACAATAACCCTCAGGTCTGCACGTATTTGCTTAACCGTCCATCATTATCACGTGATATGAATACTGCATATATTACAATAGTCTGACCACGCCCACGATGTGCCAACTTGTCCAAGACCTTCGGCAGGGTCCAGTCACGGGTGTCGGTTCGTCGTGAAATACCGCCCTCTATAACATCGGTGGTTTGTGTCAGTGATCGCGAAATAAACAACACGAAGGTCTTGGAACCAAGACTAAGTAGGGTTCTTGCGTTTTAGACCGTCAATAACCGTCGTACGCAAGCCTAGCCAATCAGCACTTGCGAGTGTTCATGAGGTCAGCGGTGCTTGCGTTCCATCCAATGAACTGTCGGCACTGTACCTTAGCTTGTTGTTATTCGTAATAAGGCCTGGCATACGATATACATGATTATTCTAATTATTAGTATATACACGCCCTCCTCTTGCTGGCGACTGACTTGTGTACAATGGCGCTTACAATGACGCCCGGCCCGCTTCTATTGTTAAAAGGTTCAATGGGATACGTATGTACCATACATGGCGGGAATTTCAATGGGGTATTTTCAACATGCGGGTTGTAATGCAGGGAACACACAGGCCTGGTAATCACTTACACAAAGTACATAAACCAGCTTCCAGAGGGGGTGTTTATGAATATTAGTGCCGTCCACGCAAAAAAACTTTTTTTTTATTACCGTCAGACGTACCAAAACGCGGATGCCTTAAACTGGTGTATTCCATTTCCACCCCAGAGATAGAAAATGGGTATATTAACTCTCACATCAGAACCCATAAACGTGCACCGTGACCCACCCCCAAGCATAACGTAAAATGGGCAACTTTGTCATGCTGGGTAACTTTGGCCACTGTCATGATCAAGCCCTGAATTTAGCTTGGTACAACTATAAATCTAAATCGGGCCATTACCCAACCCATACATGTCTAGAACAAATCCAGTAACAGACAACAAAATGAATGAGCTCAAATATTTATTTGAGAATAAATAAACCAAAGTATTTAGTAAATCACGCAAAATAGAAATACAGTTAAATCAAAGTAAACTCACAAAATATACCTAAATTACATGCCTTTAAATAATTTAAGAATTATAATTTGAAGGAAATTGAATTACAGGTGCTGTCTCTGACGATATATATATCTAACTTAAATCCATGCAAATGTATAAGATAAACAGCAAAGAAGTTGTATTAATTGAAACTTATTTAGAGCATGCAAATTACACAAATATCAATATTATATGAAATGAATCGTCATTCAAATCAAAGCATGCAAAACCAATCATCATGCAGATAAACACAATATAGACAAGCTTCAACCTGGCTATTAACAACTCAATAGCAAAACAAAAGAAATGAATTCATGCAGGCTTCAACAAATCAATTAATAAATTAATCAATCAATAAATTGGTATACATACCAAATCCCTCAGGTACTGTGGCGGAATGCGACGTCGGCGGGGAGACCTTCCGGGACAGATCTTATTGATCCCAGGACTCCAACCAACGCCTATTATCCCACAAAACTATTTATAACCTTACGAGGGGATGAGCGGCTATCCAGACGCAAGGGGGACAATTACGAACGGCGGCCTTAGCCTAGGGGCAGTTCGTTTGGTGGAAATATACCACCGTTCTGTGATTGAGAGGGTAACTTGAATGTAATATAATCAGAGCACTAATTAATTGGTCCTAATAGTCCTCACACACTGCAAATAAACCTCGGTGACAACAGATTTCAAGGACGAGTATGATTGGTCTTATTCTTCTTCGATCACAGCCTTAATTATATTATAAGCAATCAATATATTTATACAATGATAATCCTCGCTTGTTACAACAAGGGGTCAACTGCACCTCTTATAATAAACTTAGCTAGAAGTAGTCCTCACTGTGGTCAACTGCACCACTATAAATAACTTGGCTCCAAATAGTCCTCACTGTGGTCAACTGCACCACTATAAATAACTTGGCTCCAAATAGTCCTCACTGTGGTCAACTGCACCACTATAAATATAATAACTAATAACAATATAAATCCTCACAGGTCTTTACTAGCAAATAAAGTAACACTTAAGGGGGGGGGGGGGGGGGGGTACTTGCAATAACCCTCACACAGAATAAATGATCTCCACAAGAACCAGAATTAATCCTCACTGCACAGAACGATAAGAATAACCCTCGTTGGACTTAGAAACAATAGACCAGGTAAACGTCTCTGGGGACAGCTAGCTTAATGACCAGGGATGCACTCAACCGATGCTACGCCGCCTGGCATAGAACACGGCATGCAGACCCTTCAATCACCCTCAGCTCTGCTAACTCCCAATCAACAAGTTACCCTAGCCCCGTCCCTTCAAGTCCCAGTGTTATCTGACTATCGGAACAGCTATTCAATCCACGAGGGTACCGCGCTACTATTCCAGCAACAGTTACCCTCACACAACTACATGGACCGGTAATTATGCACAGACCAGGGTGCGAATACCCTCACAAGAACTAAATAAGCGCTACGACGGTAAGCCTCACAGAGCTAGCTACTCGACAACCAACGGATCGCCACTCAGCCGTCACCGCCACTACAGCGTTAAACCGACGACAGGCAATCACCTCCCACAACAAGTAACACTAGCTCTTAAACCAGGCTTCACTACCCTCGCACACACTAGTTCCCGCAATGAATGCAATAACAATACACGGTAAAGTATACAACTACACTTACCGAAGCTAACTTTGAAACCCTGTTTCGTGTCGTGAGGAATGGAATCGTGCAAGTAACAGACATAGGTCATGTAGCATAGCCACCATTTGCAAGAACTGCCCAAAGCTTCGACGAAGCCCCGGACTAGAACCATACGCGCTGCTGATTGGTCGCGGCACACCACTGGATGGTCACCGACATACGCGGTGTGAACCACTGATTGGCCCCCACACTCAATGCATTAAAGTACATGAATTAGACAAGTTTTAGTCTGACCCTGTTTCGCCACACAGGCCCCAGCTAAGCTTAGTCCGTCTCGGACTAAAAAGCTTAATAACAATTATAAGAAACAGGGCCAACTAATATTAAATATTATACATTCATAAAATCTGTCACCTATAATTCATAAGAAACAAAAGTAATGTGTGAGGTCTACCTTGGCAAATGGGCCCAATAGACCTCGCGTATAAGTTGTACCCTGCTATGACACGAATACATTATCTAAATACCCTCACTACAATACTGTGAGGTCCTCTTATTTTATACTTGTAACAACTGAGGCTCACTATACCTCATGTTCAATAATACAAAATTATGCAAGTTTTACAATCCTAATTCTCCTGTGAGGTAGTCTGTTTTCCTTTTTATGGAAAACTAAATTTGTCAAAATTAGGTTTTTAGTTAATAAAAGCAATAATCAAGAATCAACGAGAATTATCAGATATTTTACACCTAATTCTTAATTAGGCTCATTGAGAGTTCATATGTACAGGTTTCTCCCGATGGCGTCGTTCTACTTGCTGTTTTTGCTGAGGTTGTAGCAGTTGGCGTCCACAGGCCTCCGGTACAAGTTCTCCTCCACGACCGCAATCTTCGTCCTCTTGGCTGGGGTTCCGTCTCCGTCTCGGCACACTCCGTCATGTTCCAGGGGTGGCAGTACTTGTAATGCCACTGGAGGTTGTCACCCCGTCTGTCCTGGTAGCTACAGCTCCCACAACAGAAGTACAATTGATGGCCGTGCATCAATCTCAGATGTCGCCAGAGACCTAACTTAGAATTGAACGTCTACTGGCATTAGAAGCGACCCACAGCCATCGATCGACGAACAAAACAACCAAAACAATTTGGTTAGTAGTGATAGTGACTAACGTATCCCTACCGATATCTTGCGGGAAGTCTATGTTCCCTCTGGGGATACCGCTTTTGGGTTCTCCTAGGGCTAACTTCCACAACTTCCCCTTCCTCACTAATACTATGATCAAGCATTTGAGCCTCAGAAGGCTCATTACCTATCTCAGGCTCGACACTCAGTCGCACCTCTTGGCTTGGCATGAACTCCGGAACCTCGGACACTGGTTCCTCAACCAATGGTTCTTCTACCACTTGCGGCTGATACACCCACGCCTTCAAAGCTTCGCCGCTATACGGCTTTAGCCTGTCTCCGTGAACTACAACAGCCTTCTTTCCAGGCTTCAGCTGAATCCGATAGGTTACATCGGAGAGCCTCTTGACCACCAAGTACGGTCCTATCCATCGAAGCTCGAGCTTCTGGGATCTCCCCTTTTTCTTGGACTTGTCGTACAGCCAGGCGAACTGGCCTTGTTTCAGGCCTTCGCCATGTACCTTGCGATCATAATTTCGCTTCTGGTTCCTGGCCTTCTGCCTCAAGCACTCTCTGGCCCGGCCATGAGCCTCCTGCAGATTCTGCCGCAACCTCTGAGCGAAATCCGTTACTGTGGTGTCCTCTACTGTAGGACACTCAACCAGCAAATCAACGGGGAGCCTCGTCTCCCGTCCAAGCATCATCATGTTTGGAGACTCGCCAGTTGACTCTTGGGGAGTGCACCGGTAAGCAAAACATGCATACGGCAGGCACTCATCCCAGTCACGCTGTCTCCTCCTCGGCTCGATCATTACAGCCACCATGTTGACCAATGTCTTGTTAAAGCGTTCAACCATCCCATCGGACTTTGGGTTGTACGCTGTGGTCCTCGTCTTGGAAATACCCAGGACCTTACACATTTGGCCAAACACAGCCGACTCAAAGTTTGTCCCCTGATCGGAATGCAATTCCAAGGGAATGCCAAACCGACAGACGAACTCACTAACAAACTTGTTCGCCACCGTCTCTGCCTTAGCATCAGGCAGAGCATACGCCTCCATCCATTTGGAACAGTAGTCCCCAACTACCATGATCCAGACATTGCCACTGTCACTCAGAGGGAGTGGCCCCAGCAAGTCCACAGCCACTCTTTCCATGGGCTCGCCCACCAAATACTGTTGGAGCGGGGAAACTCTCCTTTTTATAGGAGATTTCCTCCTCCCACACAGCTCGCAACATCTAATGAATGACCTCACGTCTGCGGTCATTCCTGGCCAATAATACCGAAACTTGACTTTGGCCAAGGTCTTCGTGACACCCAGATGGCCACTAGCCCGACCACCATGTAGCTCTTGAAGTACTACTTCCTTTAAACTCTCAGGAAGTATCAGTCGCCATCTGATCGACTTCCCGTCGTCAGACTCCCAACTTCTATACAGGACACCGTCCCGCACCTCCAACTGATCCCATGAGGACCAGAGGGTCTTGCGCGCCGAGGAAGCGGCTGATACAGTCTCCCAATTGGGACGACTGCCCGACTCCTCTTTTGCCCTAACAATCCAACCAATACTTGGATCACTAAGTTGAGCCTCTCTGACCCCATCTCTAGGCAAGTGTGGTTGGGCAAAGATACCCCTCACCCTCGCCTCAGAAATCGGCAGGTCAGAGTCCACCTCATGATAACCCTCACCAACCTCATCGTTCTTGGTCACTTCGGCATTACTCGATGCCTTAACAGTCCCTGGCGCTTCATCAGCGTCAGTACGACCACATTGCTTGCAGACCTTCCGGGACAATCCATCAGCATTTCCATGCTTACGCCCAGGCCTGTGTTGAATGGTCACATTGTACTCGCTGAATACTTCCAGCCACCTTGCAAGCTGACCCTCGGGGTCCTTAAAATTAAGCAACCACCTAAGAGCAGCATGATCGGTTCGAAGCAGCACCTTTTGACCATACAGGTACTGTCTAAACTTCTTGAGGTAGACAACTACCGCCAACAGTTCCCTCCGAGTAACACAATAGTTCCTCTCTGCCTTGCTGAGTTTACGGCTCGCAAAGGCGAGGACCTTCTCCTCCCCATCATGGATCTGAGACAAAACTGCCCCAATCCCATCTCCACTAGCATCTGTATCTAAGATGTAGTCACTGTCTGGAACGGGATACGCCAAAATAGGTGAGGTCTGCAGCCTCCGTTTCAGTTCCTCAAACGCTTGCTGACAAGCATCAGACCAGAGGAACTTTCGTGACTTTTCAGTCAGCGCATGCAGAGGCGACGCCACCTCGGCAAATCCCCTGATAAACTTCCGGTAATAGGAAGCGAGGCCTAAAAAGCTTCGAACTTCCTTTACACACTTAGGTGTTGGCCAATCGGCCACGGCCCGAACCTTTTCAGGATCGGTAGCCACACCTTCAGACGACACAATATGTCCCAAATAACCAACTGATCTCTGAAACAAGAAGCACTTACTAGGCTTCAACTTCAAACCAGCTTGCCTCAACCTAGAGAGAACGACTCGCAGTCGCTCAATCTCCTCCCTCACGGTCTTGCCAAACACAATGACATCATCCAGGTATATCAGCAGGATGTCCCACTGAAGACCTGCCATCACCCTCTCCATCAACCTTTCGAACGTTGCAGGGGCGTTGCAAAGGCCAAAGGGCATGCAGCGCCACCTGTATAAACCGTTCCGCACTACAAAGGTTGATTTCTGGCTGGCGTCCTCATCGAGGGCAACCTGCCAATAACCGGATGCTAAATCTAGAGTGGAGAACCACTCTGCACCCTCCAATGCATCTAGTGTCTCGTCGATACGAGGGACAGGGTAAGCATCTTTGATTGTTACCCTATTCAGACCTCGGTAGTCGACACAAAATCGCTTAGTGCCGTCCTTCTTCCGGACTAGCACTACATTTGCAGCCCAGGGACTATCGGATGGCTCGATAACCCCTCGTTTCTGCAAATCTCCAACCTGTCTCATTATTTCCTCCTGGTTACACAGGGGATGACGCCGAGGCCTCTCCTTGATAGGCCTCGCATCGCCCGTACTGATGTGGTCCGCCCTATGTCACCCTCACCAGAAGAAAATACATCCCGAAAATCTACCAAACAAGCCCTCACCTCTGCATGATACTCCTCACTGAGGTGGACCTTACTCCGGTCATACAAATCATGCAGGTGACTTGGGAGGTCTCCATGATCCTCACACCCACGACTTCCCACCGGCACTACTACCGAGTCAACCACAACGGTCGCAATTGTACCCACAGTTGTCCCCTTACGAACAACCCGTCTCTCCTTATTCGGATTGAATATCCGCAGTGGAAGAGACTCGGCTTGCGGCTCAACCAGCGACCGGGCTAAAAGTAGCCCTCGCTGAGCCAACTCACCACCACCTTCCACAGGCTCAATGATTGCCGGCTGTCCCGATGCCTCACATGTGGTTGCTACCACACCAGGCACAACAGCCTCATGGCCTGCCGGAATCTCAGTGGTCTCGGCCACCATAACTCTTCCCACAAACGGCTCCCCGGCACCACTCGTGCATCTCACCTGCTCCCCATTTAGTCTCAACTCAAGGCGACGGAAATCCAAGTTACCGCCAGTAGGTAACAAGAAATCCATGCCTAATATACCGTCATACTTGACATCAGCGAAAATTACCCGAATCGGGTAAACTGCTTTTCCCAACTGTATGTCCACCCAGGCAACGCCCATCACAGCCAGTGGACTCCCATCGACATGCTGAATGCTGGACTCTTCAGCTTCCAGCACAGGCCTTTGTTCCCTGGCAATTCTATAGTAGACTCGACTACTAATTAGTGTGTCAGTCGACCCTGAATCTACCAGGAACCTACACCTTGCCCCCCTGACAACACCACTAACAAACAGCCCATACCTAGGCCGAGTATCAGCGCTTGGCCGAGTGCCTACTGGCTCTCTGCCTTCTGTCTCTCGCCTCTTACTAGCTCTGTTTGTTCCCAACTCTTGTGCTCGCTTGGACCCTCGGAAATGCCCAGCCTGCCCGGGGGCCCACCGGTCGGCTGGCTGGCGTTTCCCTGCGGCCATCTCTCCCTATGAGGTCTGGTACATTCCCGGGCGAAATGACCTACCTCTCCACACCTGAAACACCTCAACCCACCAGGCGCTTTTCTTCCAGGCTGGGGTGACTGCCTCTGAGGAACCCTCGCCTTCTCGGCTGGGCCTGGACCTCGCTTGGTAAGCTCGGTCAGCAGCTCAACCACTTGGTCAATTTTCTTCGACTGTTGACCAGCACCCTCTTCTAACTTAAGGAGACGCCTCTCTGTGTCAGAGTCGACTGCCCTGGTAAACTTCACGGGTTTACCTTCAGCCCTTCGCTCACATTCAACTTTCTCAAAGTTTTCGGTCTCAAGGGCAGCACGTATAGCTTCGTCCAATGTCTTTGGGCGATCACGGTATACGCCTTCCCTAACGACCTGACTATTAACGGCATCGACAAAATGGTTTTTCCCTAGGCGCTCTCGTGCCTCTTCGGGAATCTCAGGGTAGGCCTTCAACGTTAAATCACGGATTGCCTGGCCCAACTCCTGTAGAGTTTCTTTAGGCCCCTGACGTCGGTGCCTTAACTCCACCAAATAATTTTCGGCCTGTCGACCAGGACCGAATCTCTTCGACAACACCTTGACAAGTTCACTATAAGTGAACTTCTTCGACCCATCACCGAGAATTCGGAGGGCCTCTCCCTGGAGACTAGCAGCCAAAAATTCGGTTGCTTGCTCCTCACTCCACTGATTTACTTGCTTACACGCCTCAAAGTGGCGGTAATAATCGTTCCAAAGAACCTTACCAGTGTATCGGTCGGGGGTAATTGTAGGCCTGCGAGGCCCACCACCATGAGGTTTACCGCACTCCTCATTACCCTCCATCCTCGACTCCCTTTTTAGTGGCCATGGGCCCACTCCAGGCGAGTCCCCCTCACTAACTACCTCGTTGGATTTCCCCACAGTATGACGAGTTGCGAAACTCAGTAACTCACTGTGTACATCTCGCTCATTGTTAGCACAATCATCCTCGTGGTTCCTGAAGGGATTGACACGAGGACTATGCGCGAGAATAGACCTCACAGGTGTACTCCCAGCATGCCTTTCTCCCCATGAACCCAGATCAGGTGACGTGCCAACACTGGAACGCTCTCGTGCCTTCAATGAGGCATACCCTGAAGTATCCTCCGGCAACTTCCAACTTATCTCCGAATCTACCTTCACCAAAGGTGTCTCCCTTCTTTCAGGGGTACCCTCACTCACCAACTTTGGCTGTGCCCCCTTCTTGACAGCCTCCAACTCCGAAGAAAGACGAGCTTTCTCCCACCGCAACCACTGAACCTCCATTCTAGATTGGTTCAGGTCATCCTGGACAGAACCCATGTCAGCCTCAGCCGAGGTGACACCCCTGTCCTTACTCATACCGATGTCTCCTCCTGACTAGGAAACTCAGTCTCCACCACACTCTCTACACTTGGCCACTGGCCACTCGGCGACAACGGTACCTCACAGGTAAATTCAGGCTGTGAAACCACTGGTCCAAAGCCTCCAGAATCCACCAAACACTGTGTACCGACCACCACCCGGTGAATACTTAACAGGATAGGCAGTTGCTGTCTCGCAGTATATCGCAAAGATCGCAACTCAGCTCTAAACCTCAACTGAATCCACACACCAATTAACAATACAACAAAAAACACAATTCCTAAACCAGTAACGACCCAGATCAGCATTACTTGGCAACCTCGTTACTAATTAACCCTCGCAGTGTACCTCACAGAGGTGCACCCACCAACAACAACACGAACACAATGTATATTACAAGTTCTCAAATTACAATATACAATCACAGAATATCCCACTTCTGACACCATTTGTGGCGGAATGCGACGTCGGCGGGGAGACCTTCCGGGACAGATCTTATTGATCCCAGGACTCCAACCAACGCCTATTATCCCACAAAACTATTTATAACCTTACGAGGGGATGAGCGGCTATCCAGACGCAAGGGGGACAATTACGAACGGCGGCCTTAGCCTAGGGGCAGTTCGTTTGGTGGAAATATACCACCGTTCTGTGATTGAGAGGGTAACTTGAATGTAATATAATCAGAGCACTAATTAATTGGTCCTAATAGTCCTCACACACTGCAAATAAACCTCGGTGACAACAGATTTCAAGGACGAGTATGATTGGTCTTATTCTTCTTCGATCACAGCCTTAATTATATTATAAGCAATCAATATATTTATACAATGATAATCCTCGCTTGTTACAACAAGGGGTCAACTGCACCTCTTATAATAAACTTAGCTAGAAGTAGTCCTCACTGTGGTCAACTGCACCACTATAAATAACTTGGCTCCAAATAGTCCTCACTGTGGTCAACTGCACCACTATAAATAACTTGGCTCCAAATAGTCCTCACTGTGGTCAACTGCACCACTATAAATATAATAACTAATAACAATATAAATCCTCACAGGTCTTTACTAGCAAATAAAGTAACACTTAAGGGGGGGGGGGGGGTACTTGCAATAACCCTCACACAGAATAAATGATCTCCACAAGAACCAGAATTAATCCTCACTGCACAGAACGATCAGAATAACCCTCGTTGGACTTAGAAACAATAGACCAGGTAAACGTCTCTGGGGACAGCTAGCTTAATGACCAGGGATGCACTCAACCGATGCTACGCCGCCTGGCATAGAACACGACATGCAGACCCTTCAATCACCCTCAGCTCTGCTAACTCCCAATCAACAAGTTACCCTAGCCCCGTCCCTTCAAGTCCCAGTGTTATCTGACTATCGGAACAGCTATTCAATCCACGAGGGTACCGCGCTACTATTCCAGCAACAGTTACCCTCACACAACTACATGGACCGGTAATTATGCACAGACCAGGGTGCAAATACCCTCACAAGAACTAAATAAGCGCTACGACGGTAAGCCTCACAGAGCTAGCTACTCGACAACCAACGGATCGCCACTCAGCCGTCACCGCCACTACAGCGTTAAACCGACGACAGGCAATCACCTCCCACAACAAGTAACACTAGCTCTTAAACCAGGCTTCACTACCCTCGCACACACTAGTTCCCGCAATGAATGCAATAACAATACACGGTAAAGTATACAACTACACTTACCGAAGCTAACTTTGAAACCCTGTTTCGTGTCGTGAGGAATGGAATCGTGCAAGTAACAGACATAGGTCATGTAGCATAGCCACCATTTGCAAGAACTGCCCAAAGCTTCGACGAAGCCCCGGACTAGAACCATACGCGCTGCTGATTGGTCGCGGCACACCACTGGATGGTCACCGACATACGCGGTGTGAACCACTGATTGGCCCCCACACTCAATGCATTAAAGTACATGAATTAGACAAGTTTTAGTCTGACCCTGTTTCGCCACAGTACTTTCACAGAATGGCAGTAGCCTGTAGCAAATGTTTTAAACAAAACAACTTTCAAACACAATTACTGTTCGTTGGCATGATTCCATCGATAGCATAAAAGGGGGTCAATCACCAACCTCGGGATGACCCACGATCAGGAGGGGATCGATAACTCATACGGCGGGCTGAATGGGCGTCTCTGGCCCGACAAGCAACACTCGCACCGCGAGTTCCACCTCGTCTCTCGAACTAATCTAGAGGCCGTTCAACCGTTGTCTGCGACACAGAGCTTCCATGAAAAGGAGCCTGGACTGACCACATCAAACGAATTTGACCCCTGTATCATTTTCGGGCAGGACTGAAAGCCATCTGTGATAATTCCAAATTAAGCTTATCAGTACAAAATACCAATTCATTCTGTTCTCCCAGTAGTATCTAACAAAATGCAATATGACATGTCTTATTCTGAATAAATATAACTGCACTCCAATTCCCCCCATTTCGAAATAAAGGTCACCACAAAATAATGAATCTTCAAATATACTCACGGTCAGCAACAAGTGGCCGAAGACTTACAAACACATCAAGTGGTGCATATTATTGGGCGATGTATGGGTAAGCTGACTCTTACGAGCATACACCCCCGTTAGCTGTTTTCGCTGCGAAGCGGAGATTCAATCTGCCTGTTTTTTTCGCGCGCTACGTACTTTCCTGGTATTATCAGCCCATGTACAAACTCATTCACGCATGCCAACCCTTCATACAATCTCACATACACATGCAAATGCCCATACATGTACAGCTGTACATGTACGCATTCCTGCCGACCATGGCTTAGTAGACTTGACTAAGTCCTGCAATAAAAAACAATGAGTTCTCTGACAACAGCTCCCCTTTTAAAGAAGAGGCTTTGCATCTTCTGAATTCTGTAACCTGTCAGAGAGAACAAAACGTGCATTATTGGTTTAAACCAACAAGAAAATTACAAGCGACTTAAAAAATCAGCACCCACATTTAACTTACCTGGGATGGCTTCGATTCGAAACCGATGAGGTTGCAATGACAATGCCCATCTTGTCAATCGACCGTTCAACAATTTTGCTCGCTGAAGGTATAACAACGGTTGGTGATCCGTTTCTAGTATAAATTGCTTACCTTCTAGGTACACCTGGAATTTATTTATTCCCCATACAATACCAAGGCATTCACGCTCAATTACAGAGTAGCGCTGCTCCCGGGGTAGGAGCTTTCTGCTTGCATAGGCAACTGGCAACTTACATCCATCTTCGTCCTGTAATAGAACTGCACCCAATCCAGTATCTGAAGCATCTGTTCTCAGAATGAAAGGTTTCTGAAAGTCAGGAAGTTGGAGGATAGGGGCCTTGGTTAGCAACTCTTTTAATAAATTGAAGGAAGCTTCTTTCTCACCTGTCCAAACCACTTGATTTGGTTCCTTGTTTCGGGTAGAATCAGTGAGAGGAGCACAGGTTGTAGAAAAATCCTGAATGAATCTCCGGTAATATCCACAAAGACCAAGAAAAGAACGCATCTGCTTTTTCGTTTTGGGTTGAGGAGCATTCCTTATTTTCTCCAACTTGTCCTGCATGGGTATTAGCTTACCATCACCTATCACGTGACCAAGGAATTCTACCTGAAAACATCCAACTCTACACTTACTTGGCCTGGCTGTCAGATTAATTTGACGAAGGCGGCCAAGAAGTTGAGTGAGAACTTGTAGGTGTTCCTTCCAACTCTCTGTGTGAATTCCACGAAGTACTGACCGCATCATTCGACTGAAAGTGGCTGGGGCATTTACAAGCCCAAATGGCATTACATTGAACTGAAAAAGCCCTTGAGGAGTGAGGAATGCCGTCAGGGGTTTTGAGCTGTCATCAAGAGGAATTTGCCAGTACCCTTTACTGAGATCTATTTTAGTGAAGAATCTGGCATTAGACAAAGTAGCAAATATTTCTTCTGGGTTAGGAATAGGTTCAGCATCAAAGACTGTAATCATATTAATCTTGCGGAAGTCGATGCAAAACCGGTAACTTTCATCAGGTTTCTTTACCAAGACTATCGGGGATGCATAGGGTGACTCAGACGGCTCAATAACTTTCATCTCCAGCATTTTTTTAACCTCAGCCTCTACCACATGTCGCTTGGCATGAGGAAGTGGATAGGGTTTTTGACGGATTGGAGTATCAGA
Source organism: Crossaster papposus (assembly GCA_037893245.1). Lineage (NCBI taxonomy): Eukaryota > Metazoa > Echinodermata > Asteroidea > Velatida > Solasteridae > Crossaster > Crossaster papposus. Next base: position 950,118 of record JBAIAA010000326.1, on the reverse strand, counting down.
AGTCACTTTCAGACTATGTATTCCTTTTGTGGTTCTTCCAGGAAGATCAGTCAATACATCAGTGTAATTACCTATGATACGTCTTACCTGTTGAGACTGTTCAGGAGTTAGATCAGGATTAATATGGACATCATAGATTGACTCTGTAGCCTCCAAAGTGGGGAAATGGAGCTGGGTTACAGATCTCCGATGCAGAGGATGATGGTTTTCCATGAAGTCTGTTTCATCCTCTATTTGGGTAATGGCCCGATTTAGATTTATAGTTGTACCAAGCTAAATTCAGGGCTTGATCATGACATTTGGGGGCTTGTCCGGGAAAACTCATTAACCTGTAACACACCCACCTCAGCAAAAACATCAGACTGAGTAAAGTGCATGAAGAACAAGTTTTTGTAATAATCGGCATTTATGTAATTTGCCTCATTGTGGTTTGTTGATAGTCTGATAGACTCAATGTTCACAAAGTATTGAATTTTAAAGTATATTTGCAGGTCAGCACCGGGTACAGGAGTAGTTCTTGTTTTCGTTACCGCGGATTTGTTTTTTCGTGCAAGATGGTGCTGGCGATTGGGTAAGTTGATGGATTTGCATATTGCGCTGTTACTTTGGTTGGTGGCTTTTACTCCCCTGGTGTTATACAGTGTTGATACACAATATCCGATCGATTACTGCATAATGGATAGACAATGGATTGAATTGGGTAGAGAGATTGGACTAGCTGGCGAGGAATTGCTAGAATTTATGCGTGAGCGTGAGAAGGCTGCACGTGATGATAGAGCTCAGGAGATGGACATGCGTCGACAAGAGGTTGAGGTAAAAAGGCTTGAACGTGAGATCATACAGGCAAAAATAGAGTTACAAACTAAACAAGAAATACTTAGTCTTGCAGGTAGCGAAGCTGGCAGTGCAGACGCAGTCCAACAACCGAGTGTTCTTCCCAGAGCACCCAAACTTCCAATTTTCGATGAAAAGAAAGACGACATGGATGCCTATTTAGAGAGGTATGAAAGGTATGCCACAAACCAGAGATGGCCAGAAGGTTCTTGGGCTATTAATTTGAGTGCCCTCCTTTCAGGTAAATCTTTGGATGTTTATTATAGATTGCCCATAGAGCAAGTTTCTGATTACCCAGCATTGAAGCATGCTTTGTTCAGGAGATTTCGTCTCACCGAAGATGGATTTAGAGAAAAATTTAGGTCGGCAAAGCCTGAACAGGGTGAAACCGCCTTTCAGTTTGCTGTTCGACTGGAAAATTACCTTACTCGGTGGGTAGACCTGTCTTTAACTGAAAAGACATATAAAGGTTTAACTGACTTACTTTTGAGAGAACAGTTTATTAATGGTATGAATCCCCAGTTGTCTCTATATCTGAAGGAACGGTGTCCTAAAACCATCGATGACATGACAGATCTTACCCAAAAATACATAGAGGCTCATGGGAAGGGAGCATGGCGTCCAGCCTATACCAGACCTCCTCAATCGTCGGGTCCAAATAGTCCACGTTTCCCCTCTCAATCAGCTGAAGCCAAGAAGGACAACACAAGTACGGCAACTAGACCCAGGAACCTACTTCGATGTTTTATATGTGACCGAGCTGGCCATGTAGCTAGGGACTGTCGCAACAGGGGCAACAGTCAAGGAATGAAAGTTGCAAGCCTTACCCCAGCTGAATGTAAGTATAAGCCTAAGTTTCAACAGTCCTGGCAAGCAAAACAGAACCGTTTTAAACCAAGTTATCCAAGTTCAGAAAGAAAACCATTTCAAACAGAACATGTAGTATGTTCATGTCCAAGGTGTGTAAAATCTCTGGAAGAGAAAGATACGACAGCATGTATGGTTGAATCTCACAGACTGTCCGATTGTTGCAGTGAAAAAGGGATTGCTAAACTTCAGTGTGGACACACACTGCCTGTCATGTCTGCTGTTTGTAATCAATCTAAACCCCACGGTATGCCCATTACAGAGGGTTTGGTTGGTTTACAAAGAATCAATGTACTTCGTGACACAGGGTGTAGTGGAGTAGTTGTTCGACAAGATTTAGTCCAACCTGAACAGATGACAGGTCACATTAAACATTGTGTTATGATCGACGGTACAGTCCGAAAATTTCCAACTGCTCGGATCCAGATTGATACTCCCTATTTCTCAGGCGAGGTGGAGGCAATTTGTATGATTAACCCTGTCTATGGCCTAGTTCTAGGGAATATAAAGGAAGTAAGAGCAGCTGATGACCCAGATCCTACATGGAAGCATTCAGTGGAAGTTGAAGATCATGTGGTGGAAGGGCTGGCAGTTCAAACCAGGTCGCAAGTGAAGAACGAGATTCATAAGGTGCTTCGGCCTTTGAAAGTGCCTCCTGTCATCTCGGATGTCACTCCGGAGGAAATACGAATGGCCCAAGGTGAAGATCCTACTTTAAAAAAAATTCGAGACTTGGCCAACACGGAGGAGATTCAGACAGGAAAAGCTGGGCGAACATCCTACTTTCGGGTAAAACAAGGTATGATTTATAGAGTATTTCAGTCAGACAAGGTAGAAAACAGTAGTCCAGTTCAACAATTACTTGTTCCAAGAGCTTACCGTCAGAGTGTTATGAAGTTAGCCCATGAGAGCATAATGGGTGGTCATCAAGGCATCAAGCGAACAACCTGCAAAGTGTTATCAAGTTTCTTCTGGCCAGGTGTACAATCCGATATTGTACGGTTTTGCCGCTCCTGCGATGTGTGCCAAAGAACCGTAGCTAAAGGTCGGGTTAGGCGTTTACCACTTGGAAAGATGCCAGTAATTGAAGTTCCATTCCAGCGGGTCGCCGTCGACCTTGTGGGTCCCATTAGTCCTATGTCACCAAGGAAGAATCGATACATATTGACGGTCGTCGATTATGCCACAAGATATCCTGAAGCCGTAGCTCTTCCTAATATTGAGACGACAGAGGTGGCTGAAGCTTTGGTAAAGATTTTTTCAAGGGTTGGAGTTCCCATGGAAATTCTTTCTGATCAGGGAGCCCAGTTCACTTCCAAGATCATGAAAGAAGTGGGAAGGTTATTGTCACTGCGTCAGTTGGTCACAACCCCTTACCATCCAGCATGCAACGGTTTGGTGGAGAGGTTTAATGGAACCCTGAAAACCATGCTGAAACGGATGTGTGCTGATAGACCCAACGACTGGGACCGCTACATGCCTGCCATCACGCTGTCAGAGGTCTGGTCCTGTCCCGTCTCGACTATGCGAACTCTCTTTTGCTAGGCGCTCGTGAAAAAGATCTCAAACGGTTACAGCGCCTACAAAACAAGGCTGCTCGGCTGGTTTTCGCATGCGGCCGGGACCAGCCTTCTGAGGGCCTGCTGGCAGAGCTACATTGGCTCCCTGTTAAACAGAGGATAACCTTCAAAATCTTCACCCATGTGTACAAAATTCTCAACACTCAAGCTCCATCATATCTGGTTGACCTATTACATTCATATCATTCAAATATTCCTGATGCCTACAGACACCGACTCCGCTCATCAGCTGATCAGACCCGGCTTTCTGTCCCTAGAAGTAGGAAGAAAGCCGGAGATAGTTCTTTCGCTGTGGTCGCTCCTCGCCTGTGGAATGAGCTTCCTACCTGTCTGAGAGAGGCGGTCTCGTTGCCTGTATTCAAACGTCTCCTTAAGACATTCTTGTTCCAAGTCCAATTGTAATCGTATTGTGTCTGTTTCTCTTTTTGTTAATTTGTGTGGTTGTGTGTTAAGCGCTTTGTTCTTCGTAAGGCGCTATATAAATGCTTTGTATTATTACATTGATCCTATGCTATTTGCCTATCGAGAGGTTCCACAGGCTTCCTTGGGATTTTCTCCCTTTGAGCTTTTGTACGGGAGGTCTGTGCGTGGTCCAATGATGATCTTGAAAGAGTTGTGGAGTGGAAGTAGGGAAATAGATAGCAATGTGAAGACTACATATCAGTATGTAGTTGATCTTAGAGATCGTCTGGATAGCACACTTAAGATAGCTCACCAGGAACTTCAGAGGTCATCTGAAAAGCAGGCTATGTATTATAACAGGAAGAGCAGAGACCGGAAACTAACAACTGACGACAAGGTCCTCTTGCTGTTGCCAACGGATAACAACAAGCTCCTTCTCCATTGGAAAGGGCCTTTCAAGATCATGCAAAAGGTGGGTGCATGTGATTATAAAGTAGACATAAACGGAAAGATCAAAACATTTCATGCAAACCTCCTAAAGAAGTATATAGAACGAGTTGAGGAAACTAATCAGGTTGAGATTAAGGAAGCTATGCATTGTTCTTTCACAGGTATTTTCGATGTCGTCTGTGTTGCTACCATAGAGGATGAAACAGACTTCATGGAAAACCATCATCCTCTGCATCAGAGATCTGTAACCCAGCTCCATTTCCCCACTTTGGAGGTTACAGAGTCAATCTATGATGTCCATATTAATCCTGATCTAACTCCTGAACAGTCTCAACAGGTAAGACGTATCATAGGTAATTACACTGATGTATTGACTGATCTTCCTGGAAGAACCACAAAAGGAATACATAGTCTGAAAGTGACTTCTGATACTCCAATCCGTCAAAAACCCTATCCACTTCCTCATGCCAAGCGACATGTGGTAGAGGCTGAGGTTAAAAAAATGCTGGAGATGAAAGTTATTGAGCCGTCTGAGTCACCCTATGCATCCCCGATAGTCTTGGTAAAGAAACCTGATGAAAGTTACCGGTTTTGCATCGACTTCCGCAAGATTAATATGATTACAGTCTTTGATGCTGAACCTATTCCTAACCCAGAAGAAATATTTGCTACTTTGTCTAATGCAAGATTCTTCACTAAAATAGATCTCAGTAAAGGGTACTGGCAAATTCCTCTGGATGACAGCTCAAAACCCCTGACGGCATTCCTCACTCCTCAAGGGCTTTTTCAGTTCAATGTAATGCCATTCGGGCTTGTAAATGCCCCAGCCACTTTCAGTCGAGTGATGCGGTCAGTACTTCGTGGAATTCCCCAGGTTCACAATTATATTGACGACATTTTGATTCACACAGAGAGTTGGAAGGAACACCTACAAGTTCTAAATCAACTTCTTGGCCGCCTTCGTCAAATTAATCTGACAGCCAGGCCAAGTAAGTGTAGAGTTGGATGTTCTCAGGTAGAATTCCTTGGTCACGTGATAGGTGATGGTAAGCTAATACCCATGCAGGACAAGTTGGAGAAAATAAGGAATGCTCCTCAACCCAAAACGAAAAAGCAGATGCGTTCTTTTCTTGGTCTTTGTGGATATTACCGGAGATTCATTCAGGATTTTTCTACAACAGCTCCCCTTTGCTTCTCTTACTGATTCCACCCGAAACAAGGAACCAAATCAAGTGGTTTGGACAGGTGAGAAAGAAGCTTCCTTCCATTTATTAAAAGAGTTGCTAACCAAGGCCCCTATCCTCCATCTTCCTGACTTTCAGAAACCTTTCATTCTGAGAACAGATGCTTCAGATACTGGATTGGGTGCAGTTCTATTACAGGACGAAGATGGATGTAAGTTGCCAGTTGCCTATGCAAGCAGAAAGCTCCTACCCCGGGAGCAGCGCTACTCTGTAATTGAGCGTGAATGCCTTGGTATTGTATGGGGAATAAATAAATTCCAGGTGTACCTAGAAGGTAAGCAATTTATACTAGAAACGGATCACCAACCGTTGTTATACCTTCAGCGAGCAAAATTGTTGAACGGTCGATTGACAAGATGGGCATTGTCATTGCAACCTCATCGGTTTCGAATCGAAGCCATCCCAGGTAAGTTAAATGTGGGTGCTGATTTTTTAAGTCGCTTGTAATTTTCTTGTTGGTTTAAACCAATAATGCACGTTTTGTTCTCTCTGACAGATTACAGAATTCAGAAGATGCAAAGCCTCTTCTTTAAAAGGGGAGCTGTTGTCAGAGAACTCATTGTTTTTTATTGCAGGACTTAGTCAAGTCTACTAAGCCATGGTCGGCAGGAATGCGTACATGTACAGCTGTACATGTATGGGCATTTGCATGTGTATGTGAGATTGTATGAAGGGTTGGCATGCGTGAATGAGTTTGTACATGGGCTGATAATACCAGGAAAGTACGTAGCGCGCGAAAAACAGGCAGATTGAATCTCCGCTTCGCAGCGAAAACAGCTAACGGGGGTGTATGCTCGTAAGAGTCAGCTTACCCATACATCGCCCAATAATATGCACCACTTGATGTGTTTGTAAGTCTTCGGCCACTTGTTGCTGACCGTGAGTATATTTAAGGATTCATTATTTTGTGGTGACCTTTATTTTGAAATGGGGAGAATTGGAGTGCAGTTATATTTATTCAGAATAAGACATGTCATATTGCATTTTGTTAGATACTACTGGGAGAACAGAATGAATTGGTATTTTGTACTGATAAGCTTAATTTGGAATTATCACAGATGGCTTTCAGTCCTGCCCGAAAATGATACAGGGGTCAAATTCGTTTGATGTGGCCAGTCCAGGCTCCTTTTTCATGGAAGCTCTGTGTCACAGACAACGGTTGAACGGCCTCTAGATTAGTTCGAGAGACGAGGTGGAACTCGCGGTGTGAGTGTTGCTTGTCGGGCCAGAGACGCCCATTCAGCCCGCCGTATGAGTTATCGATCCCCTCCTGATCGTGGGTCATCCCGAGGTTGGTGATTGACCCCCTTTTTATGCTATCGATGGAATCATGCCAACGAACAGTAATTGTGTTTGAAAGTTGTTTTGTTTAAAACATTTGCTACAGGCTACTGCCATTCTGTGAAAGTACCTGAGGGATTTGGTATGTATACCAATTTATTGATTGATTAATTTATTAATTGATTTGTTGAAGCCTGCATGAATTCATTTCTTTTGTTTTGCTATTGAGTTGTTAATAGCCAGGTTGAAGCTTGTCTATATTGTGTTTATCTGCATGATGATTGGTTTTGCATGCTTTGATTTGAATGACGATTCATTTCATATAATATTGATATTTGTGTAATTTGCATGCTCTAAATAAGTTTCAATTAATACAACTTCTTTGCTGTTTATCTTATACATTTGCATGGATTTAAGTTAGATATATATATCGTCAGAGACAGCACCTGTAATTCAATTTCCTTCAAATTATAATTCTTAAATTATTTAAAGGCATGTAATTTAGGTATATTTTGTGAGTTTACTTTGATTTAACTGTATTTCCATTTTGCATGATTTACTAAATACTTTGGTTTATTTATTCTCAAATAAATATTTGAGCTCATTCATGTTGTTGTCTGTTACTGGATTTGTTCTAGACATGTATGGGTTGGGTAATGGCCCGATTTAGATTTATAGTTGTACCAAGCTAAATTCAGGGCTTGATCATGACAGTCTTGAGGCCAGTAATCTCCAAAACTCGTGTTTCCTGACGGACCGACCAAAACTCCTCCCCAACGAAAACCAGACGCGTCCGAACTCAGAGCCACTGACACATGGTGCTCCTTTTTCCAAGGTATGGGTTGCGAGAATGAATCTATGAAACGCCAGAAAAGGATCTCGGCTCTCACTTCTTGTGTAAGGGATGTGGGGGAAACGTCGTCTAATCTTGACATAAATGAGCAACACTCTCTTACAAACAAGGATCCCGCTGGAAATACCAACGCAAAGCTTTGACATTTTCCGACAAAGCGTTGAAGCTGTTTTAAAACAACCTGGCCTGCCAAAAGGATATTCTCTCTTACTTCGGCAAATGATATCTTTTTCTTCTCTGGAATCCAGAAAGACAAGGATTTTGAACAGATCCCCAGACCCAGATGGATCATTCTAGAGGATGGATGAAGATGGCTTTTCTCCAGGTTGATGAAAAACCCCAAATGTGATTTCATGTAGCAAACCACGTAAAGCGCCCTCAGAGCCCTGTCGAAAGCCCCGTCATCTGACGCACACTCGATTTCTGGGCACTGTGACACGAACACATTAGAAAGGGAAACAAAGGAGAAAAGACCAATATTGAGAATGTCAGATAGCCTATTTAGGTGTTGCCGATGAGCCCGAACACTCGCCTATAAAACGGTCATCAATCCAAACCTCGGTATGGATACCCCGGTTCTTTAGCCATGTTGACAAGCACGAGCCAATAGTCGTGTAAATGAATGCGCTGTTTTTAAAGCCAAATGGCAAGGTCGTGTCTACAAAATAGTAGCCCGCCCACTCAAAGCCACAGAAGGTCTTAGACGCTTCCGACAAAAGTATTTGCTTGTAGCCCTGTGCATCATCGGTAGCTGAAAAGAAGCCATTTCTGTTAATGGATTTTGCAATTTCGCCCAAGGGAACCAATCTAAAAGGCGTGTCCTTACACCAAAGATTTGGTCCCTTCATCGACAAAACAAGTCTTGGCTTTTTGGGTTCTATGGCTAAAGCATTCACACATCTTGGCGGCTGAACTTCGCATGTTTTACCCAAAAGCTCCACGGAGCCTTCTATAAGTCTCTTGGTCAAAGTCTCATTGATGAAGGGGACGAACTTGCGACACGACGGAGCATTTGCGAAATACATCTGTGGGGGCACGTCAGAGTCGAATTTTCTGCCTCGATATTCTCCCTTGAAAGGCTGGAAAAAATCAAAAACATCCACCCCTTGCCGCAGCCATTTAGATACGACCGGACCATCCGCCGACTCTTCAAGAACCCCGTCCCAAAGGCCCGGGTTCACATTCAGTGATATCAAAAAGGTCTGGGTCTCGAAACCGCAGTGCTTGCATATCTGGCAAGACTCTGCCTGAAATGACATCCAGAGGGTCTGGTGCACATGCCATAGCGGAACTTACGGGTTTTCCAGCTACGTCCACCCAACTGAGGACTTCCCTCTCTCGCCTTGCTGCCTGGGCCGCGAAGGGGTCAAAACACCGAAAAGAAGATCTCTCCCATGAGTGACTCTCCAGCACTCTCCGGTAGTGCAAAAGCTCCTAATAAAATGGTACGAAAATGTCTAAGATACACATATATATATTAATTGTATATATATGCATAACTCCTTTAACACCGGAAGGAAAAACTCTCGCAAATTACAATTTTGCGTCTCTCTAGTTCTTCAACTGCAAACCCTGTTTTTATTCAAATATTTATTCTCATGGATATCAATTAAGGCCAAACAAATCATTATTACACTCATGATTCTTTGTGTTAACGTACATATTTAGTAAATGTCATACTCTGACAATATTCAAATATCCAAGGGTATACACTAAGGAGGACCATTAAAATTGGATACCATCCAATACTTTAACCATCAAGTGGTATAGCACCCCTCACTGACCATCAAAAATGTCCGTGTGCTGCATCTGCCAGCATTTAATTTTCAATTAGACCTCAGTAAACTTGATATTGTCATGAATCATGACCATCTGCACTCGCCTCGCCCTCAGCATTCCCTACAAAATCTCCTTGCAGTCGCGGGCCATGTGCCCCCGCTTTTGGCAGCGAAAACACGCACCTGCCTGCTTAGCTGCCCCTAAACTACTGCGAAAACCCCAACCACGTTGGCCTTGCTGAGAATTCCATCGGGGCCGAAAGCTCTGCCGCCATGGCCTGGTAACGCCACCTTGAGGCCCCACCCGCGCTTTATTATCAGCAGGAGGAGCGGCCAAACCTAAATGCTTGCGAGCGAATCGCAAACGCTTGTCAGAATCTTCGCCCGTAATCGACTTGTAGATATACATGGCGATACCCTGTACCTTAGCTTCTACATGTTTCGAGCACTCGGTGAGTAGATTCACGTACATCTGTTTCTCTTTAATGTCGTCGGAGGACAGTGGTGCAAACTCATCCACGTACTTCCTTAGTAGTGACATCACGTATGCTACATTGCGGTCATAGCCAGTCTCCGCGCAGGCCTTCAAAAGCTCCAGTCGCCTTGGCTTGTGGACCTCAAAAGCGGATTTCGCCTGCATCATATATAAACAAACGAACGCCGAACATGCAACTCACAGGCCAAAATGCAGAGAAGACATATGCCATCATTGATGTGCCCAAACTGGTATCTACTCTATATCATGATCACGGATTGATATCCCATGGACTAAGCTCTAATCACACTGGGTTTCATGAGCTTTCTCTCGTGGCTCTGCCACTTCTAGCCTATTGGAGGTCCAACCTCGATTCCAAATATAGCTCTGGTCAATCATATTTCTCTATAATTATAGCTAGCTAGCTGCTATTGACGTATTTTGCCCGCAGCAAGATAAGTACTCATTCTCTATCTTAAAAAAGCTCAGATCAATTCAATCTTTTGATTTCAGTATCATTGTTATTTTACTGCTATATATTGACGTCATCTTCTCTAACAAACCTAACTGGACCATAAAATTCTCGGCAAACTTTCGTTAACATCTTGTCTGCGGGAATGCTGACTGAAGAGGTCTACCCTTTACCATATCCATATTATTTTTTTTTTTTTTTATTTATTTATTTTTTTTTTTTATTTTTTTTTATTTTTTTTAATTTTTTTTTACGACATTCCATTATACCTTGAGGTCAAAACTCAGTCTAAAATTGCTTAAATATTTAAAATAAGATATAAGGTTTGCTCTGCGGCGCCTCGATGTCCAAACCCGAGATCAAATAATGCTATCTTGGCCATCTCAATTCGGATCAGGACCCTGAATCAAAGTTGTAATGGGATGCTATCGAACTTTCGGTACCTTGTCCCCTTGTATGTCCAATTTCCAATAAACCTTTGGAGGTTCGCCCTCAGATATAAATAATTTATCAGCTTTTCCTTAATGAATCATGTTCCTTATTATCTCAAGATCCAACCTGAATCCAAATACTAAAATGTATCCACATTATTTCGCAGAATTTCCTATCTATGCTGCTTAAGGCCCAATCTCTGAATTAACCTTAAATTAAATTTGTTACATTTTTACCTGGAAACCCTGCCCCTTAACACCTCAAGGCGTAACCATTGAAACGACACCGAAATAAAATTTATATCAGATTTCTCTCGGGGCATCTTGCCCCTTTCCATCTCATTGCCCGACTTCTGGATCGAAACCTATAAAGCTTAAACTATGCGCTTTCTTCAGGGAGCCCAGCCCCTTCTCACCTCTGGATCCAACCTCTGAATCGAAACCTAAATTTAATTTTCTGAAAGGTATGTTGAAATACTACATAACCTTAAATGAACCCCAACAAGGCGTCTGCGGATTTTATATAATTTACATCCAATATCTCAGGGGCCCTGCCCCATCTTACCTCGAGGTCCAACCTGAGACCCAAAACCAACACCCGATTTCTCGTGGGTCCTACCCCAGGCGCATCTCGAAGTCCAACCTCGGATCCAAAACTATAATCCGATTTTCGGGGGGTCCTACCCAAGTGCTTCTCAAGGTGCAACCCCGGATTAAAATAACCTTTTCCCAATTAAGTATTGGATGTCAAATCCACTTTTGCGGTTCCAATTTGGCTACATATAATGGAATTCCTCGAAACCCTTATCATGCGTCTCACCTCGAGGTCGTACCTCGGATCCAAAACTAAAATCGAATTTATTGTGGGTCCTTAAACAACTATCAAAAGATAGAAGAAAAAATTATCTAAAAGCCCATACCTCATTTAACTATTTTCCAAAATAGGAAAATATAAATAATGGCTTTTTCAAACAAAAAACAAACACACTTTTAGCCCAAATCCACAACATGAGTTCACAACCCATGCTCTGTTTTCCGCTCTATCGCATCCGAGCACCCATTGGATAATAAGATGACCAATCACAACACGGTATCATCCACCGGGCCACGCCGTTTTGCACGCTACCCATCTTACGTACGCAAACTGTACATATATACCCCAGAGAATACCAACAAAACCAGGGAAACATCCCTCCTAAAACATCTCATCAACCAAAACAAACCAAACGGTTTTTCTTGCCTACAATGTGCCCCACAATCCGAATATATTCATTATATTCATATACAATTTCCGCATAGGAAAGCCATGGCAAGAAATAAACCGAAAAAAGGTAACAATGAGATCACTTAACCAACAAATATCAAACCTCTTCTCTGGCAAATGCGAACGCAAAAACGCCAATTCCAATCAGCAACCGAGCCATAAACAACCGGACCGTAACAATTAAAACACCAAGCAGTAAAAAAACACAGTTGTAACCCAACATACTGCTCTCTATACAAGAGAAATAATACGGACCCAATATAAATAATATGGCTAAGTTCCAAATACCTGGAATTCACGTTCATTGATTGTAACCACACCAAACCCACACACCTTGCGAGTTAGACCCGATTCCTTACCATGGAATCACCTACCTGCAACTGACGAGTGTCATAACAGTAAAGACACGAAAGCACTGCTATTGCTAACACAAGAGAATTTGCGATTACAATTCTCCCCTCGCACCCCAAATAAAATCACATTTGATTTATCTTATACCATACGGTCATCTAGTCTTTAGTGTTCGCCCACTCCATTTATTTCGGACATAACGGGCCTAGACTATTTCGTGCTTAAATTAAGCCATACAAGTCACAGAGAGAGGAATGTCACTGGATGGGAAAGCGCCATCATTCTCTTAACCAAACCGAACGTATCTTTCAAACTAAATGAGCTGTAAATTTGTGGTGAACGGTTTCTAAAAATAGACACATTAAGCTTTTTTAAAATCTAACTCTCGATATCATGCTACCTTCAGGGGTCCCGCCAAATGTTAGGGAAGTATGTGTTTCAAGCCACGTTTTCAATGGGACGCGATGACATTTCACCCTTTTGGGTACACTTTTTTACGTTCAGCAGGTCGTATATCAATAACCGCTTGTCGTACAGACTCCTGGTGAACGGATTTGTGTAGCCGATTTCAATAGCTTTCCAGTGATATAAGACATACATTGATTGGTTGTTTAGTTCGGCCGCCCATTCATGATAAAAAATAGTGTCCAATCACGCATTTTCTACTTCGGTTCCCGGCTTGGTGACCTTTTGAATCACGCTAGGACTACTGCGTTCTTCCCGTAGGCTTATGAAAACATACACACGTATATGTACGTGCACACGTGCTGTTGATTTTACGATCGCGTATGTCAATGTTCATTTCTATCGCTTGTTTGTTTTACATTACAAATTAGCATGTATTTCTTTCTGTTTACTGTAGTGAATTAAACATGTTATAGCCTAATGCCTAACAAGAAGTCTAAGAGTAATTGTTCGACTCTGTACAAAATGTACATGATGTACTACTTGTCGTTTAAACTCCCCTATAAATCGTAATGGAATAACCCACGTGGGGAGATTTCCATGGTCTGTGTGCGCTGCGGGTGTTATTATAATTAGGAAGGCACTCTCCCAGCTGCTGCTGCACACACAAAAACCAGTTTGAGCTTTTGATTGAAATCGGGTTAAAGTTTTCATTATGGGGCATACTACGCTCTACGCGATTTTGCTGCGACCTATGCGACCTCGCTACGACCTCGCTACGACCTTACGACGCTCTCATTACGTCCCCACTACGTTCTTTGCGTTTGTACCGCGTTCGTGCGGCGACTATAAATACAGCGAGCTCGATGTTGCTGGATATTTGCTATCTGTTGTACAATGTTTATGTTCTGCCTCTCCACAGCCATGGTGAAGAGGAGATGCACATTGGTATGTTGTGTGGAGGATATAGGCTGTATTTATACCATTTGTGGCCTTTACGCATGTCAAAGTCAGAACGTACTATACACGCAGTATAATCGCAGTATAATCACACTGTGATTCGTACAGGAAGCTCCATAACATCGCCATGTACGCATTGGGGGCGCAATAGTCGTACTGGCAGCCCCGTGTGGACGCAGTATGAGCGTGAAGAAGCCCTATAAGACGTAGTAGAAGTGCAGTATGAGCGCGATAAGAGCGTAGTGAGAGCGTGACAAGCGTACAGCGGTCGTACTTCAGACGTACTTCAGTCGCAGATTAGGCAGACGGCGATACCAACTCGCTCTTGTTACGATCATGCCACGCCCAGGTAGACTTCACTACGTCCCAAGTGACAGGGGTATAATAGAGATATTAGCAAGTCAATAGTATGTTTTTAAACTCCTTAGCATAATACATGTGGGTATTGACACCAAAATGGAGATCATACGAAATTCCTATCCTGGGTTAAAAAACATTGTCCTAAAGTGGCGGCCATTTTGAAATTCAAGATGGCTATCAACCAGTGAGATGGTATCAATCAATACTAATTGTATCTGTAACTCCTTGGCTTAATAAATTGAAGTAATTGTCAGTAAAATGAACTTCGCATAGCATTAATACTTTGATTTATTAAACATTTGGTTAACAAATGGCGGCCATTTTGAAATCCAAGATGGCGGCCATACGGTTAATGGAAAAAAATGTTACCAATACTTTTCTGAAACCTGGATGTCTACTCTTTCCAATGAAACAAAAAAAAAGCATCCTTAGCAAAAACAAATGCACAACTTTGAAATCCTACATAACAGCCTACACTAATAGCGCAAAAAACATTACAGCGCATAAACTACTTTTTTTAGTCTTTATTACTAGCGTCGGATTTTACACACACAGAAATGTTCATGTGGTTTTCTCCGACAAAGCCCAATAGCGCAGATCTAGGCACGGGTTGGGGGCTTCCTAAAGTACACCTTGAGGTCTTGTCTTGAGATCTTGCGCGGCCTGCTCAGATGAAACAGAACAGAACCAGTGTTGCCACTGCTTGAAAGACCTTTCAAGATCTTGAAAGATTGAGACCCACCTTGAAAACTTGAACAAACGATCTGAAAAAGCCACAAATCTTAAAAGATTTCCCAAAAGTGCACAAATATTAAAATTTCATGCGGAATTTAAAAATTTTTTTCAATAAATTGGACTTTTTTACGGTTGTGTGATTTTTATTTTTAAATGTATAATTTAAATTTAACGATGGGGCGCCATCCTTACGGTTAATACCCCGTCCCCGTGTACAACAAAGATCGTAGAGCGCCGCAAGGTACCCAACTTATCAGCTTTGCCTTACAAGTCCGTGCATAAAATGGCGCCAGTTTGCTGTCCAGCTTTATGTAGCATAATAGTGCAGCATGTACATGTTATGGTGTACTATTAAGGTCACTAAAACGGCGCGGTGTGTCGTGGCTAGCGGCGCGGTGTGTCTTGGCTAGGGGCGTGATGTGTCTTGGCTAGCGGCGCGGCGTTTGCACGTGTGTCGTGGCTAGCGGCGCGGTGTGTCGTGGCTAGCGGCGCGGTGTGTCTTGGCTAGCGGCGCGATGTGTCGTGGCTAGCGGCGCGGTGTCTTGGCTAGCGGGGCGTTGTTTAGCGGCGCGAGTGGATGATGGAGGGGAAACTGTTGGTATCGAGGGGCTTGCCCTTAAAATTGTGACGTCATGTCGACCTCGACTATGTAGTGTTTTGGCCGTAGGAATATTTAAAGTGAGGTGGCCTTATACCCGTACCCCCCAAAGGCTGTTGTTTAATACATTGCCTTTTTATGTCTTTCCTCTGCTCTACTGTGTTACCCAGTACCCCTCTGATCCAGTGATAGGATCCAAAATGTTCGCGCTTTTGGGGAAATAATTACAAGAGGTCGCTCTTTTTTTGTGTGTGGACGCGTACGTTGCAGTAAACTTTGAAACCTGCCTACCGACAAATGTCTACTAGGTTAGTATAGCTGTATGTGCAAACACTAGTGATAAAAATATGGAAGAGTAGTCAAAATTAGTGCGGTTGTTGAGAAATCAATTATACAAAGAGAAAAACCCATAAAAAAAGAATGTATCAATGTATAGCCTAGGCTAGGGCCTAGCCCTATACGTATACCACATTATTGCGTTAATACATTACATATTATGTATACATCTTTTTTTTGTTCTGTGGTGTTTCCACATTTTCTCGTGTAATTAATATTAGAACATGCATGTGCATTGAACATGCATGTTCTAATGTCCTTTTCTTCATGAGATAACGGTGGTAAAATAAAATAATGAATGAATGAAAACAATCCACACATCATGCCTTTAAGTTCAATGAAGGCTTCAGAAATCCTGTTCATGCTTCTATTGGTTGTCCTTGCAAACTTAATTATGTAGGGCGTACGTCATGTAGGACAAGTCTAACATTTCTTTTATATTTAAAATGTTTGTGGTATACTTTGAATCCTTCTCAGATTTGATGAGCAGGTATTTTCTTAAGAAAATGTCTGAATTATAAATTGATGTTTTATTGGTTCACTTCCATCATGGATTTATGCATAAAATGCATGGCATGTTTGTCATCCATTCGAATGATGCATTGAGAATGTCGATAAGGTTTATTCTGGTGAATCTGTCCAGGTAACGCTAGGTATAAGGCCCGTTCCCATAAAGCTGTTTGGGAAATTCGAACGCTGACTATATGAGAAGTCGACCATCTAGTTCCTCGACCTGGCAGTATGCCTATCCAATGTCAGGATCTGTGGCTCAGTCTTGCAACTAATTCAACCCAGTGGTTCTTCGTCCCTTCCTTGAAATGATATTTCAATAACATTTGAAACGTAATCGGTATCGTTACCACAGTCAACACAACAGTGTAGTTCCCTGACTTGAAAATAATCATCAGGATCTTTGGCTCGTGGAGCAAGACTATCAACCGATAGTCTGGTTGCACTGAACCAGATGGGAACCACATTGGAACCACATGGTCAACTGCCGTAACAATACCCTCTCTGAAATTCAACAAGGATAAATAAAAGAAATGAAACCTCAAAAAAGCGCGAACATTTTGGAGCCTACCACTGGCTCAGAGGGGTACTGGGTAATACAGTATAGAGCAGAGGAAAGGCATAAAAGGGCAATGTATTTAACAACGGGTATAGTTAAATTAAAGAACAGTCCCTTCACTTTGAATATTCCTACGGCCAAAACACTACATATTTATTCTCGAGTTCGACATGACGTCACAATTTTAAGGGCAAGCCCCTCAATACCAAAAGTTTCCCCTCCATCATCCACTCGTGCCGCTACACACCGCGCCGCTAGACAAGACACACCGCGCCGCTAGCCAAGACACATCGCGCTGCTAGCCACGACACACCGCGCCGCTAGCCACGACACACCGCGCCGCTAGCCACGACACACCGCGCCGTTAGCCACGACACATCGCGCTGCTAGCCACGACACATCGCGCTGCTAGCCACGACACACCGCGCCGCTAGCCACGACACACCGCGCCGCTAGCCACGACACACCGCGCCGTTTTAGTGACCTTAATAGTACACCATAACATGTACATGTTTACACCAGGGGTGCGTTCCACTTACGCGAACTGTTTGCGCGAACGTTCGCCTGCGTTTTGAGTTGGCGTTAGTTGAAGTGGAACGATATTAAAAAAATTACGTTTTCAAAATGGCGGCGCCCGGTGACAGTGACGTCGTTTGGTTGGCTGCTTTTTGTCCAACTCATTATTTTTCTTTAAAAGATCCCTGTGACTGCTCAAAACAACCCACCGTTTATAACGAAAAGTATGAAACGTAAATCAAAACCGTAAAAAGAAAACCGTCGGCTGCTAACTTCTCCGCCATCTTTAAAATACGTCACTGGCCAACAGCGAACAGCTCGAAATGTCGTTCGCCGTTTTCGCTAACGTTTGCCAACATAATTGGCGAACATTGCGTTCCACTCACGCGAACAACGCTAACGTTGGCCAACGTTGGCAACGTTCGCTTGAGCGGAACGCACCCCAGGTTGTGTATAGTCTTGTTTGCAAGACGATCTTAATCGCGGTATATGCAGCGCGCGTAGACCGCCGATGCAGGCGTCCTCTACCCGTACCATACACGCAATGACATTCGATAACATTCTTAGCGAAGGTAATTCGCGCGTGGTCTACGGCGTACGTTAGAGGGCGCCCCGCATCGCGAAGATCGTCTTGCAAACAAGACTAGGGCCCTTTTCCAAACTTCCAGGTTCGGCTTTGGCTTGGGCTTCGGCTTCAATTTATTAAGCTTCGTCTTCATGAGGCTCCGCGACAAGCCTTAAAGCTTTGGAACACCGAGGCTTCGGGAGGCTTCGGGAGGCTTCGGGAGGCTTCGGGAGGCTTCGGGAGGCTTCGGGAGGCTTCGGGAGGCTTCGGGAGGCTTCGGGAGGCTTCGGGAGGCTTCGGGAGGCTTCGGGAGGCTTCGGGAGGCTTCGGGAGGCTTCGGGAGGCTTCGGGAGGCTTCGGGAGGCTTCGGGAGGCTTCGGGAGGCTTCGGGAGGCTTCGGGAGGCTTCGGGAGGCTTCGGGAGGCTTCGGGAGGCTTCGGGAGGCTTCGGGAGGCTTCGGGAGGCTTCGGGAGGCTTCGGGAGGCTTCGGGAGGCTTCGGGAGGCTTCGGGAGGCTTCGGGAGGCTTCGGGAGGCTTCGGGAGGCTTCGGGAGGCTTCGGGAGGCTTCGGGAGGCTTCGGGAGGCTTCGGGAGGCTTCGGGAGGCTTCGGGAGGCTTCGGGAGGCTTCGGGAGGCTTCGGGAGGCTTCGGGAGGCTTCGGGAGGCTTCGGGAGGCTTCGGGAGGCTTCGGGAGGCTTCGGGAGGCTTCGGGAGGCTTCGGGAGGCTTCGGGAGGCTTCGGGAGGCTTCGGGAGGCTTCGGGAGGCTTCGGGAGGCTTCGGGAGGCTTCGGGAGGCTTCGGGAGGCTTCGGGAGGCTTCGGGAGGCTTCGGCTGGCTTCGGCTGGCTTCGACTAGCGACTCAATGCCATTCGTGATGCTTCGTAACATTTCGTTGAGTTACCGGCCTATGGATGGAAACATCGCTAATAAACGGCTGAAGCGATATTATTTTGCGCCTGCTTTCACTACGGGGACAACAGACTTATCCAGGAAAAAATCTAAACTTTTATACAATTATATATGCCATTTATTCACTCAACCAAAATCTCAACCGCGTCTGTAAACCTATGGAAAAGGTTTTGTTTTGGGCACAATTTAAATATTTCAATAACAAACAATCCACTTTTTTTTTTGGGGGGGGGGGGGGGGGGGGTGGCATGTGCCGGGCCAATGCCTCATTCAAAATAATTTGTTTGCATCGCTATTGCTAAAAACGGAATCTACTTTTACTTCGGGAAGATACCTTGTAATTCTTTTTTTACGATTTGATCTGCAGATTCGATCTAAAAGTAAGATGCTCCTTTAATATTCTGTGTCCGTCTTTCAAGGAAATAAATATGTACTTGTCAACCATGTATTATTACTGATTGTTTATTTGGCAAAAAGGTTATAACATTGGAAAATAAACATTTAGATTAAGACAGGTCATCATAATTACAAATCATTCAATATAAAACTAAACAAAAGATTAAATTGAGAATATAATTAAAAAGTAAGTGCTCACACTAAATAATTCAAAAGACAAAACTGCAAAAGAAAATCCTACAACAAAATATTTAAATTTTGAAATTGTAATGTATCCTTTACTGTGACTTTTGGGAATATATATTATTGAAACCCCCTACCACCAGTACCATTCTAAAACAATAATATAGCTCCTTCGAAGTAAGTTTTTACAAATTTAAAGACATGCCAGGATTAGGTTTGTTTTAAAAATAGAGTGAGGCCTAAAATAGAGGCTGCTCAAAACGAACCTTTTTCAAATCGCTTTTGATTGATAGCTTGTAAAAATTGTATTCCTTTCTTAAAAACATGTTGTTTTCCTTGGGGTAATAGTAGTTTGTGATGTACATGGATTTTTGCCTTTTAATATTTTAATGAATCTGGTTTTATCATTTTACAGTGCATTTAAATGTATGTACATGACGTTTTCACTTCATAAATAACATTATTATTGTCAGGCCTACATTTTATACTTCAAGACTTTCTTCTGCTGACAATTGATTATTTGAAATAGAATTTTCCCCAGCATCATCATCATACTATAATTCGAGCAACGTTTGTCTGTCTGTCTGTCTGTTTGTTTCGCTACTCCTCCCAAGTCCTTGGTCCGATCTCGCCCAAACTTGGTGGGTGGATGTAAGTTCACCCCAGAATTGCCCTTGAGGGGTTCATTTTTGGAAAGGTCAAGGTCACTGGGGTCAAAGGTCAAATGTTCGTTTTTCGCTACTCCTCCCAAGTCCTTGGTCCGATCTCGCCCAAACTTACGGGTACGGGTACGTCACCCCATCCCCAACTTCCCTTCTTCCGGTCATATGTCAAGGTCACTGGGGTCAAAGGTCAAATGTTCGTTTTTCGCTACTCCTCCCAAGTCCTTGGTCCGATCTCGCCCAAACTTACGGGTACGGGTACGTCACCCCATCCCCAACTTCCCTTCTTCCGGTCATATGTCAAGGTCACTGGGGTCAAAGGTCAAATGTTCGTTTTTCGCTACTCCTCCCAAGTCCTTGGTCCGATCTCGCCCAAACTTACGGGTACGGGTACGTCACCCCATCCCCAACTTCCCTTCTTCCGGTCATATGTCAAGGTCACTGGGGTCAAAGGTCAAATGTTCGTTTTTCGCTACTCCTCCCAAGTCCTTGGTCCGATCTCGCCCAAACTTACGGGTACGGGTACGTCACCCCATCCCCAACTTCCCTTCTTCCGGTCATATGTCAAGGTCACTGGGGTCAAAGGTCAAATGTTCGTTTTTCGCTACTCCTCCCAAGTCCTTGGTCCGATCTCGCCCAAACTTACGGGTACGGGTACGTCACCCCATCCCCAACTTCCCTTCTTCCGGTCATATGTCAAGGTCACTGGGGTCAAAGGTCAAATGTTCGTTTTTCGCTACTCCTCCCAAGTCCTTGGTCCGATCTCGCCCAAACTTACGGGTACGGGTACGTCACCCCATCCCCAACTTCCCTTCTTCCGGTCATATGTCAAGGTCACTGGGGTCAAAGGTCAAATGTTCGTTTTTCGCTACTCCTCCCAAGTCCTTGGTCCGATCTCGCCCAAACTTACGGGTACGGGTACGTCACCCCATCCCCAACTTCCCTTCTTCCGGTCATATATTACACCCACGGGTACTTTTGACTAGTATAAACAAATACCAACTGTCATTTGTAGTGCAGGCATAGGCATTATAAATAAGAGAGTTGAGTTAAGTTAACCAGGACCTGTTCCAATAATTCTATGCTGTTCCAGTGTAAACAACATAAATAGGGAGTGAATTGTTTTTCTTCAAAATTGGGAGATTTAGGTGAGCAAATATGTGACCGGCTCTTAAAAAAGGTGTATTAAGTCGCGCTGTGCACTATCATGTAATGGCCCGCTCAACGTTGAGAGGGTAAACATTTCATCAAAATGTGATATTTTAAGGTTTCATTCAAAGAAATATTAATTTTGATAAATAAAGTGTACAAAAATACCATTTTGTGTGCATCGTTCTGTTGTAGTACAACAGAGCCGGCTATTTCAAAGCCTGTTTTCTCAGTTGTGTAATTTGAACTCCAAGGAAGTAATCAATTAGTAGGGGTTCTTATGTCCAAAAATAGGCTCAGGTGGTTTCTAAGACCTAGAAGCGTTTTGAAAACAGTTTTGGAATCCTTGAAATTTCTGTTTTCCGAATTTATATGTTTCCAAAATTTCTTTGAAGTGAAAACACATATTTAACAGTATTTTGGGGAAAAAACATGAAATTTTATATTTTTTTTCAATACCTTTAATAACATTCATTCTGACAGCACAATTTAAGTTTTGATTGTTCCTGGTAAAGTAACATACTTTGTTGGGGGGGGGGGGGGGGGGGGGGGGGGGGGGGGGGGGGGGGGGGGGGGGGGTAGACTTAACATTTTCCCAAAATATTTCTGGTAAAATGCAATTCTTATCATTTGTTTGGGAAAAAAAACAACATTTTGGTATTTTTTTCACAACTAAAGTTATGTTAATCCGTGTTTTTTAATCCTTTTTTTTTTTATTTGATTTTCTTTTCCGAACGAATATTGAAGGAAGATCATGTACTGTATACGAATAAATTAGATTGTTTTGCATTAGAAGGCCTTTACACATTGTTAACAGTGGTTTTTATCATTGCGCAAATTGCGCGCTCCAGTTCGGTTGTGCATACCGGGACGCTCCTAATACAAAATTAGAATTTAATTAAATAATTACTCTCCGGGGTTTTTTGTGGGATGTCTCATTCGAAAGCTCATAAAAAAAAAAACACTTGAAAATTATTAATTCAATTCGAAAATCTATTTTTCAGGGTGCAACCCCCTAAACACACGGACGCACCAACTTAAACCGAAAATCCTGTCATAAATAAACAATTCTAAATTAAAACAAATTCTTGTTGAGTCCCTGACAATTTTGTCTACACTAAAAAAGAATGCAACTCTGAATATAATTTGGGGAGCAAACACCCATTTTGTGAATTGTTTAATTATAAAGAGTTAAAGCATTTAATATGTCACTTTATTTGTTCACAACTGTTCAGGTGTAATGTGATGTTTAATATATTCCTATTGACAAGTTATTATTTATATTATAGTATATAAGTTATTACAGTATATTATTTCCTATTTATATAATAATAATCAATGTTTAGTGATGCACGTTTAAAGAGAAAAAGGTGAAAAGGTAATTTTATTATTTTAAATATAAATGTATATATATATATATATATAATATATATATATATATACAGGGTGGCCCATAACAAAAAGGACAAGTATTACTTCCACTACCCTGGGGCCAAAGCTATCTACCAACGGATAGAGAAGCTTTCTTGACGAAAAATGGTAGCGAGATAGGCCTATCTGGATTTGGGAGAGTAGTTTTAGCTCTATACCCTATTTTGTGAAGTACAGTCAGGGGTCGATCATTTCGCACCGAGAAATCGCACATGGCACAGTTTATTTTGTTCTCGGTGCGGAGGGACCACTGATCTGAACTTCACAAAATAGGGTCTGGAGCTAAAACTACAACTACAACTCTTAAGTAAATCAAGGAATGGTTCTTGGCTGCCTCGGTGAAATATCGTTAAAGATCGTGAAGCGCCCCGACATATTTGGACATGTTCAAAATTGTTGGGGTGATTCAGGAACAAATTTCAATTCTTGGTTTGTTCTTCAACATTTGCAACTATAGTTTTATATATTCTTACAGCATTCTTACAAGTTTTGTAGAGTTATTATTGTAGTTATTAGTTCATAATCTGCTGACCCACTAAGATTGTAATGTACGAATATTATAAGAATAACTTATACGAATATTCCAATATTTTGTTAAGAATAAATCAACATAATATAATAATTTACCAAGAATGATTCACGCATAATGACAAACTATCCAGATTGTCCTAAGAATTTATAACCAAGAATCAAGCAGAATTTAGTACGAATTGATCAAGAATAGTCCAGAAGTAACCGAATAAACCAGAACTGTTAAAAAATTGATGTGAAGATCTATGCTCGGCAAACTGGAACTGACTGACGATGAGCTCTTGTCTGGATCGTTGTTTATACCTGGATCGTCTGGATTCGGCGTCGTTCTTATGATTCTTATTTCATTCGTAATGAAATCGACATAATCCTGGATCATTCTAGAAAATTGTGGAGAACTTCCATATATTATTCTTGACAAAATCGCTACAATTAGGTTTTATTCCGCACTCAATCGCAGTCATTCGGTCTGATTCGGCTTCAATTCATAAAGTTCCTAATTATTTTTGTTTTATTCTTAAGTTATTGTATTTATTATAAAAACAGCGAATCGAGGCTAATTTCTACCGATGCCACCAATAATATTTATTCGGGATAGATTGGGGTATTCTTGGAAATAATTCGAGAATGTGTGAACCTGATTTAATGCCGACTGATGTTTTAATCGGTGACGTTTTGGGGGAGTGTGCCTTCCCTTCGTCAGAACTAAAAACTATAACAAAATATCAGAAAAAGAACTTTTTGTTTTTAAAGGGCGAAAGATAGAGGTCTCTATGTGTCGATATAGGTCTCGTAAAATATATTAGATCAAATATATATGCCTAAAATACGTAAAGATTTCCGTGGGATGTCGTCACAATGTCATGAGGGTCGTGACGACGTCGTCACTACGTTGTGGGAGCTAGGTTGTATCGAAGTCGTGGAAGGTCGTAGCATGCAAAGTCGTATGGGTATTATAGGGGGCACCGTGTTGGCATCTTGCCGGTGTCGTGACTGTATCATGTCTGGCCAATTCGTCACACGTTCTTGTCACTCGCCTTCAAATTCGTATAAGTGGGAAATGGGCTTACCCCTGCGACTACAGTCAAACACCTTTATAACCAGGTTCTTTGGGACATTACAATTACCTTGTTATAACAGGTACCTCAACCCTTGTATTAACTATTATCAGTATACTTGGATCCTCATTGAGTAAATAGCCACCATCTTCAATTTACCACCCAAAGCATTAAAAGTATGCTGTCAGCATAAAATTAATATCAAGAAAAGCGAATGAATCAGAGCATTTCGCTTATTAAGACTTTTGATATGAATCATGCTACATTTTGAACAAATGGAATAAAGCTCTTTTAATGGCAATACATCCATCATACTTCTTCATATACATGTATAAACACGTGTGCTTTTGTATACATATTTCATATTCAAGGTCAATAGAAAATGTAGGATTTTTTAAAAGCCACGCCCACAATTAATTCTCAATAAAATGGTGTCCAATTTGTGCAAGGCATTGGTCTACTGGTTTGCACCCAAAACACATGTAACGATAATCGCAGTGAAAAACGCGTACTACTTAGCCAGTGAAAACCCTTAAAGGGGCGTGGTTTGTTAATTTAAAAGCCCCGCCCTCAACTAATTTTCTCAGAAAAATTGTGTCCAATGTTTGCAAGGCATTGGTCTACAAGTTCAATCTGGTTTGCACCCAAAACACATGCGCTGATAATTGCTGAAAAATGCGTACTACATGTACATGTACTTAGAATCAGGAAACCCCTAAAAGGGGCGTGGCTTGTTAATTTAAAATTGATATTATATACATAAAACATATTTTATTATCATTTGAAAACATTGCGGATATTTATTTAGATTCAACTCACAGATATGAATTACAAATCAGTAATCTGTGTTGATTTTTGCGTGCATATATAGCGGTTTTCACTTTTTGCCCTCCTTTTTTCTAAAAATAGCCACAGAAAATGACCAAACCCCCAAAAGAAATTTTGGAAACATATAAATATGTAAAGTGGACCCACCAAGCATTCAAAAACTGTTTTCAGATCACTTCTAGGTCTTAAAAAACACCTGACGACATAAGGACCCCTACTAAATATGTAAACAAGTCATATCTCCAAAATGAGAGGGGCTATGGAAATCTATTATATACCAATTGAAAGCTTATGTTGTGGGCGTTTCAACCATGTATATAACTCAATTTCTTTTTTTGCGACTTAATACACCTTTTTGTAGAGCCAAAGATAACAACACGGCTGGCAAGCATACATTGAGATTCTCCCTCTTTTGGCTGATGGACTTGGAGAGGCTTGTATTGAAGAATGAACCTTCCTCCACTGCTAGAAATAAGTAGTGGGAAGAAAATGAGTTGCTCATCTTTCCTAGTGCACACATCAAGCTTTACCTTACATACGCACTGTGGACATTCCTTTGTATTCGTGTAGTTAACAAACTTTGACTAAATACTCATTTTTCTCGCTTCCCCAAAACAAATTTACCCTCAAATTAGGATTATGGGCCTCTCAGCTGTCCCTTCTATCTTTTCTATATATAACCCTAACCCGTTTTTCCTCTAGCGCTCTTTTTCGGAAACTGAAAAACGGATTGTGGACGTGTGCAAGTCCACACACCGTAACCTCTTCCCGCATCGTGTGGACCTATATTGTTCGGAGGTCCACAGTGCGTATGCAAGACTAACTCAATCCATGGTGGTGTAGAAAGTCATTGATGGAGTTTACCTGTGCTTGAATTCTGAATATCATCAGAACCTAAGAACCATGAAGAAAATAAACAAAAGCAGAATTAAGAATGGTGATGGTCTAGGACAAAATAGCAAGTTAGGTATACACACACACTGAATGCTTCAAGTGGTGGTGTTGGTGCAAACAAATTTGCCTCCCAAACAAGACATTGTGTTTTTCCTGAGGAAATGCTCCACAGGGATCACCAAATTGGTTTATGGCTCGTTCAGTTTAAGCAACAAATATTTGGTTTATCTTGCGTCATCTAGTACAGATTCTGCTTATGATAGAAACTAATCAATGTAATCAAAACACAATAAAAGTATACTTCTATTTCAAAAAGAAATTAGTTGTTAATTTCCAAACTAACCCCTTTTCCTTCCAGCTTCCAGCTCTAAAGCTTATGACATGTTGAGATTTTAGAGGTGAAATTTTTGAGCTACATTCTTTCTAAATCTCCAGCAATATTTTCTTTTTTGTAGGCCTGGCCTATTAACTCAGATTCTGGTATTGAATATAAAACTATTTTCACTTATTTTTTGTATTAACATGCATGTGACAACGAGGTGTAACAATGCGCTCAGTTAAACTGGCTATTGTTACGGCATGCCGTGCGATTCTCAGAATGGGTGCCGACTGCTCCATCTAATGATCTAGTAAATTGAACAGAAATTGCGAATAAATCCATGCCTAACGTTAGGCTACACCCTGTATAACATGCCCTTATCATACCGACTTGTGGAAACTCATTATGATCAATAGTTTCGGGTCAAAATAAGCCAGAAGGCCGACTGCCATAACAATAGCTACTGTCCCACTGGCACTGCCTTTATTTACATGTACAATCAGCAGCTTGACTAGTGCGGGTTTGCATGGAAGTTGGTTGGACTAGTTGGGATTGAAACTTTCGTCGAAAAAACGGTAGCATAACGTTAGGGTTAGAAATGTCGTCCTAGGTCCTATAGATAGTATGATTATCTTCATGGTTACACGTAACATTTTCACTCGAGTTGGTAAATTTCTTTTTAAAAAATCATTAAACTTACAGTGAATTGTCGGTGAAAACTTCCTTGCAAACACCCCGACACACCGCGAAAACAATGGCGGCCGTCGCAAACTTTTTTGTTTGTGATAATTTTGTGGCTTGTATCACGTGACAATACGTCACGAAGCCTCCGAAGTCACCTCCTCGGCAGGCTTCATAATTTAGCCAAAAACGGAGCCTCTTCATGAAGCCGAAGCCAAAGCCTCCATTTGGTATGGGTTTCAAAATGGCGGAATGGAGACGAAGCCGAAGACGAAGCCAAAGCCGGGGGTTTGGAAAACAGCCTAGGTTGTGTACTGATTTACATAGGTGTTATGGCCCAGACGGATCAGTCATTGATACATTCTTAAGTGTTGTAATCTTATGTTAAACCTTTGTACAGTATTTAAGTCTGAAGCCAAGAATGTGCTACAACATATTTAAATGTGTTTTTTCTGTAAACTTTTGTAACGTATTGGGGCGAGCGCACCTATCTAAACGGGCGAGCACACACACATTGTATTATCGATAATCGATCACCGATCACCAGGGTATGCTGTGCAAAAATGCAGTAATTCGCTGGATGCGCTGAATGTCGAGAATTCGGGACTCGCTATATAAGTGGGATTGCCGTTATACTCGGCCCCTCACTTTTTGTTTGTTCTTCAGTTGGGGCGGAGGTCTGCAGAGTGGCAGCGTGGGTCGAGAAGTCTCGATGGGCCCACATTGGGGAGCGGCATATGTTTCTTTGTCGAACTTTGTTTTCGTCATTTAGTTACGCCGTTCTTGCACGGATTTTTGTCCGTGAAACCAAGTGAAGTCGTCGCTGTGGAAATCACGCAATAGGCCGCCACACCTACCGTGATTCCTTTTACCTGGGAGTTTGCCCGCTGACGAGGCGAAGCTGAGACTCCGAGGTGCGTCAGACATTCACAACGCGCAGTGCCTCGTGACTTGAGTCACTGCGCATGTCCCCTGATGTCGTCTGACCTGTGTGTACCGGTCGCATGAAGCGACGACGGTACGAGAGCACCGTGGCCGACCGAACTGTATCCAGTGGTGTTGCGTCTGACCTTTGTCCTCCACTGCCCTTCAAGTCACGCGCGTCCAATCGAACAATCCACGGAAACTATTGGCGGGACATTCGTCTCCTTCGAAGGGAGACTGAGGTATTTTCGGTTGTGTTGTGGCTGCTCGCCCCACCCATAAGTAAAATGTGAATTTCAATCATTATTATTAGTAATTTGCATCACAACTAGTAATTTAATTGGTAATTGTAATTTCCTGTTTCTAATTATTATATTTATTAAATTTATAGAACATAATTTAACTGGCTTGTGTTCATCCATCTGTTCTAGAACTTTTGTTCCTCATTTTTCATGAGGCGTGGGTTACTTTTGAACCTCTGGCGTTTTTTGGAATTTGGGTCGTAACAAATTGGGGGCTTGTCCGGGAAATTGGCCAAAAGCAAGCTAAGCATTAGTTGTGTTACTGAAAAAAGGTTGAGCAAGAGTCGAACAAAATGTTGTACGTGTAATTGTATTTACATTGTAATTTTGGCATTTTTATAAGCAAAGTTAGCTTAGGTAAAAATGGATAGTCCTTTTAATGCCGAATAATTCGTCAGTCGTGCAGACTTTACTTTTCACCATTTAGAACAGTTGACAAAAGTTGACCTTAGGGCCGTAGCAGATCATGTAGGAGCACAGGTTACAACAGCCATGCGGAAAGCTGAAATAGTTCAGGCTATTGGCGTTCACATGGGCCTTGTGAAAGCTGAAAATGGTAACCTAAGTGGTAAATATCAAATTGAACTAGCTAGGATAGAGTTAGAGTTGAAAAGGTTACAGTTCGAACACGAATAAAGAATGCAAGAACTGGCGATTAAGTCTAAAATGGAAAACGAACCTAACAAATCTAAGCAAAACTTCGATTTCTCAAAAAATGTAAGACTGGTACCCAGGTTTAATGAGAAAGAGGTAGAAACATATTTCTTATCTTTTGAGAAGATTGCCAAACGTCTTGAGTGGCCTGAAACATTTTGGACAGTTTTGCTGCAAAGTGTTTTCGTTGGCAAAGCTCAGGAGGTTTTTGCAGTTCTCTCAGAAGAACAGTCTGCCGATTATGCCACAGTTAAGGCAGCCATTTTAATTGCATACGCTCTAGTTCCTGAGGCATATCGACAAAAATTCAGAAAGCTGAAAAGACAATTAGGTCACACTTTTGTTGAGTTTGGTAGAGAGAAAGAAATGATACTAGATAGGTGGTATAGATCTCTGAAAATCGAGAAGAACTATGAGAATTTGAGACAGGTACTACTCCTAGAGGAGTTTAAAAATAGTATTCATCCTGACATCAAATCCCATCTAGATGAGCACAAAGTGAAAACTATTAAAGAGGCCGCAGAAATGGCAGATGAATATGAATTGACTCATAAGATTGGTAGTTATGATAGCAAGTCCTATCAAGTTCGAAGTTGGCAAAGTAGGAGACCTAATGAGCAGAAAGGTAGTTTCAATAGGGACAAGAGAAGTTATGGTTTTACAGCAGAGACCGATAAAAAGTCTGTAGATGTTTCAGTAGAAAGTAGCAGGGCTAAATTCCCTAACTCGACTGCTCTTCACATGTGTGACTATTGTCATAGGAGAGGTCACACCAGATCGGTTTGTTGGAAACTAAAAAGGGACGAGAAATCGTCGAAGCCAGTGGCTTTTGTAAACGCAGGTGTAGACACGCGTACTAGGGAACTCGATGATCAGATGATAGGGTTAACTCGTAAGGATAATATTAAGAGCGGTGAGACTTGTCAAGTCCCAGACTGTTATCAGAGTTTCTTGTCGAAAGGTCAGGTTTCCCATATTTCCTCAGATGAGTCTAAGCCAGTGCTTATTCTTAGAGATACTGGGGCAGCCCAGTCTCTTATGTTGGCTAGTTTGTTAACATTGCCGATAAGTAGTTCAGTAAATACCCATGCTTTGATTCAGGGCATTGAAGGGAACTATGTACCTGTACCGTTGCACGAAATTAACTTAAAGTCGGAGTTAATTAATGGTCCTGTGACTGTAGGAGTTGTTTCGTCTCTACCAATAGATGGAGTTGGTTTCCTATTAGGAAATGATCTTGCAGGTGACAAAGTTTGTGTGTCCCCTCATGTTAGTGATGAGCCTGTAATTAAGGAGGAAACAGAAAATCTCGAGAAAGAGTACCCAGGAATTTTCCCCTCTTGTGTCGTTACTAGGTCACAATCTAAACAAGTTAAAATTGACAAAATTGAGTCTCAGAAACTTGGGGAAGCTTCAGATATTTGGTTAGCTGAAACTTTCTTTGGTGATTTAGATAAGGAGGCAAAAGGGAATGATGTAATGTTTACTCGTAATTCCTTGGTTAGGGAACAACAGGCTGATTCAGTGATTAATGATTTGTCACAAAAAGCACTATCTGAAACTGAGGCAGAAAAAGTACCAGAGTGTTACTATGTAAAATCAGGTATCCTTATGAGGAAATGGAGACCCCCTGAGAGCCCAGCAAATGAGCAATGGCGGGTTATCCATCAGATTATAGTGCCTCTATGTTACCGAAATGACATATTAAGTATGGCTCATGGTATTCCTTTAGCTGGTCACTTTGGAATAAGAAAAACTCAGGCTAGAGTAATGCAACATTTTTATTGGCCGAAATTGCATAAAGATGTAGTCAATTTTTGTAAGACTTGTCACACATGTCAGATAGTAGGTAAACCTCAGCATGCTATTAAGCCAGCTCCCTTAATACCTATTCCGGCATTTGATGAACCTTTCACCAGGGTTTTGGTAGATTGTGTGGGTCCCCTCCCAACAACCAAGTCGGGATATAGATTTCTTTTGACTATTATGGATACGAGTACCAGGTTTCCAGAAGTGATTCCGTTAAAAAGGATCACAGCACGCATAGTAGTAGAAGCATTGGTGCAATTTTTCACCAGGTACGGATTACCCAAGGAAATACAGTCGGACCAGGGATCAAATTTTATGTCCGGTATATTTAAGCAGGTAATGAAGGAGCTGGGCATTAAGCAATTTACGTCTTCTGCTTACCATCCTCAATCCCAGGGTGCATTAGAACGGTACCATCAAACGTTAAAAACCATGCTAAAGGCCTATTGTCTTGATTATCCAGAAGATTGGGACAAAGGGGTCTCGTTTGTTTTGTTCGCTACACGAGATGTCCCAAATGAGTCCACAGGGTTTACCCCGTTTGAATTAGTGTATGGGCATGAGGTAAGGGGCCCTCTGAAACTTGTCAAAGAGAAATTTCTTGCTGAAAAAACTGAGACTAACTTGTTAGATTATGTGTGTACTTTCAGAGAGAGGCTTTGGAAAGCTTGTGAGGTCGCTAAAACTCATCTTCAAACCTCCCAACAAGTTATGAAGTCCCACTTTGACAAGAATTCAAAGTCCCATAACCTCAAGCCGGGAGATCAAGTGTTAGTTCTGTTACCCATGCCAGGTGAGCCACTAAAGGCTAAGTTTAGTGGACCTTATCGTGTAATTAAGAGGCTCAGTGATGTAAACTATATTATTAGTACTCCCGATAGGAGGAAAAGTCAACGTTTGTGTCACATTAACATGCTTAAGCCTTATTATCCACGGGAACCGATAGCAGTTGTTAGTCTAGTAAGCAACAGTAAGGATCAGAGTAGTGAGAATTCAGAGTTTGGTGATGAGTTAAAGGGGTCTGATGATATTGATCCTTTAACTGTTAAGTTAACCAACTCAGAAATACTGGAAACTCTAGACCACAAATTGAGCTATCTGCCTAAGGATAAACAAAAGGATATCATTCAGTTGACTGAAGAATTCAAACATCTGTTTACGAATGAACTAGGACGTACACACAATGCAGTTCATGATGTAGATGTAAACGATGCTAAGCCGATTAAGCAGCACCCTTATCGCTTAAATCCTGATAAATTAGCGAAGGTTAGAGAGGAAATCCAGTACATGCTAGAACATGATATCATAGAACCGAGCCAAAGTAGTTGGAGCTCTCCAATTGTGATGGTTCCAAAACCTGACGGAACTTCCAGGTTCTGTATAGATTATAGGAAGGTTAATGCAGTCAGTAAATCCGACTCTTATCCAATTCCTAGAATTGAAGATTGCATTGATAAAGTTGGCAGGGCAGTCTTTGTCAGTAAAATTGATTTGCTGAAGGGCTATTGGCAGGTGCCCCTTTCTGACAGGGCAAAGGAAATTTCCGCCTTTGTTACACCAGATGGATTGTTTCAGAGTAAGGTTATGCCTTTTGGCATGAGAAATGCTCCAGCGACTTTTCAACGGCTCATGAATCATGTGACAGCAGAATTACATAATTGTGTTGTTTACATAGATGATGTATTAGTATATAGTGACACATGGAATGACCATATCAACCATTTGAAAGAGTTATTTGTTAAACTCTCTGACGCTAATCTTGTGATCAATCTTAAGAAATGTGATTTTGCGAAAGCTCAGATTACGTACCTTGGACATGTAGTTGGTCAAGGGCAAGTATTGCCTAGAGAGGCAAAGGTGAAAGCAATACTAGATTTACCTGTACCCACTAATAAAAGGGAGCTTCGTAGATTACTCGGTATGGCTGGTTTCTACAGAAAGTTTGTTAACAATTTCAGTGATATTGCTGCTCCTTTGACTAATTTGCTCAAGAAGAACGTGAAATTTGAATGGTCAAATAGTTGCCAGTCGGCATTCAATAAGTTAAAAGCAGTGCTTGTAAACAAACCAGTCCTGGCCGCTCCAGATTTCACTAGGCTGTTTAAATTGGCTGTCGATGCGAGTGATACAGGTGTAGGGGCGGTACTATTGCAAGACGATGACACGGGGATTGAAAAACCAGTTTGTTATTTTTCTCGTAAATTAAATAAGCACCAGAAAGCTTATTCCACAGTAGAAAAAGAAACTTTGAGTTTGGTTTTAGCTCTGCAGCATTTTGAGATTTATGTCACAAATGGTTTTGGAGAAGTAATTGTATATACGGACCATAACCCTCTCACTTTCCTAGAAAAGTTCAAGACTAAAAACCAGAGGCTTTTCAGATGGAGTTTACTCTTGCAGCCTTATGCGATTAAGATTGTTCATTTAGGCGGCAAAGAAAATGTTATTGCCGACGCTCTTTCCAGAGCGTAGAGAAAGAAACAAAAATCTATATGATTTTTTTTTTCTCTTAAGGGGGGAGGTGTTATGGCCCAGACGGATCAGTCATTGATACATTCTTAAGTGTTGTAATCTTATGTTAAACCTTTGTACAGTATTTAAGTCTGAAGCCAAGAATGTGCTACAACATATTTAAATGTGTTTTTTCTGTAAACTTTTGTAACGTATTGGGGCGAGCGCACCTATCTAAACGGGCGAGCACACACACATTGTATTATCGATAATCGATCACCGATCACCAGGGTATGCTGTGCAAAAATGCAGTAATTCGCTGGATGCGCTGAATGTCGAGAATTCGGGATTCACTATATAAGTGGGATTGCCGTTATACTCGGCCCCTCACTTTTTGTTTGTTCTTCAGTTGGGGCGGAGGTCTGCAGAGTGGCAGCGTGGGTCGAGAAGTCTCGATGGGCCCACGTTGGGGAGCGGCATATGTTTCTTTGTCGAACTTTGTTTTCGTCATTTAGTTACGCCGTTCCTGCACGGATTTTTGTCCGTGAAACCAAGTGAAGTCGTCGCTGTGGAAATCACGCAATAGGCCGCCACACCTACCGTGATTCCTTTTACCTGGGAGTTTGCCCGCTGACGAGGCGAAGCTGAGACTCCGGGGTGCGTCAGACATTCACAACGCGCAGTGCCTCGTGACTTGAGTCACTGCGCATGTCCCCTGATGTCGTCTGACCTGTGTGTACCGGTCGCATGAAGCGACGACGGTACGAGAGCACCGTGGCCGACCGAACTGTATCCAGTGGTGTTGCGTCTGACCTTGTCCTCCACTGCCCTTCAAGTCACGCGCGTCCAATCGAACAATCCACGGAAACTATTGGCGGGACATTCGTCTCCTTCGAAGGGAGACTGAGGTATTTTCGGTTGTGTTGTGGCTGCTCGCCCCACCCATAAGTAAAATGTGAATTTCAATCATTATTATTAGTAATTTGCATCACAACTAGTAATTTAATTGGTAATTGTAATTTCCTGTTTCTAATTATTATATTTATTAAATTTATAGAACATAATTTAACTGGCTTGTGTTCATCCATCTGTTCTAGAACTTTTGTTCCTCATTTTTCATGAGGCGTGGGTTACTTTTGAACCTCTGGCGTTTTTTGGAATTTGGGTCGTAACATAGGCTTGAAAGATCTTGAAAGATTTTGGATGCTGATCTTGAAAGAAATGAAAATAATGAGTGGTCAAACTGAACAGAACCCAATTAATCGGGGTTGTATTTTATTGTTAAACTGACCTGTCCAAAGTTTTACAATCATGGATGCTGATAAAAGCAAGAAAAACAGCGTTCATTTTTAACCGGCGTCGGGCACTTATTATGTTAGTTTTTTGCTAGTCCGGCGACTGGATTTAAAAAAAAATAATTCAATTTACCTCTGCACGTATCTCAAATTGATACATGTCCATTGGACAACTGAAATGTACATACAATTTGAATATTACACTTTTGTTCCTTTCCTTAAATCTTAAAGTGTCAAATATTTGTGTCGTATTTGATTACAAGAATAGACAGTCAATCTCTGACATCTAATTTAATTGAAACTAAATGGATTTTAAGGACAAATTTGCACCTTTTTATTAAAATCATTTGTATCAAAATTTGTACCATTTCTTGTTAAAAAATGAACTTCATTTTAAAAAGTGTAATACAATTTTGAATTTTGCGTTTTAATATATTGGCCAAAATCAGAAGAACAAAAATGACGAGTTTGGAATAATAATAATTATAAATAGTGTCCCCACCCCTAAAAGTAATCAGAATTATGTACGGTAATTATAACTTAATTTTGTTTCCAATTAATGACTTGATAAATGACTCTGTGTTTGTGTTTATATTTCCATTTTTCCAATCGATTGCCCCGCCCACAAAACAGGTTTGATGAATGGCTATTCAATTGTGACACGATCAAGCGAAATGAGTCGGATGTCGGCCCCGGTCAAAAAATGACTTTTCATGTAGTTTTAAAGAGGGCATCTGTACGTTTTAAAAACTGAAAACCCCATGTTGATACGATGTTTTGTTGTCGAGTTATGTAAATTTGTTTAAATACGAACGAAGAACGCAGTTAATTTTTGGGATTCCCCGTCATCCGACTCATTCCACTTGATCGTGTCACAATTGTGCATTGTTTATTTTGGCCGAAAAGCAATACCTTGAAGATACTCTTCTGGGGATAAGAAAATCTAGCATCTATAATGGATTTGTGTTTGACACTGTTTCATTAACAATCCCTGAAATTAACAATCCCTGAAATGTACCCAAAATTGCACATGTGACATGATTTTGGACCACAAGCGAACATACTATCTTCCCCGTAGGAGCCTCCATCCCCCCAGTGCCCCCCTCCATTTGAAATGTCCAATTGCACACATAAAATACATCAGTTGCCATTCAGCACCCCTCTTGAAAAAATGATGCACCACCAGGTGCCCCCTAGTTACGCCGTAGATTAAAAACAAACCCTAATTTACCATTTTGCGTGTGGAATTTGAATAATCTGGTACACCGACTTGTTCACACAGCTTGGCACAGTTCGACTTTAAATTATCCAGACCAAATAGACTGTTGCTATATCACGTGATTCGGGGCAAACTCTTGCATAGTTACGTTAAGCTATGGTCACATTACCCAAAAGTAACCTGCTCGGCGGCCGAGCGGCGAGTTTTTAACCAATTCTGCCCGGCCACCGAGCGGCGGCCGCTCAGGCACCGCTCGTTTTTGGGGCATCGCTCGGTCGCCGCTGACGTTTTAGCGCGGAGTTAAAAATTGGGCGGCGCCTGCTCACTTTTCACTCGCCGCCCAAAATACACTCGGTGCTTGGGCGGTCGCTGCCCGGGCACCGACCTAATCGATCGTTCGCCGGTGAGCGATTTAAGTCAAAAATCGAAGCCGCTAGGTAAGAGGCTGCCGAGCGGTCGCCGCCCGGTCGCCTCTGGGAGATCAATCGGTCACTGGGAGGCGAGTTCAAAATCGGTCGGCGTCCAGCAGCGCCAGCTCCATTCACCGCGACGTCTAGCCGATAATGGCTGACAATTACAATGACAATGGCAATGACAAAGCAAAAGCGATTTTGATGATGACCAGTCTGGGGAAGTCACATCCCAGGTTGCCCTTGAACAATTTTCGGCAGAGCCTGGTGGGCCGCCGCCAGTACGCCTACGAGACACCCGCCGATGCCCCGTCGATTACAGGCCGGCCGCCGGGCAATTTCTTTAAAATCAGCCGGTGGCTGGTGGGAGACCGCCCGGCAATCGGAGGGTCACCGGTCGGTCACTGCCGGGACACCGCGCGAAAAAGCTCCGATTTCGCCCAGTTTTGACCTAAAATCGACCGGCGACCGACGGAAAATCGACAGGTCACCGCCCAGGCATCGCTAGGGCTCTACAGCCTGCTCGACTTCTCCAAAAATCGCTGGGCGATGCCTAAATTCCAGCAGCGACCGAGCAGGCTACTGATCGGTCGGTCGCTGCTCTGATTTGTGACCATAGCTTAGGGGTTGCTGGTGGTACAGCTCAATGTACTTCATAGACTGTGAACCCCACACTGATGATGCTGGAGGCACGTTTCTCCACATGTGGGTAGCTGGCTGATACTGCTCGGATGTTGATGGTGCTGAGGAGCCGTACGATTCAAAGGACGGTGCTGAACTAAGCCGCAGTGAGTAAGGTGCTTGAGAGTGGCGGGCTTGCTGGGTTCCTTAATTGGATGGGGGAGCTGCCATGGGAGGACAGCTGTCACTGTCCTCGTCCATCAGGTCAGACAGCAACCTGTTGATGGCGGACCTTGTCTTCTTGTACTTGGCCTTGGACATGGTCAGCAGGCTGTCTCGAACGTAGTTGGCATAGGCTGTTCGGGCTGTGATAGGCTGCTGCTGGGCTTTGGAGACTGGAGAGGTTCTTGAGGATGGTGCTTGACTCATCAACTCTCTTCTGTAGGGTTTCAAAATCTAATCAATGCAGTAAAAATTACTTTCCAAAGTTTATTGTCAATAACTGATGAACAAATACTCTATATAGGAATGTGATACCAAATTGTATGTTACAAGAAAAGATTGTAGACGTATAGCCTGGTTTAAATTCAAGACTATCATACAAAGGTCATAGTGCAAAACGACAGCGGTGTTTAGAGACTTGTATCTTGGGTTTTCAAGTTCCTTATAGAATTCATCAATCGGGCAAAGTTTTGGAGGAGATCCAAACTTGTTAACATGAAATTTACAAAAACATACCATAATGCGAATAACTTGCATTATGAATGGTACATATTTTGTGCAGTACTGGTTTGATAGTGTTAGTATACATACGTACAAATGAATGTTTGCGAGTGCGAAAAAGGATAATACAAACGAGGGAGAGAAAACAATAATAGAGACGAATAATGCGACGAGACAGAGAGGGCGCGTGGGCGGTCAGTTCATTTTTTGACACGCGAAACTCGTTCTTGCGCTTAAATGGCGGCAACGCGACCCGAGAACACTGCGCAGGTGATAATACGCCGGACACCGGAACCTATGAAGGCAACGACGACGAGCGAGAGAAGTATGAACAGTCAGTCCGCAGCGCCCGCGTTAATGAGGTCATATCCCGAACTTTATTTGCAGAGCCGGAGTCGCAAATCGGCCACGAGATTTACGCGAGTAATTGCGAGAGTTCGACCGCTTTGTTTTCACGAGCTACACGTTACAAACGAAGCAGTGATTCCCCAAGATGGCGTGGTAAGTGGAAAGCGAACGATTTTCTGAATCGAATGATATAAAATATGACGAGATTCAGTATGTTTTTGGCAGAATTTTGTTCACTCGAAGTTATGGTATGATTTTAAGGAAATTTGTTGTCGTGTGTTTAGTTTCTGCGCCCTGACTGGACTAACAAATATTGCCAAAAATGATTACTACACATCCATAAAGGAAGCAATGATCTTTCGTTTGATATACAATTTAGCCTGTGGCGACATTTTATTTCATGTATTTTGCGACGATTTTCGTGCGCGCGATTTCAACTTTTTCGGCCATGTCTTTCGGCTTGTACATACGCAGAGCGTGTGTTATGCACACAGGGGTGCATGTATGTACAAATGTAGGCCTACATGTACATGTGCTGGATATGCACTAGATAGTGATTGCACAGTAGCCAACAGAAACAAAATTAATTGTTTTGTTTTAATTGTGTGGCTTATTTATATGATAAAGTTAGGTTTCTGCCTTCATGTCATGCATACAAAATTGATTTTTCTTTCATGTATAAAAACGACTTAGGCCTATGTTTTTGTTCAAAATTATAACAAATTGTTTAATAATAATAATAGTTACTGCTATTATTGTGCTAAACTTCATAGTTCATATTTCTGTCTTCCAATATGTTTCTTATACTAGGTAGTAGTCATGCCGTCCACCACCATGGCCATGCATGCCCACCGCAGCCATCGCAGCCATCGCAGCCATCGCAGCCATTGCCAGCATGTCGGGAACCTCTACAGAAGGCCAAAGGCAAAGCTCTTGTCCTTGGATATTCTCTCACAAAGTATCTCAAAGAGAACATCACTACCGGTACTAAAGTTGGTTGATTTGCAGGTAGTGACTCGTCGCGGTACTACAATTTCTGGCCTTAGAAAGTATCTGCTTCATCAGCATGACATCAACCTCACAACTGTGCCTGACATATTGTATTTGTAATGATTCATGTTGGGACAAATAATCTAGAGTTGGGTTTCCAAAGAAGTGTTGAAAATAGTTGAAGATTTAAATGTACTGGTGGATATATGCAGCACGTGCTTTGTACATGCAGATTTAAATGTTTTTTTATTTTAGTGTTTTAAATAATATACATGACTTTGTGTCAGTGTTGTGCAAACACAGTGCAGCTGAAACAGATCGAAACCGAGTCTGGTCGAGTCGGGTCAGTTTGTCAAATCATCTAGGACTTAATGCCAAAAAACTATGCCAACAAAGTTTTGAGCTACAATGTAAATTTGACACAAACAGCATATTACTTTATGAATGCAGATGGTATTATTTCTATTCAGTGATATAATTTATGTGCATTAACATCTATATTACTAAATTTATGTCTTATTTAAAATCATTTGTTTTTGCAATGTTAGAAGCGGGTATACATTGTAATTTAATATTTACAATAATTTAATGACAAAGAAACTATGCCAAAAACATCAAGCAAAGATAAAACAAACTTTATTGACTTTTATAATAAATCCTAATGGTTTGCACATTGAACATTATGCCAAAGATGATGGTAGTTATCATCTTCACTATGTTGTCATTATTTTAATTTGAATGTTTAGTCCGGGAGCATGTCCACAGAAAAAAGGTCCCGTGAGATTTTTTGTATGAAAGCAAACCACCCATCCAAATGTCTCAAGGGCATCCCAAAGAACAATACAAAACATGTTGGCAGTCTGAAATCCCTGGCAGATGAAAATTGCGAAGGAAAAACGAAAAACAACAAAACTTTACTTGGTAGAGCTTTTTCATTTTTAGGGGTAGGTCAATGTTGGTATAGAGGGCAATTAAAAAAATTATATTTTCGTGAGGTGATGAACAACTAAGTGAAAAATCAAGAACAAGCATGTAATGTTTATTATAGAACAAACTTTATTTGGTCGAAATCGGTTCAGAAACGGCTGAAATATCCATAAATATACCATTCATGATATATGTGAGAGACCAACTTTTATTCGATAATTTAAGAAAATATGTTTAAATCCTAAAACATTTTTGAAAATTAACGATACATTTTTTCGTTCGAATAATTATATTTACCAAACATCACATTCACTGTGATTCAAATTTTTGATCAAAATATGGTTGATAATTGAGATGTCTGGAGGGCGCCCTCTTATGTTAACAACTCCTTTTTAATGAAAACAGCCCTGTTTCTTAGCCGTTTGTATGATTTTCTACCATTCAAGCATGATTGAAAAATAACTGTTCGTTTTAACGATAACTGATGAGTTTTAGTTCCTAAATTTATTTGACCCAAACTATAAACTATATATCACTTTAACGATAAACCAGTTGTACATGTAGAGACATAATTATATACAGAGGATATTTCAACATATTTCAGCTACAATAATGTCATCATAATGATAACAAACCAACCAATACAACTTTAAAACCAGTTCGCGCCGGGATTATTTTAACATCGCCGAGCCGACGGGCGGGATTATTTTTAACGAAACTCGATCCGAAGCGTGTTCAGGCCGATAGTGCTGGGTAGCACACCCACGCATTTCCGGCCTTGCGCGCTGCTGACATACATTTCTGAACTTGAACTTGGCGTATTTTTTCGTCATCCGTTTTGAATTTGGGGAAATTTTTGCGTTTATATTCGTCATCCGGCGCGAACTGGTTAAATGGTTATTAACTTAATTGCAAGATAGTAATAGATTACCAAATTAATAAGTATGTGATGTCAAAGGTGTACAGATAGGGGGGGGGGGGGGGGGGGGGGGGTGTTCGGGTGTTCAACACCCTCCTTTAGTGAACAATTACTGTGTTATAGGTATTCAAACACACCCAAACTACGCCAATGAATGAAGCTAAAACACCCCCCTTGAACAAATCCTGAGTTTGTTTATGTGCTACGTGTTGTTGCAAAGTTTAATAAGTGGTGTAGTTGTATGGTACATGTACCAGTAATAATATCTGGAATTGCCCAAGTTTATAAAGCAAAGCGACTTGGTTACAAATAAAATCATATATTTGTAGACTAGTCAACTGAAATGAACAATATCTTTGAAAAGTCCCGTTGGACTTTAGGTACATGTATATCTCAAATATTTTCAAATAGTGGGGTGTCCATCTTCAACATTCACTCGCCCGATACCGATGTCTTCGTTCTAGCAATCTGGCGGTATCCAAAGTTATGCAACAACACCAACTTTGTAACTGGAGTTGGTACGAAGCGACAAGTAATCCCCCTGGGACCAATCTACGAAGCCATGGGACCAAACAAAGCTGCTGCTTTGCCAGGATTACATGCCTTTAGTGGAGCTTACAACACAGGGGGCTTTGCTGGCAGGGGCAAACTTTCATTCTGGAAGATCTTCCGTGACACACGGGATAACAGCAACGAGATATCTGCACTGGCAAGTCTAGGAATCATGCCAAGGCCGAGTGATGCCATTATATGATGGTCTAAAGAGTTCCTCTGCAGAAGTGCCAAAGTGGAAAAGCTGAGATGGTGGCTTTTCACAAAGAAACAGGCCGAGTCAGAGAGGTTGCCGCCTACACAAGAGGCACTGCGACAAGCAATCATGAGGGCACACTACCAAGCAATCATCTGGAACAATGACACTGTTCCAAACCCAGTGGTATACCGTCTATACAGGACTGTGGCTGGAACTTTGTAGACGATGTATGGGTTCCAGTGATGACCAAGCAACAGCCTGCACCAAACGCGGTCATCCAGCTGGTGAAGTGCGGCTGTACAAGGTCCAAATGTGACAATGCGAGGTGCTCCTGTCGCAAAGCAGGACTCAACTGCACAGAGTTATGCGCCTGTGACCTCGGTGAGGGGTTTGACAATCCTGAGATGCCAGCCACATCATTCCATGATGAAGAGGATGAAGACTCTGGAGATGACGAGGACGATGTTGAAAACTTCATGTAAATCACGTGTTAGCTGAAAGCGTGACACTCGTTGTGATGTTTACCAATTGCATAGACATTGCGAATTTCAGTTGATAATAAGTCTTCGAACATAAATATTATGATTTTATATGTATACAAAGTCACTTCACTTCATTAACTCGGCCAATTCCAGATATTATTACTGGTACCATACAACTACACCACTTATTAAACTTTGCAACAACACGTAGCACATAAACAAACTCAGGATTTGTTCAAGGGGGGTGTTTTAACTTCATTCATTGGCTTAGTTTGGGTGTGTTTGAATACCTATAACACAGTAATTGTTCCTAAAGGAGGGTGTTGAACACCCTAACAACCCCCCCTATCTGTACACCTTTGACATCACATACTTATTATTTTGGTAATCTATTACTATCTTGCAATTAAGTTAATAACCATTTAAAGTTGTATTGGTTGGTTTGTTATCATTATGATGACATTATTGTAGCTGAAATATGTTGAAATATCCTCTGTATATAATATGTATAGATGGTTTATCGTTAAAGCGATAGTTTATAGTTTGGGTCAAATAATGTTAGGAACTAAAACTCATCAGTTATCGTTAAAACGAACAGTTATTATTCAATCATGCTTGAATGGTAGAAAATCATACAAACGGCTAAGAAACGGGGCTGTTTTCATTAAAAAGGAGTTGTTTAATATAAGATTAAAAGGGCGCCCTCCAGACACCTCAATTATCAACCATATTTTGATCAAAAATTTGAATCACAGTGAATGTGATGTTTGGTAAATATAATTATTCGACCTACAAATATTTAGGTTAATTTTCAAAAATGTTTTAGGATTTAATCATATTTTCTAAAATTATCGAATAAAAGTTTGTCCCTCACATATATCATGAACGGTGTATTTATGGATATTTCAGCCGTTTCTGAACCGATTTCGACCAAATAAAGTTTGTTCTATAATAAACATTACATGCTTGTTCTTGATTCTTCACTTAGTTGTTCATCACCTCACGAAAATATATTTTTTTTAATTGCCCTCTATACCAACATTGACCTACCCCTAAAAATAAAAAAGCTCTACCAAGTAAAGTTTTGTTGTTTTCCGTTTTTCCTTCGCAATTTTCATCTGCCAGGGATTTCAGACTGCCAACATGTTTTTTATTGTTCTTTGGGATGCCCTTGAGACATTTGGATGGGTGGTTTGCTTTCATACAAAAAATCCCACAGGAATGTTCAGGCTCCTTGACTAGTTGGCCATATTTTTGTAAATGTTTTGCCTAATTGCTAAACATTTATTATCTCATTATCAACCCTAATTTTGGTCATTTCTTCAATCTGTATTTATGTACATGTACA
Organism: Crossaster papposus; assembly: GCA_037893245.1. NCBI lineage: Eukaryota > Metazoa > Echinodermata > Asteroidea > Velatida > Solasteridae > Crossaster > Crossaster papposus. Next base: position 907,079 of record JBAIAA010000326.1, on the reverse strand, counting down.
TGTAATTGATGATGTAATTAAAATAAGTTTTTAAAATTTCAGGGTTTAATTTAACAATTGTATTCAAGTCGTATAACATCAACAGGCCATTTTAATGTAAGCAATAACATGCACGTTTCAAATAAAAAGTGCAGTTTCTTTTATAAACCAACCTCACTCAATACAGATATAAATTTTAAACAACGACTTCATTTGTTGCTTTTTTGTGTGTATATTTGGCTGTATACATTGTATTACGCAGGCAATATTATTATTTTTTAATCAGTCCACTGTTAAAAAGATTAAACAAAATACTGATTGTCAGAATCCTTTTCGCTTGAGCTTATAATTAAAAAAATACACAAAAAACTGCGTATTGAAATGTGCATGAACTACACGTTACCACGAAGCCTTTTTCAATGACGTCATGTTCGACCAATGAGGGCGCAGGAAGACTATGGACTGTCATGGCGGGATGTTCCGTTTGTTAATTTATCTAGAACGTTATAATTGTATGCGCCCTGACTGGACTAAGTTAAAATCAACCCCAAATCTACAGTTTTGTGATAGAATATGAAATTATCTTTAACATCAGTGTGAAATTGGGTTGTGGCCGCTGCCAGAAGGTGGACAAAATTCGTCTTTTTTTAAAGGTCAATTTGTTGGTTCGGGAGCTTTTTTTACGTTATAAATTTCACCCTCTAAATGTCATATAATTTCCAATCTGATTTGATAATATAACAAAATGTTTCCTTATCCAAAAGAAAATATACATAATATTGACAGCCAGTGAATAAAACGGATGTTTCGGACCAAATTCCAGGCGTTGTCGCCAGCTCATTAAGTATTCAAAAACGAGGTCACGCACAAAGTGCCATGCATAAATCGCACATAAAAGGAAGGGCTTTTCAGTGCGCTGCGGACTGACTGTGAAGCAGAATCAATGTCAAAAAGATCGGACGTGTTTTTACAACTCGGATGCTTTCCTAATTCGGATGTATTCCTAATTCGGATGCTTTTTGCAAACTCGGATGCTTTTTTAATTCGGATGAATTCGTAATTCGGATGATTTTTGTAAACTCGGATGCTTTTTTAATTCGGATGTTTTTTAAATTCGGATGCTTTTCTAGTTCGGATGCTTTTTTAATTCGAATGCTTTTCTAGCTCGGATGCTTTTTATAAACTCGGATGCTTTTTTAATTGGGATGCTTTTCTAGTTTAAATGCTTTTTGTAAACTCGCAAATCGGATGCTTTCCCAGTCCGGCACTAGGGTGGCCCTGAAAGGACATCACACATCGCAGATTCTGCGATTTTGCGCATTCTGCGCGAATTTGAACGATGACAAACATGTTATCGTATATATCTAAGCATATATCTGAGATGTGGAAGATTTTATTGTATATTTCTGCACAGATTTATGTGATAATGAATATTTTCTGGGCAGATTTTGGAAAAGTCGCATATTTTTATTTTAGATTTCAAGTTCTGCGCAGATTTCTTAGTACGCAAATTTGTGCGATGTCGCACGGATGGGCACTACATGTACATTTTCATTGCACATTTAATTATGCGCAGCTATATATGTCGCACTCACGTACAGCAGATTTATATGCAGATTTATGTGCACATTTCTGCCGCGATGTCAGCACATACGACGTTTTAAAAGTTGAACCACGGCGTTTTGAATGTTACGATGTTCTAAAACGGACAGGCAACGTCGTGGTTCAACTTTCAAAACGTCGTGGTTCAACTTTCAAAACGTCGTACTTCAACTTCCAATTAACGTCCAACTAGAGTTCGTGCGTTTTAGACCGTAAATTACCGTTGTACGCAAGACTAGCCAATCAGCACATGCGAGTGTTCGTGAGATCAGCGGGGCTTGCGTTCCATCCAATGAACTATTGGGACTGTACCGTAGCTTATTGTTATTCATAATAAGGTCTGGCACACGATCTGCATGATTATTATAATCATAAGTAGACACACCCTCCCCCCGCTTGTCGCGTGACCGACACGCCAGATATGTACCTGGACAAGGGCGTTTGCAAGGACTGATCCCTGCTTCTAGTGTATACGTACGTGGCGGGAATTTCAAGGGGATTTTCAACATGCAGGTTGTCAGGATCAAACCATTTCAATTGCAGGGAACACGAACGACTGCTCGTTGCTCACGCAGTGTCAGTGTGGTGGACATTGTGTACCGTAAAATGGGAAACCTTGGTCAATATTTTCAGACAATTTAGAATATATTTTTGCATATTAAACAATAGTGTTATATTTTCCGTGTTATGTTTTACAATAGAGTTGAGTTTGAGCCAACAAACATTTTTTGACCGTAAATAAAATCCGTTTGCACAAAAAAAAAATACAAATAAAAATCGATTTGATTCCTTAAACACACCAGGATTTTCTGAAAAGCTAAAATTGACGATTGCCCTCGTTACACACAATGAGTTAAATAAGTTTCCGGAAGCGTATTGTACGTTTTATACTCATTAAACGAAATTCAGGGTTAGGGTAACTTTGGTCAGATCGTTTGGGGACAAACATTTCAAAAATATCACATAAAATCCAGTTGGATGTTATTTTTCAACTCTTTTTTTGATCATTTACATAAATAATAAAAACCATGTCCAAAAATACAAGTAAAATCATCAACAAAAGATTGTTTTTTGCATGTAGTGGCCAAAGTTACCCAGCATGACAAAGTTGCCCCATTTTACGTTATGTTTGGGGGTGGGTCACGGTGCACGTTTATGGGTTCTGATGTGAGAGTTAATATACCCCTTTTCTATCTCTGGGGTGGAAATGGAATACACCAGTTTAAGGCATCCGCGTTTTGGTACCTCTGACGGTAATAACAAAAAAATTTTTTTTTGCGTGGACGGCACTAATATTCATTAGGGACAAACACCCCCTCTGGAAGCTGGTTTATATACCCTATACTTTGTGTAAGTGATTACCAGGCCTGTGTGTTCCCTGCATTTAAAGTGGTTTGATCCTCTCAATTACAACCCGCATGTTGAAAATACCCCATTGAAATTCCCGCCATATACGGTACATGTACGTATCCCATTGAACCTTTTAACAATAGAAGCGGGCCGGGCGTCATTGTAAGCGCCATTGTACACATCAGGGCCCAATTTCATAGAGCTGCTAAGCACAAAAATTTGCTTAGCACAAAAACGTCTTGCTCAATAAAAACAGGTTAGCCAAAAAACAGCTGATTATCAATCCAAAACAATAAAGATCACGTAAAAATTTGGTCTGTAACCTTGTTTTTACCAAGGACAAATTGTCATGCTAAGCAAATTGTTGTGCTTAGCAGCTCTATGAAATTGGCCCCTGGAGTGTCAGTTGCCAGCGGGAGGAGGGCGTGTATATACTAATAATTAGAATAATCATGTATATCGTACGCCAGGCCTTATTACGAATAACAACAAGCTAAGGCACAGTGCCGACAGTTCATTGGATGAAACGTAAGCACCGCTGACCTCATTAACACTCGCAAGTGCTGATTGGCTAGGCTTGCGTACGGCGGTTATTGACGGTCTAAAACGCAAGAACCCTACTTTCGCGCGCTTTTACCTGGCTCAACGTAGCCGCGTATTCGGCCGGTTCTCTCCGCGCGGATTCAGTCCGCATTCACCAAAAGGCGACAAATATTTAATATATGCTGCACAAGGTGATGCATTTTCTAAAACGTTTTTTGTCAATTTATTTAAAGAATTTTTCGAAATAACCCGTAAATATAACAATACTTTTTCAAACCATTGTAGATCATACAGCATATTAGCCACACTTGTTTAACCTTTCCTGTAATTTTGATGAAAAATTACAGTTAAACTAGCTGCCTAATGAACTAAGTAATCCTACTTCGAGTTATTTTTATAGATTTGGAAATGAGAATGAAACATTTAAAACAAAATATACCTCACATGTTATCAAAAACTCATACTTTTATTTCATAATCTACAAGATAATGTTACTGGGCATGTGGGTATAGGCTTCAGCAGAACAGTAATTAGTGCACTCGCACTCGGGCTTATTTGCAATGTTCTCGGTGAATCATGCAGTTTCGTCAATCAACAATTTCAACAATTAATTTCACCACGCCAGATTTTATGAGAATGATAACTGTTACTTTATTTAATAACACAACAGCCCTTCAACTATAAAGTTCTGCATCATTAGATGGATCCTAGTAGTTTGTCAGCTTAGAACGTTAGGTAAAATACGGTTTCAGACCGTGTCCATAATTTCTTTTTTATTTCCACCTAATATCGCCCCATAATTCTTTGCGATATATAGCACACTTGGGTCAAATGTAAGTTTCTAAGGTCGAGTGCAAATAAGCAGATATTATCAAAACTACATAAAATGTAAACAAAGAACAACGGTTATATGTCAAAATTAGCATATAAAAGAATCTTGGAAACTCCGTACTGCCACTCGTGCTTGAAAGAACACTTGCCAGATAGAAAGAGTGGGCACGGAAAGATAGTCCTTGCTGGTGTGCTTTACAGAAATGTACAATTGCAATTCATGTGGCAAAAGAAAAAAAGTACAGCAATGATAAAAGCAGGTCTTGAATTTGTAAAACCACACTGTTGCCGTATTGTTTGAAATTTATATAAAAGGTTTGACAAATAACTCGAAGTAGAATTACTTCCATTAAGCAGCTAATTTAACTGTAATTTTTCATCAAAATTACAGGAAAGGTTTTACAATTACAGGAACAAGTGTGGCTAATATGCTGTATGATCTACAAGGGTTTGAAAAAGTATTGTTATATTTACGGTTTATTTCGAAAAATTCTTTAAATAAATTGACAACAAACTTTTTAGAAAATGCATCACCTTTTGCAGCATGTATTAAATATTTGTCGCCTTTTGGTGAATGCGGATTGAATCCGCGCGGAGAGAACCGGCCGAATACGCGGCTACCTTGAGCCAGTTAAAAGCGCGCGAAAGTTGGACGTTAATTGGAAGTTGAAGTACGACGTTTTGAAAGTTGAACCACGACGTTGCCTGTCCGTTTTAGAACATCATAACATTCAAAACGTCGTGGTTCAACTTTCAAAACGTCGTATGTGCTGACATCGCGGCAGAAATGTGCACATAAATCTGCATATAAATCTGCTGTACGTGAGTGCGACATATATAGCTGCGCATAATTAAATGTGCAATGAAAATGTACATGTAGTGCCCATCCGTGCGACATCGCACAAATTTGCGTACTAAGAAATCTGCGCAGAACTTGAAATCTAAAATAAAAATATGCGACTTTTCCAAAATCTGCCCAGAAAATATTCATTATCACATAAATCTGTGCAGAAATCTACAATAAAATCTTCCACATCTCAGATATGCTTAGATATATACGATAACATGTTTGTCATCGTTCAAACTCGCGCAGAATGCGCGAAATCGCAGAATCTGCGATGTGTGATGTCCTTTCAGGGCCACCCTAGTGCCGGATTGGGAAAGCATCCGATTTGCAAATATGTTCGGTTTGCAAAAATCATCCGAGTTTACAAAAAGCATTCAAACTAGAAAAGCATTCGAATTAAAAAAGCATCCGAACTAGAAAAGCATCCGAATTTAAAAAACATCCGAATTAAAAAAGCATCCGAGTTTACAAAAAGCATCCGAATTACGAATTCATCCGAATTACGAATTCATCCGAATTAAAAAAGCATCCGAGTTTGCAAAAAGCATCCGAATTAGGAATACATCCGAATTAAGAAAGCATCCGAGTTGTAAAAACACGTCCGATCTTTTTGACACTGATTCTGCTTCATAGAGAAGACCTATATATATATGTATATTATGCCCTTTAAAACAATATTCTTACAAACTACAAGATCAGTGTTAGTTATTGTGGCCGTTATCGGGTACAGATTGTGTTTAATAACCAGTTCTCTTTGAAGTCAATTAAAGTTCAAAGTTCAAATTATACTGTTCGATTTAATGATTCAGGTGATTTCACAGGTTTACAATCAGGTTTGCATAATTTACAGACATTGGCGGTAGTTCACGTGTTAACTAGTGCGCACGAGTTCACATTTACGGAAGTTCATTGACACAAGTTCACGTAAAAACTGGAAAAAGATAATTACAAAGAAATTAAATAAGTACATGTATGGGTACACGCGGTCGTGAACCACATAAAGATCGAGGCTCGATATTGTGTTTTCCTTTATTCCTATGTTATACCCAATCCCCATTGCTTTGCGCTTGCACCGTCGATCGAGGACCGAATTTTTCCATTCATACCGCCGACCGAGGGGCTTTTGTTTCCTTTGTTCTCCTTTGTGTCTCGCCCCTCGGTCGTTATGTGGTACCAGAGCACATGTACACGTACATGTAAAAATCATGTGGGAGAATTAACATGCTCATAAAAGTGATGTAATATAACCCCACAATAACCAGGTATATAATAAACGGTAAAATATTTTGGCCATAATTACAAAACACAGAATTAAACTCGAATTTAGTTATCCATTGTTCAGCAAGAGTCAAAGGTCATGCAGCGTTACAACGACTTGTACATCTGGGCTGCTTTCCACTTACGCGAACTGTTTGCGCGAACGTTTGCCTACGTTTTGAGTTTGCGTTAGTTAAAGTGGAACGATATTTTAAAAACAACGTTTTCAAAATGGCGGCGCCCAGTGACAGTGACGTCGTTTGGTTGGCTGCTTTTTGTCCAACTCATTATTTTTCTTTAAAAGATCCTGTTACTGCTCAAAACAACCCACCGTTTATAACGAAAAGTATGAAACGTAAATCAAAACTGTGAAAAGAAAACCGTCGGCTGCTAACTTCTCCGCCATCTTTACAATACGTCACTGGCCAACAGCGAACAGCTCGAAATGTCGTTCGCCGTTTTCGCTAACGTTCGCCGACATAATTGGCGCACATTGCGTTCCACTAGAGTTCGTGCGTTTTAGACCGTAAATTACCGTTGTACGCAAGACTAGCCAATCAGCACATGCGAGTGTTCGTGAGGTCAGCGGTGCTTGCGTTCCATCCAATGAACTATTGGGACTGTACCGTAGGTTATTGTTATTCATAATAAGGTATGGCACACGATCTACATTATTATTATAATCTATGGTAGACACACCCCCCCCCCCCCCCCCCCCCGCTGGTCGCGTGACCGACACGCCAGATATGTACATGTACAATAGCGTTTGCAAGGACTGATCTCTGCTTCTATTGTTACAAGGCTAGGTACAATGGGATACGTACGTGGCGGGAATTTCAATGGTATTTTCAACATGCAGGTTGTCAGGATCAAACCATTTCAATTGCAGGGAACACGAACGACTGCTCGTTGCTCACGCAGTGTCAGTGTTGTGGACATTGTACCGTAAAATGTGAAACCTTGGTCAATATTTTTAGACAATTTACAATATATTTTTGCATATTAAACAATAATGTTATATTTTCCGTGTTATGTTTTACAATAGAGTTGGGTTTGAGCCAACAAACATTTTTTGACCGTAAATAAAATCCGTTTGCACAACAAAAAAATACAAATAAAAATCGATTTGATTCTTCAAACACCCCAGAATTTTCTGAAAAGCTAAAATTGACGATTGCCCTCGTTACACACAATGAGTTAAATAAGTTTCCGGAAGCGTATTGTACGTTTTATACTCATAAAAGGAAATTCAGGGTTAGGGTAACTTTGGTCAGATCGTTTGGGGAAAAACATTTCTAGTAAAATATCACATAAAATCCAGTTTGATGGTTTTTTCAACTCTTTTTTTGATCATTTACAAAAATAATAAAAACCATGTCCAAAAATACAAGTAAACTCATCAACAAAAGATTTTTTTTTGCATGTAGTGGCCAAAGTTACCCAGCATGACAAAGTTGCCACATTTTACGTTATGTTTTGGGGTGGGTCACGGTGCACGTTTATGGGTTCTGATGTGAGAGTTAATATACCCCTTTTCTATCTCTGGGGTGGAAATGGAATACACCAGTTTAAGGCATCCGCGTTTTGGTACGTCTGACGGTAATAAAACAAAGTTTTTTGCGTGGACAGCACTAATATTCATTAGGGACAAACACCCCCTCTGGAACTTGGAAGCTGGTTTATGTACCCTATACTTTATGTAAGTGATTACCAGGCCTGTGTGTTCCCTGCATTTAAAGTGGTTTGATCCTCTTAATTACAACCCGCATGTTGAAAATACCCCATTGAAATTCCCGCCATGTATGGTACATGTACGTATCCCAATGAAACTTTTAACAATAGAAGCGGGCCGGGCGTCATTGTAAGCGCCATTGTACACATCTGGAGTGTCAGTCGCCAGCGGGAGGAGGGCGTGTATATACTAATAGTTATAATAATCATGTATATCGTATGCCAGGCCTTATTACGAATAACAACAAGCTGAGGTACAGTGCCGATAGTTCATTGGATGGGACGCAAGCACCGCTGACCTAATGAACACTCGCAAGTGCTGATTAGCTAGGCTTGCGTACGACGGTTATTGACGGTCTAAAACGCAAAAACCCTACTTACGCGAACAACGCTAACGTTGGCCAACGTTGGCAACGTTCGCTGGAGTGGAACGCACCCCAGGTGTCACGTGTATCGCTCTGCACAAACGCATTCAGGAAACTGATCTTATCGCAACAATTATTGATCTCAATTATTACAAATAACACTCTTCAATCACTCAAAATTATTTCAGTACTAACACTACAATATATACAATACATTGGATATCAATTCATCTCTGTCCCTATGTCTATTTTGGGGGAGAATCTCGGTTTTGATAGTAATAATTCACTAACGTCGACAAAACAAGGTGGTTTCTAGGAAGTATGAGTGTGCAAAACAGCGCCACCAAGCGACAAGATTTTACACAACATGCAAATGTCGTCAAAGTTGTTGAGGTCTCACTCTATTTAATTCCTGATTTTGATGAGCTGGGTTACGATGTTGTTAACGTTTAATAATGACGGCATGTTTGCCAATGTTAACTAAATTGAATAAGGGATAATTTCAGGTACTTTGTAATAGTTTCGAAGTTAATTTGTATTGTTCAATCCTATATGAACGTTTTTAAAATATACTTTGCGTGTTCTCTGCAGCCACTGTCTAGTTTTTATGCAAATAATTATGAATAATAAACAAAATAGGTAATTATGACACTTGATATTTTAATATAATCAATACAATCGCCAGAATCCATCTGATTACACCAAATTGTTTTTTAGCAGATGTGAACAAAGTAAAACCATCTTCCAGACAGCACTTAATTAATTGGACCACCTGCCGACATTTATACAGCGAACTCGGTGAACGAAAACCCAATGGTGCGTTACATTTTAATGCATGCAGTTGGACACCATGATGACGGTAGTTATTCTAGAAGTATTCGTTGAGTGCCTGTATGGTATAGGACAATGCTATCTGTGAAATGGCGAGACTTTGTTTGATCATTACCTTAAATGTCAGAAGAGCGATTGATCGATAAATTTGCTGGGATCATAGGTTATGCACAATTAACAGATTTGCTATGAATGTCGCACATTCATTACATACACACCGTGCATAATGGGCGGATCTAGGGTGTGGCCGTGAGGGGCGCACTCCCCATTTTTTCGAAAGAAAAAACATAACCTAGGGAGAGGATCAAAACAAAAATAAGAAAAATGAGGGAGAGAGAAAATTAATAAAGACGAAGAATGCGACGAGACGTGGCTAGGTTCGGGCAGTCAGTTCTTGACACGCGAAACTCGTTCTTGCGTTCAAACGGCGGCAACGCAACCCGCCGAACATTGCACATGGAACATGATCACACCCACCGTATACTATTATCTATACCACATCGGACGATCCGAGTTTCGCGCGCGCGCGCACGTAATAATACGCCGGCACAGATTTACGCCACTGTTTGCATGAGGACCATATAGTCCAGGAAAAATACGTTTTGACCTCAAACAAATTGCAACAGATTGTTTTTCACCACAGTGCACTTCTATAAGGTCCCTAGAATGACATACTAAAAATCTACAAAAATCCAAGTGGTGGAAATATGACAAATTTGCATAAATCGTTAATCCCTGCCGCGTAATATTATTATTCCCATATTTGGGTATATATATATATATTTTATTTTTAAAAAAGTGTATTTTGGTGATTCTACTTAGATATCCTTACTTCAATAACATTTGCTAAATCATATAAGTGACTGAATAATTATGAGGACATAGTAATTATCAAAAATGACAACTTCGTGACCCTATAAATGTGCGCACATTACACTGTCTCCAGATATCATCAAGTAGTCAGTATTGGTGAGCTTCAAATTCACCAAGTTGCTTACTGGCACAGTTATCATATTTAAACCTTATGAAAAATAAGGAACAATGATAACATTGTGATATTTGGAGGAAAATGATGTGTCCATAAATTGGGCGAAAAAGTAGTTAAAGGGTTGCCTAACATGGGAGACTTGAACAAGTTCAAGGAAATCCCAAAAATACATTTTAACGTAGATAGGATTATTGTAAGCAACAACAATCTTTAATTTGGGAGGTTTCCTTGAACTTGTTCAAGTCTCTCACCTTAGGCAACCCTTCACCTACTTGTTAGCCCAATTTAGGGACACACCATTTTCTCCCAGTTTGTGTTTGCTGGGCTAAATATCACAATGTTATCATTGTTTATATGATTTTTCCATAAGATTTTAATAGGATAACTGTACCAGTGAGCAACTTGGTGAATTTGAAGCACGTCAATACTGACTACTTAATGATATCTGGAGACAGTGTAATATGCGCACATTTATAGGGTCACGAAGTTGTTATTTTTGATAATTACTATGTCCTCATAATTATTCAGTCACTTATATGATTTAGCAAATGTTATTGAAGTAAGGATATGTAAGTAGAATCACCAAAATAAACTTTTCAAAAAATGAAAAATATATATATATACCCAAATATGGGAATACATTATATTACGCGGCAGGGATTAACGATTTATGCAAATTAGTCATATTTCCACCACTTGGATTTTTGTAGATTTTTAGTATGTCATTCTAGGGACCTTATAGAAGTGCACTGTGGTGAAAAACAATCCTGTTGCAATTTGTTTGAGGTCAACGAAACAAAATTACGTATTTTGACTGGACTAATAGAGCTATATTAAATTGCTAGAGCGCTGGCTGCAAGTACAAAGTGATGCGAGCTGGGCGCATCCTTGTTTGTGCACAAACCTATGGAAACCTCAACATTTTGTACGGCTTTTGTACGGCTATTTTCATATCTGCGTTTGTATTCTATACAATGCGTTACCATAGTCGATACGCCCAAAACCGAAACGCATGATCTGCAAATAAGCGCAAACATCGAAAATGCGCGTGCGTATTTGCACGCTGCAGTTGATTTTGCCGTGACTTTTTTAACTGACATGACGCGCGTAAAGTTGTTTGCGTCTGTTCTACTTTCACGCACGTTTAGAGTACACTTTCAAAATTAAATCCATCTATTTTTATTATGTTCTACAACACGCACATGAATTCAAAATGTGTACAGAATGGATTCAAAGGATCTCCGCGCGTAAGAATGAAGAGTTAGCGCTCTAGTAATTTAATATAGCTTTATGATGAGGACGTATATCGGACATTGAGATCAAGAAAAGGTTAGCCATAGCTATAGGTCAACTAGCAATCCGGTTCAAACAGAATCTGATGTTCATAAAGTCCGAAATTAGGAGCGACTATAGGGGCGATAGACATCGAAGGATCGACTACTGAAGCCTGCAATTTCGTTCGGCGCGACTATGGAACGCCAGTCTAAACCGGGTGTAAGATGAATAATTAGGGATGCCAGAAGTATCTCTAAGCCAACGAAAATAAATCTTGTGAGATCGCTAATCATTTCTATAGCATTTTAAGGATGCGAAGTGGAGTGCCGTGTCCTCGTGGTCTGAAGCATTGCATTTGTAATGACTAGGGGCGATAGACATCGAAGGATCGACTGCTGAAGCCTGCAATTTCGTTCGGCGCGGCTCTGGAACGCCAGTCTAAACCGGGTGAAAGATGAATAATTAAGGATGCCAGAAGTATCTCTAAGCCAACGAAAATAAGCATTGTAAGGATGCGAAGTGGAGTGCCGTGTCCTCGTGGTCTGAAGCATTGCATTTGTAATAATTTTGGTAAAGCTGTAGGTTGTGGGTTCGAGACTGGCTTGAGCCTATGCTGCGTGTGCTCTTGGGCAAGGCACTTTGTCACTCATTTCTTCACTACAACGAGTAAAAAGCCTGTGAGGGCAGACATGGTTATTGTGGTTAATGTAGCTGCTTTACGCCGAAATGGCAGCATCGAGCAGTACACTCTCCAGGGAGCTGATAAGGTATTCGGAATGTTTCGTTGGCCAAATAACCGCGGTTAAAACATTGAAAGCGCTTTGATACGATGTTAAAACAAATTGGCCTAATTATGTTGGTCTAAATATTAACAGGTTCAAGTTTTTTTTTTTTTTTTTTTAATAATTGGTCAATGTTTGTTGTTGATATGTTGGGATATTTGCCTTCACACCCCTTTATTGGTAATTTTTAGTTCAAAACTTTGTTGGTTAATTAGTATGACTAACAACATTTGTTGGTTATAATATTAATATTGGTTGAAATATTCTTCCACATTTTGTTGATTAATTATTTCCCGGGAATTGGTCAGATTCTGTGCAACTTCCGTTGGTTATTTTTTTTGCAGTCCAATGCTTGAAGGAACAGTCGTGTCCATAGCTGTCATAGGCTCTAAACTGAATGCTCCCTCCTCAGAAATTAAATTGTGTAGGCAGAAAACTTGGAGAAAGTACCTCATCTACTTATAGTGGTTCCTCGTTGTAGAACTAAAAGATACAAAAACTCAACCATCCCAGCGCTTTTTTTTACAATTTATCTAATGACAATTTTAAATGAACAGGCTGGTTTTAATATTGCGCCTTTATCCCTTATTTGTATCCATCTGGTACTTTTTACATATTGTTGTAGTTTAAAAAAATAGTTTTTATCTGACAATATCTGGGTAAATTCCGATAATGAATATTGTTTAAGTGATTGCTACTATCCTTTAAATGTGAGATAATTTTTTAGATGCTTAATCAGCGTTTTATCAGTTTTGGTTAAATCCCGGTTCTATTTATTGTACTTTTTAATGAATCTTAATTTATAATATCTCCGAAATTTGTACTTATTGTAAATCGACCTTATTAACCACGTTTGTGGTTATCGATTTAGTGTTTGTAAATAAACCAATAATAATAATATAATAAAACAATAACACATCCTTATTGCACCCGCGGCTGCGATGCCACTGTTGTAGAGTCCCACCTGAAATGCCATGTTGGGAGTAGAAGTCCGTCGTTCAGGTCCACCTTGAGGTATTTCGGTCTAAAGTCTTTGTCTCTGTGTTGTAAATCCAGACTTTTGGCTGTACATTGCTTCAGATACATCTAAATCTCTGCATTCCTCTGCCTCTGCCAATAGTTTAGGATGGCCATCACACTCTGGATGCGATCTTTGATGGTCAAGTACAGCCTGTGCTCCTAGCTCCACGGCCGACTCAATGTTCACAAAACGGTATCTTCCTTGGTGATTTTTTTCCACTCTTAGGTTGGAAGTGCCCTATTTTGAGATTGGTTTTCCCACTCTTGGGCTTGAGCATTCATCCTCAAAAATGTGTATCCTTGTGGAGACATATCTTTATTCTCGTGTACAAAATGGTTAGAAAGTCGAGCACGTCATTGAAATGCTTTTATTTTAACCACAATTAATTTCCTGGGTTGAAATTTCGACCCAATATACCCTATATTATACCCTAACCCAAACACCCACATCCTAGTTTTATTTTTTGAGTAATTTGATTAAAATTCAAAAATCTATTTTGGGAAAATTCTTGTGGACACCTATTCATCTATAGAAATTACCCTGTGGAAACCTTTAGACTCATATTGCCCCATTGTGTTCAGGTCTCCAAAGGGTACCAAAATTACTAGTCAACTGGAGTAATTTCTGCAGCTTTTGGTCGAAGATTCATTACATTTCTGCACTTGGTCTCTGCTGTTCGCAGTGTATGGCTGTAGGAACAACGTATTAGGCCGTGTTACGTGACCCAAAAATATGCTCAGAAAATGAAATTCGTGGAACCAGTTGGGGAACAAAAAAAACCGAGTGTGATTTTACTCAGTTTGATGTCCTGAATCCAAAAATCAATGTTGTCGGATGCAGGGAATGGAACATAACCTACTTTTTAGGGTCCAAAATCAGAATGTTGGGTGCAGTCTCTAAATCTGCGCTTTCAAACACAAGTACCGTCAGCCTATTTCTCAGTTTTTACATCTCTTTTGCAGAACAACCCCCCAATTACTCGTGCATGGGAACTAAATGGAAGAGCTAAATAGAAGGCAATCGACTCGTAGTGGTACGATTGGACAATTGAGGCACGAGCAACCAACAACGAATGCAGCGCGATCCGATTCAGGCCTATATACCTAGCCCTCCATGATCACAGCTAGCAGCGCACGCGATGGACGGTTCGCGCAGATTAGCAGTTTGTGCAGATCAGCAGTTCGCACCGCGCAGAAAGGCTGAATTGCGCCCAACATGAGTTCTAAATGAAAGTAATCTGTCCGAAATGTAAAAATTACAGTTGGCTTTCCCAAAAAGGTTTATGTAACTTATTTTAGCATTCAATATAGTCTGGTCTAATGGTCAAATGACACTTCTTCGAACCCTATAGTTGGTCATCTTCGTATGAAGCCTGTAAAAGAGGCTGGGTTATTTTAGTTTACCCAAAATCAATCACTTTTTTAAGTTGATATTTATGCTGTACATGGGATACTTTATTGACAGATTGGTGAAAAAAGCATGGTAAAAATGATAAAAGCATGGAATTTTTCACACAATCAAAATATGTCTTTAGAATATTAATGTATAGGGCCAACCTAGATTTGTCCCTTGAAAAAATATAAAAGGCATTTTCAAAGATTTCAAAATGGCTTCCATTGCATGTTATTCTACCTATATTTTTTCTAGGGTCAAATCTACGATGGCACGAGAGCGGACAGCAAAATATCTTTCTTATAACACACTCGAATGTGTGCCAAAATTCATGCTTTTATCCTCAAATGAAAATTCTATCATAATGTTTCGTAGGAGTTGGAGTATATAAACTGACCAGCACCACAGCTTATACAAAACATCACATAAATAACTCGCACAAAATAATGAACATTCAGTTTATTTACAGCTACATATAATTGTTCAGATGGGGTCGACTCCTGTGTCATCCGGTAAATGAAATTGGTGCTGTCGGTACAGTCAAGTACTGCACTGAAGAGCTACTCCAATTCTAAATTGAAATTTTCATCTAATGATCCAGAAGATATGCTGTAAAAAATAAATAAAAAAACAAAACTGTAATTCAAGAAAGATATTTTAATCAGAAGATAATTTCAGAGTGCAATTTAATTTGCCTGTAAAACGCAGTGGCTATCGTTAGGGCCTACGGCAGTCGAAGAGCCGATTCACAGACATACCCAGGCCGACACATTGACAATAATATTTGGATATCGATCTTGGAACCATACTGGTTGATACTAGCCAGGTTCCAAGAGTGAAAGGTCCAGAGTGTTGTCATTGTCAGGGAATCGGATAGCCACTACGTTGTTGCCTAAAAATATCAATACAAATTACCAATGGCAAAAAATATTACGATAGTGCTAGAACTATATAACATAAGGCACCATAGTAAACTAGAAGGAGTACAGGGGGGGGCGGAGGGGGGGCCCTTCGAGACTGTGATTGCGCAACGCTGACGTACCGTCCATTCTCAAAATAGGGGGGAACAATTTTCTCACGCGAAAAATAAAGAGTTTTTGGCATCCAATCTTAACATCTTGTCTTTTGTAGTTGTGAAAGGTTGTTATTTACCTTAATTTTTATCATCCAATGACAACAATTGTATTGAAAATAAAAAAAAGCAGTCGAAAAAATTAAGCGTTGACGTACCGTTGATGCACGTAGAGATTGTGCACAAATACTAAAACGACGTTGACAAATACCTCCCCTAAAAAGGGCAATAATAATCGATAAATTGTGAAAAATCGTGCTTCGAACCCACTCACTTTTTTCCATGGATACGTTTAAAAAGGATGTAGCAGTGATATACTGAATTTTAAAAAAAATCTGCCTGTGAACCCCTTGCGTTTTATCGTGTTGTTTTCAAACGAAAATGGCAGAAAATGACATCGCCCCAAAACAAATTCGTGTAGATCGTGCATGTGTTTCTGGTTTTGCGGACGTTGCATGAATCACTGAATTCGGAGAGCGATACACGGAGCAAATTTGTACGTGTTCCAATGGTACGCCGCGCGAGAGCGATCTATACCTATTTACTGTGTGAGATGTGCAGCTCTCGAGCGTGGAAGAATGAATGAGATACATTTCAACGTTAGTGGCGTACTTTGTTGGGCCCCCCTCCGCCCCCCCCTGAAGGAGTATAAACACCCCTGCCTGACACATTAATGGCATTTCTATCTTTAGTGGTTAACAGTTTTGGGTGGATTCTTCTGTGGTTATGGAAAGTATTGCAAACCACTGTGCTGATGCATGTTGTTGTCGATGATGCCGTGTGTTCTCTGGACTGGTCTCTTGCAAAATCGGGGACCGATTTCAAATTCAAAGAAAAACAAAAAGCCTTGCCTAAAATATACTATAGGCCCTACCTTCATTCCTTGTTTTTTTCTCACTTTCCAAATAAGGCTTTTTCGCTGCAGACTATGGCAACTCCCGTGTGGGGAAAAAATGCGACACACGACGACACAACGACCAAGCATTAGTACAATTTTGTATTCGCCTTCGCCGCACTGGTCGCGTCTTGGCATTAATTTTCATACAACAATTTCATGTTATTTACACTTGTCAGACTTTTATATTAACTCACCAGGTACTTCTTCACACACACACAAATGCGGTTTCTGAAGCTGTGCCATCGGCAGAAGCTTGAATGATGATGCTCTCCATTTGACGAGAAAATTTGACTCACGCACGGCGCATGCAAAACAGGGGACCGCCATTTGTTTACATATAGTGCGCCGCCTATCGACACACTTTTGTATGGAAAGCCGCATCTTTTAGAAATTGATCGTAAAGATTGGGTGGGGGACATAACTTTTTATAGTTTAAATTTATTTTTAAGATGCATCCTTTTCACCAAAATGATTTCGAAATGTATATCAATTTGTGAAATGTAATTGGGGGTGGGGCTACTATTATTAGCCTAAATAAATTCATTGTCACTTTTTTTTTTTTTTTGTCGAAATGGCTGCCCATACTGTGCCTGTTGGACGTCATCGATTCAAGGACCCAAAACGGGTTATTCGAGGCCTAATTTCACCCCTTTGTTCCCGTTCTCTATGCTCCGAAAAGGTGAATTTTTGAATTCGCAGTGGTTCAATGTATGTGTGGGGGAATTTTTATTCTGTTCCCCGTCAGGTACCACCAGGCAACACGGAAAACGGGGACGTAACACGACCTATATAGGCCGAGTACGACAAAGTCACGCATCTACAAATGTACATTGTATAACATTCTAGAGTTAACGCGGCTAAGTTGTTGCCAGAAATGTGATATTGTTCCGTTTGTATCTACAAAATGGCAACTTTACAGCGCTCCCACCGATCCACAAAATAAAATGTCCACTAAGAATGCCTGGACACTACGTGGGCTTTGAATTTTATGAAAGACCATTTTTTTAATAATAATTTATCCCAGAAATGAATCAATTTAATGCAGTAAAAATGACTTTCTGAGGTTTATTGTCAATAACTGATGAACAAATAATCGATGTAAGAATGCGATACCAACTTGTTTCAAACCGAGTTTGATAGGACATTGTGATACTATCCAAGTTGTATGTTGCAAGAGGAAATTGTGGTCGTATAGCTTTGTTTAAATTCAAGACCATCAGACAAACGTCATAGTGCAAAACGACAGTGGTGTTCCGAGACTTGTATACAAAAACCGATGTGCATCTTCTTAGAGTGTATTCTTCAAGATCTTGGGTTTTCTAGTTATATAACTGATAAGTCGAGCAAAGTTTTAGACGGGATCCGAACTAGTTAACATGAAGATTACAACAATCATATCATAATGTAAATAACTTCCATTACAAATAGTACATAACTACTGAGGTACTGATTTGATATACATGTACAAATGAATGTTTGCGAGTTGCGATTGTAATTTCATGAGGCGACAGGTGAAATTATTTATTTGTTTTATACAACACCTGAATAAATCCTTGTCATTCGATTGGTCAGAACACAATGTACGGTACGTCAACGGGACGAATATTTATAGGGCACGTGATCAACGACCCACCATTCAAATGATGGGGTTTTAGGTGATATTTACCTGTGATTCATATACCCAGCACGATATGTGGCAGAGGGGTACCCCCCTCTCACCCCTATACATTATACGCACTCGACACTATTGTAACCTAACCCATCCCCCCCTCGAAACCTAAAAGGAATTCCTGAGATTCCGGGAACACAATAGTCAACACAAAAGAGGGGGGTTTTCTCTGCCACATATCGTGAGTTAGTCTTGCATACGCACTGTGGACCTCCGAACAATATAGGTCCACACGATGCGGGAAGAGGTTACGGTGTGTGGACTTGCACACGTCCACAATCCGTTTTTCAGTTTCCGAAAAAGAGCGCTAGAGGAAAAACGGGTTAGGGTTATATATATAAAAGATAGAAGGGACAGCTGAGAGGCCCATAATCCTAATTTGAGGGTAAATTTGTTTTGGGGAAGCGAGAAAAATGAGTATTTAGTCAAAGTTTGTTAACTACACGAATACAAAGGAATGTCCACAGTGCGTATGTAAGGTAAAGCTAAGTGCTTCATATGGTGCTTCATATGGTGCTTCATATGGTGCTTCATATGGTGCTTCATATGGTGCTTCATATGGTGCTTCATATGGTGCTTCATATGGTGCTTCATATGGTGATTCATTGACAGAAATACTCGCATTGCTTCCACAATTGCATTTTGAAAACTTTGTTCGACAAGGTAAACTGGAAAAATTGCTTTAATAAACGTTGTTGCAGCACCCCATTTAGTCAAATTTAGGCTAGTGGTACGCATTAAGTGCAAAGTAGCTCTCTCTAAATGTATGTATGTATCTATTTATTTATCTATCTGTGTATATATCTATCTATCTATCTCTTTTAGAGGTACGTGTACGTAACAAGAATATTCGTGGTCAATTGGTTGCCATGCAGTGTCGCCCGTTTGTAACGGCTCCCTCTTCAGTTGGTTGGTCTACGCCCCAATAAGACAGATTTGATCATCAAACACGCCTTGCAAAACAGGAATGTCGAGTTTAAAGAAACCGCTTGGGGTGTTGAAACCGTCCGTCTCAATCGCTTCGTCGTCATCATCGTAATCTTTAACAAGGAAATGGGGAAGTGCATGTAGAAATTAGATTGTTTTCGGAACATTTGGCTGCGAAGCATTGTGCGTTTCATTTCCATAGAGAGACTGCTGTCACGGCGCGGTGGTGCAACTGCATAATCCTATGTGGCACCACCTTTGAATATGTCTACCAGGTTTAGTGAGATTTTTTTGTTAAAATTGCTTAATACAGAGGGGTCAATCCACATACCAAGTATGAAGTTTGTAATTTAGCGCCTTCGACTTGTTGCCTGCCTTCACACGCGCGTGCGCTAACGTTAGAACAGGACAAGCAAATCACCCCTTTGGTTTTTATTTCGCCGGTGTGGCATACAAATCCGTTACCAATACCGTTCGTTGAAATCTTGGCTTTATAGGGAAATTCCAGGCTCAATAATATTTTACCTAGTCTAAAAGAATATATGGTAAGATACCGACTCCGCAGAGAATTTGTTTTGATTTGTTATCGAGAACGACTCACGCGCCTATTATATTCACGATTTCTTGCCATTAGTACAAGGGCGCGTCCATATTGTTCAAATTTCCCGCCTTATCCGGGACATTATGACGTAGTGTCTGCACCTCAATGCACATCGCTTTATTGCTTGTTGTTCGCACGGCCAACTACATTATGCATACGTATGTTGTACGGCGCCCGACTATTGCGAGTACATGTATTGCATTTCTGTGCAAAATATCGACTTGACGCGCCACAAACTATCGTTTATTTTTGTATTTTCTGAGAATAGAAAATATGTGAGCTAGTAATTATGAGCCCACTTTCACATGTACAGTACATGTACACATTATGTATACGCTGTGCCGTACACAAAACGGTTCACTTGCATTCCTTGCGCGTACAGGGCCGCTATCGATCGGGCTTCGCGTACTGATGGTGCAGACACTACGTCACAATATCCCGGATGTACCGATAAACCAGAACAAAATGGCGGCTCGCATGGCGGTAAGTGCAGTGCGAGAAAATATCTGTTTTATATGATTACCGGAACCATATAAAATGAAACAATGGCAATTGACACTCTTTAACATTATGCCATTATAAACTATGGGTG
Source organism: Crossaster papposus (assembly GCA_037893245.1). Lineage (NCBI taxonomy): Eukaryota > Metazoa > Echinodermata > Asteroidea > Velatida > Solasteridae > Crossaster > Crossaster papposus. The sequence goes on along the minus strand of JBAIAA010000326.1, from coordinate 886,526 downwards.
GAGTTTCCCCTTAATAGGCCTACCAACCTTGAAAAAGAAACACACCAAAGTAATGGGGCAATTACCTTGCGAAGACTCGGTTAAAAACTCTCCATCCATATAGACTTCGTAGATCACAAACGGATATCCTGTAGGCTGTTTGAGTGTAACCTTTACGGCAGGCGCTAAAGTAACAAAATTTTGAAGACAAAATATAGAGTACAGGTAAAAAGCAACATGTCCTATTCCATCCCAATTAGACAGTAACACAAGCTGGTGGTCTTGTGCACGGCTTCCGACTTAAAAAAATAAAACCCAAAACCCAACTCGGATCACAAACTACTCCAATAAGAAATCGAGGGCATACACAAATGATTTTAGCCGCGTAGCCATTTTGGCCTAGTTGATAATCAGATTAGGGATATTACTGCCATGCCAGACAGCCATACAAGATGTTTCTTCAGTAGAGCTGAAAGTAATGATTTTCTAGAGTTTGTGTTCTGTCTAAATGTGTATCTTTGTATAAATATTGTGTATTATTTGTGTTTGTGTAATTTGTATGTGTATTTGATCTGTATTTCTTTTCAGTATGCTTCTTATACGAATAAAGAATCTGAACTAAACTATTGTCTGCACCAATACATGTTTTCAACGGGGCTTGAATGCATGTTATACAAAAAAAAACCGCAACAAATAAGACCGCAACATGCAAGGCAAATAACTACAGCCGTTTTCGTAGAAACGGCAGAAGGAACTCTTTCTCAAACTGAAATTTAACATTCGTGTCGAAACTAACGGTTTTACTTACCGTCACTCGGATCCGTCTCGTAGACGTATGTGCAACCGTCGACACCGTATATTTTGGTGTCACAATCTACCGACTTTCGGGTCAGACAAATGTCACCATGTTCCTCTGCAGAAATAAAAACAAAAAACTACATTCATCGGCAACCTGTAACTGCAAAAAACACCAAACCACAAAACAAAACACATTGGGTGCGTTCGTTTAGCTCAGCCGAATCGACAGGGGTCAGCCCCTGGTAGTTCGTTTAGCTATGACGTCATACTCGGGGCTCACGCGGGTTGACCACCACAGATCAGACCCTGCTCGGGGAGCAGAGTCATTGGTGGAAGACGCCACACGCATGCGCAGCGTTCATTCCAAGCTACATACAAATATGGCTACTGGCCGGTGGACAACTTCAAGACTGGGCTCAAAAATCAACTTTATTGGAAGTCTAAACATAATCATTAACCAAGCTCATTGTGACCTTAGAAGCTCTGCGTTACTTATTTGCGCGTAAACGCGGTAAACTTGAAGGCCTAAAGCTTCAGTCCGAAAGTAGGGTTTGTCAGTGGCTACGGCCGCGGCTACGACTAACACGCGAGGATCGTGATAAACCGCGTTTGAGCGTTCGTTTAGCACGGTTCTTGTTGCTAAACCTGGTCTAACCCGACTCACTTTATCCGTGTCGATTCTGAGCTAAACGAACGCACCCGTTGTAAGTTTAAGACCGTAACAAAAGACGAGATTTAGTACTTTGTTCGTAATAATGTGCGAAATACAAGACTTAAATCTATTTGTTCCCTTTTATTTGTTATGCAAATCTCCACATTACTTGTACACACTAACCGTTTCGCTTAGATTCGTCCAAGCGTGCAATCAACTCCTTCAGCAAACCGTCATTTAGTCCCCGCTCCTTTTTCTGTGTTAAATCAAAAGGTAGGATACACTATTTGCAGAAGTCGAAAATGTTTACTACCAAATTATTAAGAATTATCTTACTTATTTGAAAGTATGAATAATGATAGTAGGCAACCAGCACAATGATTGCGCTAGATATCCTGTAATTGTTACGAAAAGTTTTATTAACAAAACAAAATTACGATCACCGGACGACGATCGCGTAAAAAAGACACAAGAACCACTACCTGACGCCGGTTAAAAACGAACGTCGTTTTTCTTGCTTTTCTTAGCGTCCACGATTGCAAAACTTAAAAAATAAATGTTTACTATAAAATACAACCCCAAATGTACCCATTTATGATAATTCAAGCTATTACCAATGGTGTATATCCTACCTTTAAAGACCGTTATTAACAGAAAATATACAGTGCGTCAACAAAATGCAAACACAATATAAACGGAATGCCACACGTAGAATGTGTAACCAACATAGATAATAATTATGGTTTAAAGATAAGCCTTTCCACTTTAAAACGAGACATCAAACGTCCAAACGTGAAATTGACCATGGGACAGTTTTTAAATACGGCAGTGATAATCGATTTTGTATGGATAATCCTGCAGTGTGGATGAACTGTCGATTATTAATAGCATCTAAGTGTCCAATTCCTAAACATCAACGCTCAATGGCCAAACACTATCCGTCCTTGTGCTAAACATGTTTAGCATGTAAACTTGTTTACAAACTGATCTGATAATAGGGTGGTCATAAAAAAGTAACAATTTATTATCAATACCTTCCCAACCAGAAAATATAGTTTAGACAGACGGAGAATCTTTCTAGTTAAAAATTATACCTAAATCACCTAATAAACAGGCATTTTATTGCCGTTGTGCTTCTGTTGATCACCTGTCCAACTGACTACCGACTTTGTTCCAGAAAAGGCCGCTAGAATGAAGAATGGTCCAAATCGAGTGATCCTGGTATCATTTTTTATCTATATAGACTACTTTTTCTGGTCGGAAGTTATACTGAATATAGGCCGTTCAGGTTGTACCACCCTGTATACCTATAATATAAATAGGGCACTAAATATTCCATCTATTCCGATTTGCAAACCAGTTCGAACCAGTATGTTCCACTCACGCAAACAATGCAAACTGTTGCCAACTGCGCGAACAATTTTTCATTAGACGTGCACACACACAAAAACGCGAAAATTTGCATTTTTCGCTTGAGTGGAACGCGGCCCTAGTTTGAACTGGGCCTCTCTCACCAATCTCTATTATATAGAGATCAGTGGGGCCTCGGCCGCTGTATGCCACACAAACGGTACCTTCCCTTTGATATGCAAATACCAAATACCAAAGTTGGTCTCCGCTACCTGTGCAACAACACTGTACACATTATATAGGTTTTGTACACGTTTTTCTTCAGACTATTGACTTTGACACTTTGGTAAATCCGATTGACTTTAGACTTAATATAAACCTCAACCACCAACCTCAGGAGGGCCAAGAGGAAAATCGTCATGATTACGTCATCGGGGGTCATGTGACGTCACGTTAAAGGTGCAGTTTTTAGGACCCTCTATCTCTGGAAGTACAGGTCCGATTGGGGTTAAACTTGGTATTCATGTATTCCAGGATGAGTTATAGACAAAAATTAAGATGACATTATGATGACGTCATCGGGTGTCATGTGACGTCACATTAAAGGTGCAGTTTATAGGACCCTCTATCTCTGAAAGTACATGTCCGATTGGGGTCAAACTTCTTATACAGGTATTCCGGGATGTGTTATAGACGAAAATTAGGGTGACGTCATGATGACATAATCGTGCGTCATGTGACGTCACATTAAAGGTGTAGTTTTTAAGACTCTATATCTCTGGAAGTACAAGTCCAATTAGGGTCAAACTTGGTATTCAGGTATTCCAGGATGTGTTATAGACGACAATTAAGTTGACGTCATGATGACGTCATCAGGTGTCATGTGATGTCACATTAAAGGTGTAGTTTTCCCTATAGGATTTGTACACGTTTTTTGCAACCAAGATATATTTGGCACTTTGGTAAATCCGATCGACTTCAGATTTGGTACACACATAGACCACCACTCACATATTCAAAGGCATTTTAGACATGCGAAACAGCTCTGTGTTTGTCCACAAACACATTTATATAGTTGCGCTTAAAATTGCACTCATATGGGAACTGGCCGTAGCCACAATACCCATACAATTTGAGACACGCCCAATAACCGTACCCCAAATGGCGGCATTACACAGCGTCCAGAGATAAATTTCATGGAGCTTCTAAGCAAAAATGCTTTGCATGAAAATTGCAACTTGGCAAAAACACGGTTATAAACCAAATGTTCACGCGATGTATATTGTTTGTGACTGGTATACAATGAACATTCACTGCAAGATGCAAAACACCCCAATTAAAACCCAACTGAAGGTTCAGAATATTCACGAAATGAAGGTGTGGTTTAATGTGTACAATACGTTTTCATAAGCTCTCAAATGCCGGCCGTTTTGTCTTAAAGTTCCCAATTTTACTCACCAAAGGAGCAGCGACGGATAGGCCGAAAAGTGCTAGATACACAACAAATCGTAACATTTTCAGGTTTTCTGTGGCTATACGATAAGAACGAAGACTTCCAGAACCTCTTAATAGAAGAACTGGCGTAGACGATATGGCTGTATTACTAGTCTGTGGCCTTTTTATACACCAGCTAGAAACCATACAAATTCTGGCATTTTGTGCAGTCAACCAATTACAAATGGAAGCTAGCGCCGTACCAGGGGGGGGGGGGGGGGGGGGGGGGCGGAGGGGGGGGGGGGGGGGGGGGGCCTTCGAGACTGTGATTGCGAAACGCTGATGTACCGTCCATTCTCAAAATAGGGGGGAACAATTTTCTAACGCGAAAAATAAAGAGTTTTTGGCATCCAATCTTAACATCTTGTCTTTTGTAGTTGTAAAAGGTTGTTATTTACCTTAATTTTTATCATCCAATGACAAAAATTGTATTGAAAATAAAAAAGCAGTCGAAAAAAATTAAGCGTTGACGTACCGTTGATGCGCGTGGAGATTGTGCACAAATACTCAAACGACGTTAACAAATACTTCCCCTAAAAAGGGCAATAATAATCGATAAATTGTGAAAAATCGTGCTTCGAACCCACTCATTTTTTTCCATAGATACGTTAAAAAAGGATGTAGCAGTGATATACTGAATATTTTAAAAAATCTGCCTGTGAACCCCTTTCGTTTTATCGTGTTGTTTTCCAACGAAAATGGCAGAAAATGACATCGCCCCAAACAAAATTCGTGTAGATCGTGCCTGTGTACCTGGCTTTGCGTACGTTGTATAAATCACTGAATTCGGGGAGCGAGCACGGAGCAAATTTGTACGTGTTTCAATGGTGCGCTTCGAGGAAGCGATCTATACGTATTTACTGTGTGAGATGTGTGGCTCATGAGCGTGGAATTATGAATGAGATACATTTCAACGTTGGTGGCGCACTTTGTTAGGCCCCCCCTCCGTACTTTATTCACGGTTGGGAACACGAATAAGGGAATAAGGAATAATACCAAAGTATACACAGCATGCAGCGGACCCGTTTTGTCACTTTGCCCTATTCACACACCCGACTATAGACCGATCCGGCCTGTCAATCAAACAGCGCGCATGGTAACTTAGCAACGGTTTATATAGGCGTGGTCCGTCATTAGCTCGTTCAAACTCGATCACATGCGCTTCGAAAAGTGTACACGAACAAATGGCTTCGGTACGAAAAGGCACCGTACTTGACAATCAAAAAGCGGCTGATGGGAGTTTAGGAAATGGCAACAAATAATTATGCATGGAATGGTCATAAAATATGTAAAATAACACACCCGGTACTCGGATTACGAAATCTGTTCTCCCGTTAAATACCAAAACAAATCTCGAAAATGAGAATTACCGCTTAACTCGTGTGACGTGAACGGCGGCCCCCATTAAGGCGGCTTGAATGTCAAGAAGATAAACAAGGACAGTGCTCTAAGGTAGGATGTGGAGTTAATATGTTTAAAATGCTCTACATGAATAGCAGTATATTAATTATGCTAGGGTTTAATCCTGTTGTGACAAAATACGCGATTTATTCAAGTATCTGTACTTATACCAAGCAACATATACACATGTAATTTCTGCAACGACACCGTCTATAAATTGACATGGTCTTTCTTCTCTCATGCTTCATTTACCCCAACTTCATTTAACCATCCTTCATGTACTGTACATACCCCTCCTTAAAGTAATCCTTTTAGATCGCCCGCTTGCTAATACATAGTAATTTTTCCCGCCTAAAAAGTTTAAATCAATATTTTGCTGTCGCATATGTTCTACGCATATAGCGTACACTACGTACGTTCACGTGTGCAACCTGACCGAGGTTAGGGCGTCGCCATGCCATTGCTAAGGTGGGCGGGGCTTATGGTCAAATCCAGATCGCTCTATTGTAACCTAGCGCACAAACAGCGTGTTCGACTACTCACCCGCGCTTATTCGTGTCTCTAAATCGGGGAACGGTTGTACATGCGCAGTAGAAGACAGTAAACGAACGGGGTCACTCGACTCACCAAGCGACGTTCATTCGTGAATAAGTACGTGGCCACATTAGCCTCTGTCATGAAATGACGAAAATCAACCGAAGAGGGCGTTTTGCGGAAATTTGTCAATTATGGCTTCCGAGCTCTCGCGTAAGACTAACGTTAGCTATACCATGGAGCCTGGGAAGGAAAACAGATAGTTAGTGAAGTGCGGGGAAATACTTAATACAAAATTTGCCAATTATAAAACTAGATTTGCTTTCCTGCACTTGAAAATACCCGCCGTGTATTTATGCTCCTTAGAAAACCGGTTAGGCACAACATTTTAACTAATTTAGTGCCTAATTTTTTTTCAGTGGCACTGAACTGAAGCTTTATTTGAATGCCATTTATTTGAATGCCATACAGTAAATATTTTCTGGGTCAATTCATACAAGCAATATTCTTTTTGCATTTTGTATATTTTGTTTGGGACATCAAATGTAAATTTGGTGCTTTACACACAAGCACTTTGTTCACATGGACGTTAAACCTCAACTGACGTTCCTAAATCCTGCAATGTTAATTTAAAAACCAACCAGTTTTAAACACTTGTTATAGTGTCACGTTGAATGTAGACGCCTGTGAAATCTAGTATCTTTCACCCTTTTATTGACTGAAACCTTACATGGATCATAAATGACATTTACTATTGAAAAAGGTTCGTAAATATTAAATTTGGATTTTCCAAGAATTATTCCATTGCGCCACGACTTAGGGAACACTCGGTCGATTGTACTTGTGCCAAATTTCTGGACGCCACCGTTTTTTTATTTTTTTGGACTAAATTTACTCCTAAATTGTTAACAGAGGGTAAATAGCAAGCATTCATAATATTAACATTGTAAAGGTACAATGAATTTGCATATTGTCAACAAAGAAGTTTTAACATTGCATGCGGAAGGTCGGCCCAACATTAACTGTATAAACATTGTAAACGTCGAAGTACAGCTAGCTAGCTAGCTTCGCACGTACGTATATCGCAGCACACTTTCACCATCCATGCATTCACCTGACCATTTTTTCAGTCACTGTTTCTTTCTCTTTCGTCATTTTACGGTTTTGGATGACATTCAGCCTCATGCCTATGGTTTATTATTCCGAAATAGCCACAGCCTTTAGAGCTCCGTCGTAAGCCATAAAGTTCTGACTTCGACGACACACGTGGTTGCTGTTGTTAAGCGCCGCCATTTTGACAATTTTCCGCGCGTTGACCTCTTAGAAAGGTCATGACAGAGGCTAATGCAAGAGTGATAACATGCATTTCCCTTCCTTGAAATCTTTTAAAATGGATTCATGTCGCCGCATAATATCAACTTTACAGTGCTCACTCAAACAAATATATCTCTATTTAGAATAGCGAGGACACTGCGTGCGCTTTGAATTTTATTAAAGTCGATTTTTGGAAGAGAAATAAATCCCAGAATCAAATCAATGCAGTAAAAATGACTTTCCAAAGTTTATTGTCAATAAAATACATACGTACAACTGAACGTTTGCGAGTGCGATTGTAATTTCATGGAGGCGATAGGTGAAATTATTCATTTGTTTCATACAACACTTGAATAAATCCTTGTCATTCGATTGGTCAGAACATTATACGGTACGTCAACGGTACGAATATTTCAAGGCACGTGATCGACGACCTACCATTTTGATGATTGGGTTTTTGGTTCCAAAATTGCATTTTTGAAAACTTTGTTTGACAAGGTAAAACTAGGAAAATTGTTTTAAAACTTAGGCAAGTGGTACGTATTTAGCTGACAACGTATCTATTTCTCTATGTATGTATGTATCTATCTAGGCCCTATCTATGTATATATCTATCTATCTTTTAGAGGTACGTGTACGCAACAAGAATATTCGTGGTCAATTGGTTGCCATGTAGTGTCGCCCGTATGTAAGGCCAGATAAAAACAAAGAGTTTTTGATCGTCCCCTCCCGACCCTACGAAACACGCCTGACATTAAACTCTTTTTGTTTTTTATTTTGAAAATAAAAGTCCCTAAATAAGCCCACTTCCATGATTTTGTGACAAACTTGAGTACAATCAGAAAAAAAACAAACAAACCTTCCTCCCTACCCGAACTTAAAACAAAAAGGACGCTCTACATTTTTTTAAAAACTGGCCTAACGGCTCCTTCTTCTGCTATAGTTGGTCTACGCCCGAACAAGACAGATTTGATAATCAAACACTCCTTGCAAAACAGATATCTCGAGTTTGAAGAAACCGATTGGGGTGTCAAAACCTTCCGTCTCAATGATCTCGTCGTCCTTCTCGTAACCTTTGAGTGTAACAAGGGGAAGTGCATGTAGGAGTTACAATTTATCGGAACATTTCGCTGCGAAGCATTGTGCGTTTCATTTACATAGAGAGACTGCTGTCACGGTGGTGCAATTGCATTACCCTCTGTGGCACCACCCTTTGAATATGCCTACCGGATTTCTTAGAATCAGTCAGAGCCGTTTTGTTAACCAGATCGCGCCGGAGGACGTATATCAAGCACAATTTTTTCCGAGATTGAAAAATAAACACGTCCCGAGCAAGGCCCGAAAAAATCGTTTACTATCCACGGATGACGCGTTTCGTCAGGCACAGCAGTTTATTTCCGCAGAGGACGTGTATATACGCTGCCAAAGTTGTCTTGGTTGTTGCGGTTGACGTGAATATACGTCGACGTTGACAAGCATGTTGGTTGACGCGGTGGACGTGTTGTTTTCCAACGAAAATGGCAGAAAATGACATCGCCCCAAACAAAATTCGTGTAGATCGTGCCTGTGTACCTGGCTTTGCGGACGTTGTATAAATCACTGAATTCGGGGAGCGAGCACGGAGCAAATTTGTACGTGTTTCAATGGTGCGCTTCGAGGAAGCGATCTATACGTATTTACTGTGTGAGATGTGTGGCTCATGAGCGTGGAATTACGAATGAGATACATTTCAACGTTGGTGGCGCACGACGTTGTATAAATCACTGAATTCGGGGAGCGAGCACGGAGCAAATTTGTACGTGTTTCAATGGTGCGCTTCGAGGAAGCGATCTATACGTATTTACTGTGTGAGATGTGTGGCTCATGAGCGTGGAATTACGAATGAGATACATTTCAACGTTGGTGGCGCACTTTGTTGGCCCCCCCCCCCCCCCCCCCCCCCCTCCGCTTCCCCCCCCCCCCCTGCGCCGTACGAAATATATTTTCAATTATTAGCTGAGCTAACCGATATTTGCATAAGAATGTTTTGCAGGAAGGACTCGGGTGCAATGACGTGTGAGAGTGCTGTAGCAGGCACTGACCTCGTTCGGCACGCAAGAAGACGGACGTATAGTTTTATGATAAAACGCTTACGAGGGACGGAAGAAGGATGCAAGTTATAGGATTAGAACTTTGGCTTATTGTCAAATCCAGATCGCTCTATTGTAACCTAGCGCACAAACAGCGTGTTCGACTACTCACCCGCGCTTATTCGTGTCTCTAAATCGGGGAACGGTTGTACATGCGCAGTAGAAGACAGTAAACGAACGGGGTCACTCGACTCACCAAGCGACGTTCATTCGTGAATAAGTACGTGGCCACATTAGCCTCTGTCATGAAATGACGAAAATCAACCGAAGAGGGCGTTTTGCGGAAATTTGTCAATTATGGCTTCCGAGCTCTCGCGTAAGACTAACGTTAGCTATACCATGAAGCCTGGGAAGGAAAACAGATAGTTAGTGAAGTGCGGGGAAATACTTAATACAAAATTTGCCAATTATAAAACTAGATTTGCTTTCCTGCACTTGAAAATACCCGCCGTGTATTTATGCTCCTTAGAAAACCGGTTAGGCACAACATTTTAACTAATTAGTGCCTATTTTTTAGTGTCACTGAACTGAAGCTTTATTTGAATGCCATTTTTTTGAATGCCATACAGTAAATATTTTCTGGGTCGATTCATACAAGCAATATTCTTTTTGCATTTTGTATATTTTGTTTGGGACATCAAATGTAAATTTGGGGCTTTACACACAAGCACTTTGTTCACATGGACGTTAAACCTCAACTGACATTTCTAAATCCTGCAATGTTAATTAAAAAACCAACCAGTTTTAAACACTTTTTATAGTGTCACGTTAAATGTAGACGCCTGTGAAATCTAGTATCTTTCACCCTTTTATTTACTGAAACCTTACATGGATCATAAATGACATTTACTATTGAAAAAAGTTCGTAAATATTAAACTTGGATTTTCCAAGAATTATTCCATTGCGCCACAACTTAGGGAACACTCGGTCGATTGTACCCTAACATTAACTGTATAAACATTGTAAACGTCGAAGTACAGCTAGCTAGCTAGCTACGCACGTACGTATAGCGCAGCACACTTTCACCATCCATGCATTCACCTGACCATTTTTTCAGTCACCGTTTCTTTCTCTTTCGTCATTTTACGGTTTTGGATGACATTCAGCCTTATGCCTACGGTTTATTCTTCCGAAATAGCCACAGCCTTTGGAGCTCCGTCGTAAGCCATAAAGTTCTGACTTCGACGATACACGTAGTTGCTGTTGTTAAGCGCCGCCATTTTTACAATTTTCCGCGCGTTGACCTCTTAGAAAGGTCATGACAGAGGCTAATGCAAGAGTGATAACATGCATTTCCCTTCCTTGAAATCTTTTAAAATGGATTTATGTCGCCGCATAATATCAACTTTACAGTGCTCACTCAAACAAATATATCTCTATTTAGAATAGCGAGGACACTGCGTGCGCTTTGAATTTTATTAAAGTCGATTTTTGGAAGAAAAATAAATCCCAGAATCAAATCAATGCAGTAAAAATGACTTTCCAAAGTTTATTGTCAATAAAATACATACGTACAACTGAACGTTTGCGAGTGCGATTGTAATTTCATGGAGGCGATAGGTGAAATTATTCATTTGTTTCATACAACACTTGAATAAATCCTTGTCATTCGATTGGTCAGAACATTATACGGTACGTCAACGGTACGAATATTTCAAGGCACGTGATCGACGACCTACCATTTTGATGATTGGGTTTTTGGTTCCAAAATTGCATTTTTGAAAACTTTGTTTGACAAGGTAAAACTAGGAAAATTGTTTTAAAACTTAGGCAAGTGGTACGTATTTAGCTGACAACGTATCTATTTCTCTATGTATGTATGTATCTATCTAGGCCCTATCTATGTATATATCTATCTATCTTTTAGAGGTACGTGTACGCAACAAGAATATTCGTGGTCAATTGGTTGCCATGTAGTGTCGCCCGTATGTAAGGCCAGATAAAAACAAAGAGTTTTTGATCGTCCCCTCCCGACCCTACGAAACACGCCTGACATTAAACTCTTTTTGTTTTTTATTTTGAAAATAAAATAAAATAAAAGTCCCTAAATAAGCCCACTTCCATGATTTTGTGACAAACTTGAGTACAATCAGAAAAAACCTAAACAAACCTTCCTCCCTACCCGAACTTAAAACCAAAAGGACGCTCTACATTTTTTTAAAAACTGGCCTAACGGCTCCTTCTTCTGCTATAGTTGGTCTAAGCCCGAACAAGACAGATTTGATAATCAAACACTCCTTGCAAAACAGATATCTCGAGTTTGAAGAAACCGATTGGGGTGTCAAAACCTTCCGTCTCAATGATCTCGTCGTCCTTCTCGTAACCTTTGAGGGGAACAAGGGGAAGTGCATGTAGGAGTTACAATTTCTCGGAACATTTCGCTGCGAAGCATTGTGCGTTTCATTTCCATAGAGAGACTGCTGTCACGGTAGTGCAATTGCATTATCCTCTGTGGCACCACCCTCTGAATATGCCTACCGGATTTCTTAAGATCTGTCAGGATCACCGTTTTGTTAACCAGTTCGCGCCGGAGGACGTATATACAAGCACAATTTTTCCGAGATTGAAAAACGGATGACAAATAAACACGTCCCGAGCAAGGCCCGAAAAAAACCGTTTACTATCCACGGATGACGCGTTTCGTCAGGCACAGCAGTTTATTTCCGCGGAGGACGTGTATATACGCTGCCAAAGTTGTCTTGGTTGTTGCGGTTGACGTGAATATACGTCGACGTTGCCAAGCATGTTGGTTGACGCGGTGGACGTGTATACGCTACATCGTGGTATCACGCTTTACTGATTAGACATATTAAACACCCTGTTCCATCGTCTCCATTAATTCCATACAGCCGAGGATTATCAGCTGCGTCCAGTAATGTCTTGACATTAAAATTTCCCAACTATTGTTTTTTTGAAATTTTTGAAATGGTGCTTTTCAGCTGGGCTTTCAAATTTTTGTATTTTACCGCGTACAATTGTAGTTCCCCGGATGACGTATATAAACGCGTCATATTTGATGGTGGGTATCGGTTGACGTATTATGCCACCCTCACTGCAGAGAAAAAAATAATGCCCTTGGCGAAAGAATGTTGGCAAAAACAAGTAAATAACGGTGCTAATACACTAAGTGTTGCCATCTTGCAGTAGTTGCATTATCAAAACGAAATATTTTACTGAATACAAAACCCAATTTTTTGATGAAAAATAATCTCGGTAACCATACCTGGTGCAAATTGGTTAATAATGCAAGATACAGAGGGGTCAATCCATATACCAAGTATAAAGTTCGTAATGTCGCGTCTTCGACTTGTTGCTTGCCTTCACACACGAAAATTATACACATAGAGATAGCGCCTTGGGGAGCTATACGACACACGACGTGTTCGTATCCTGCTTTCTTTATCAAAGCAAAAAATGGACAGAAAATGACACACATTATAATACAACCTTCCGAAGCGCAGATGTTCATAAAAGACCCAGGATAAGGGTCGGGAAGGTAGCTTCATTTGTCATATGAAGCGATAATGAGACGGAGGGAACACCCCCCCCCCCCCCCCCCGAGTCCCTCGGTGTCATATCGTGCTAGGTATATTGATTGCTATACCCTCCTCGTAAAACAAAAGTACGAAGTGGAACGATCTTTCTGGTATATCCATCTAATTTCTTTACATATACTACTTCAGTTATATATTTATATAATTTAATTAACTATCTTCATAATACAAATAATTGTTGCCATATTCCGTGCACTTACGGGAACGGTCATAGATAGCTAGTAAAACTAACTGAGCTTCTAGACAATAGGTTACCCGGGAGAATAAGTTGAAAAATGAATTATTGAGATATGTACATTTTATAAGATTGAACATTCTATAAGATTTTTAATGATATACTTCACAAGTCCTGTAGCTCAGGAGTTATTGGCTATGAGGTACAGGCTTGTGATGGGTATCATTAGAAAGCTTATGGCATTTCTAATCTTACTAGGTAGGCCTACATATCTCAAAAAGTCATTTCCCAAATTAATCCTGATTTTGATGTGCCGGGTTACGATGTTAACGTTAATAACGGCATGTTTGCCAATGTCATACTAAATTAAATAAAATTAAAGAGTTCAGTTAATTGTAATAGTTTTGAAGTTAAATGATGTTTTTTGTTTAAATCCTATGTTAACGTTTTTAAAATATATTTTGCGTCTTGTGAACATGTATTCTGCAGCCACTGTTTAGTTGTTATGCAAATAATCACGAATAATAAACAAAAAAGGTAATTATTACACTTGAGATGTTAATATACTCAATAAAGGTCGCCAGAATCGATCTGATTACACCAAATTGTTTTTTTTAGCAGATATAAACAAAGTAAAACGATCTTCCAGACAGTACTGTTAATTAATTGGACCACCTGCCGACAATTATACAGCGAACTCGGTGAAAGAAAACCCAATGGTGCGTTAGATTTCAATGACGGCAGTTGGACACCATGATGACGGTAGTTATTCTAGAAGTATCTCGAGTTTGAAAAACAAAAAAATACTTCCTCCCTACCCGAACTTAAAAAAGAAAGGACGCTCAACAATATTTTTAAAAACTGGCCCAACGGCTCCTTCTTCTGCTAGTTGGTCTACGCCCGAACAAGACAGATTTGATAATCAAACACGTATACGTATAACCACCCAGTATACCTATAATATAAATAGGGCACTAAATATTCCATCTATTCCGATTTGCAAACCAGTTCGAACCAGTATGTTCCACTCACGCAAACAATGCAAACTTTTGCCAACTGCGCGAACAATTTTTCATTAGACGTGCACACACACAAAAACGCGAAAATTTGCATTTTTCGCTGGAGTGAAACGCGGCCCTGGTTTGAACTGGGCCTCTCTTACCAATCTCTATTATATAGAGATCAGTGGGGCCTCGGCCGCTGTATGCCACACAAACGGTACCTTCCCTTTGATATGCAAATACCAAATACCAAAGTTGGTCTTTGCTACCAGTGCAACAACACTGTACACATTATATAGGTTTTGTACACGTTTTTCTTCAGACTATTGACTTTGACACTTTGGTAAATCCGATTGACTTTAGACTTAATATAAACCTCAACCACCATCCTCAGGAGGGCCAAGAGGAAAATCGTCATGATTACGTCATCGGGGGTCATGTGACGTCACGTTAAAGGTTCAGTTTTTAGGACCCTCTATCTCTGGAAGTACAGGTCCGATTGGGGTTAAACTTGGTATTCATGTATTCCAGGATGAGTTATAGACAAAAATTAAGATGACATTATGATGACGTCATCGGGTGTCATGTGACGTCACATTAAAGGTGCAGTTTAAAGGACCCTCTATCTCTGAAAGTACATGTCCGATTGGGGTCAAACTTCTTATACAGGTATTCCGGGATGTGTTATAGACGAAAATTAGGGTGACGTCATGATGACATAATCGTGGGTCATGTGACGTCACATTAAAGGTGTAGTTTTTAAGACTCTATATCTCTGGAAGTACAAGTCCAATTAGAGTCAAACTTGGTATTCAGGTATTCCAGGATGTGTTATAGACGACAATTAAGTTGACGTCATGATGACGTCATCAGGTGTCATGTGATGTCACATTAAAGGTGTAGTTTTCCCTATAGGATTTGTACACGTTTTTTGCAACCAAGATATATTTGGAACTTTGGTCAATCCGATCGACTTCAGATTTGGTACACACAGACCACCACTCACATATTCAAAGTCATTTTAGACATGCGAAACAGCTCTGTGTTTGTCCACAAACACATTTCTATAGTTGCGCTTAAAATTGCACTCATATGGGAACTGGCCGTAGCCACAATACCCATACAATTTGAGACACGCCCAATAACCGTACCCCAAATGGCGGCATTACACAGCGTCCAGAGATAAATTTCATGGAGCTTCTAAGCAAAAATGCTTTGCATGAAAATTGCAACTTGGCAAAAACACGGTTACAAACCAAATGTTCACGCGATGTATATTGTTTGTGACTGGTATACAATGAACATTCACTGCAAGATGCAAAACACCCCAATTAAAACCCAACTGAAGGTTCAGAATATTCACGAAATGAAGGTGTGGTTTAATGTGTACAATACGTTTTCATAAGCTCTCAAATGCCGGCCGTTTTGTCTTAAAGTTGCCAATTTTACTCACCCAAGGAGCAGCGACGGATAGGCCGAAAAGTGCTAGATACACAACAAATCGTAACATTTTCAGGTTTTCTGTGGCTATACGATAAGAACGAAGACTTCCAGAACCTCTTAATAGAAGAACTGGCGTAGACGATATGGCTGTATTACTAGTCTGTGGCCTTTTTATACACCAGCTAGAAACCATACAAATTCTGGCATTTTGTGCAGTCAACCAATTACAAATGGAAGCTAGCGCCGTACCAGGGGGGGGGGGGGGGGGGGGGGGGGGGCGGAGGGGGGGGGGGGGGGGGGCCTTCGAGACTGTGATTGCGAAACGCTGATGTACCGTCCATTCTCAAAATAGGGGGGAACAATTTTCTCACGCGAAAAATAAAGAGTTTTTGGCATCCAATCTTAACATCTTGTCTTTTGTAGTTGTAAAAGGTTGTTATTTACCTTATTTTTATCATCCAATGACAAAAATTGTATTGAAAATGAAAAAAGCAGTCGAAAAAAATTAAGCGTTGACGTACCGTTGATGCGCGTGGAGATTGTGCACAAATACTCAAACGACGTTAACAAATACTTCCCCTAAAAAGGGCAATAATAATCGATAAATTGTGAAAAATCGTGCTTCGAACCCACTCATTTTTTTCCATGGATACGTTAAAAAAGGATGTAGCAGTGATATACTGAATTTTTAAAAAAATCTGCCTGTGAACCCCTTGCGTTTTATCGTGTTGTTTTCCAACGAAAATGGCAGAAAATGACATCGCCCCAAACAAAATTCGTGTAGATCGTGCCTGTGTACCTGACTTTGCGGACGTTGTATAAATCACTGAATTCGGGGAGCGAGCACGGAGCAAATTTGTACGTGTTTCAATGGTGCGCTTCGAGGAAGCGATCTATACGTATTTACTGTGTGAGATGTGTGGCTCATGAGCGTGGAATTATGAATGAGATACATTTCAACGTTGGTGGCGCACTTTGTTGGGCCCCCCCCCCTGCGCCGTACGAAATATATTTTCAATTGTTAGCTGAGCTAACCGATATTTGCATAAGAATGTTTTGCAGGAAGGACTCGGGTGCAATGACGTGTGAGAGTGCTGTAGCAGGCACTGACCTCGTTCGGCACGCAAGAAGACGGACGTATAGTTTTATGATAAAACGCTTACGAGGGACGGAAGAAGGATGCAAGTTAGGATTAGAACTTTGGCTTATGGTCAAATCCAGATCGCTCTATTGTAACCTAGCGCACAAACAGCGTGTTCGACTACTCACCCGCGCTTATTCGTGTCTCTAAATCGGGGAACGGTTGTACATGCGCAGTAGAAGACAGTAAACGAACGGGGTCACTCGACTCACCAAGCGACGTTCATTCGTGAATAAGTACGTGGCCACATTAGCCTCTGTCATGAAATGACGAAAATCAACCGAAGAGGGCGTTTTGCGGAAATTTGTCAATTATGGCTTCCGAGCTCTCGCGTAGGACTAACGTTAGCTATACCATGGAGCCTGGGAAGGAAAACAGATAGTTAGTGAAGTGCGGGGAAATACTTAATACAAAATTTGCCAATTATAAAACTAGATTTGCTTTCCTGCACTTGAAAATACCCGCCGTGTATTTATGCTCCTTAGAAAACCGGTTAGGCACAACATTTTAACTAATTTAGTGCCTAATTTTTTTTCAGTGGCACTGAACTGCATGAAGCTTTATTTGAATGCCATTTATTTGAATGCCATACAGTAAATATTTTCTGGGTCAATTCATACAAGCAATATTCTTTTTGCATTTTGTATATTTTGTTTGGGACATCAAATGTAAATTTGGTGCTTTACACACAAGCACTTTGTTCACATGGACGTTAAACCTCAACTGACATTCCTAAATCCTGCAATGTTAATTTAAAAACCAACCAGTTTTAAACACTTGTTATAGTGTCACGTTAAATATAGACGCCTGTGAAATCTAGTATCTTTCACCCTTTTATTGACTGAAACCTTACATGGATCATAAATGACATTTACTATTGAAAAAGGTTCGTAAATATTAAATTTGGATTTTCCAAGAATTATTCCATTGCGCCACGACTTAGGGAACACTCGGTCGATTGTACTTGTGCCAAATTTCTGGACGCCACCGTTTTTTTATTTTTTTGGACTAAATTTACACCTAAATTGTTAACAGAGGGTAAATAGCAAGCATTCATAATATTAACATTGTAAAGGTACAATGAATTTGCAGTTTGTCAACAAAGAAGTTTCAACATTGCATGCGGAAGGTCGGCCCAACATTAACTGTATAAACATTGTAAACGTCGAAGTACAGCTAGCTAGCTAGCTTCGCACGTACGTATATCGCAGCACACTTTCACCATCCATGCATTCACCTGACCATTTTTTCAGTCACTGTTTCTTTCTCTTTCGTCATTTTACGGTTTTGGATGACATTCAGCCTCATGCCTATGGTTAATTATTCCGAAATAGCCACAGCCTTTAGAGCTCCGTCGTAAGCCATAAAGTTCTGACTTCGACGACACACGTGGTTGCTGTTGTTAAGCGCCGCCATTTTGACAATTTTCCGCGCGTTGACCTCTTAGAAAGGTCATGACAGAGGCTAATGCAAGAGTGATAACATGCATTTCCCTTCCTTGAAATCTTTTAAAATGGATTCATGTCGCCGCATAATATCAACTTTACAGTGCTCACTCAAACAAATATATCTCTATTTAGAATAGCGAGGACACTGCGTGCGCTTTGAATTTTATTAAAGTCGATTTTTGGAAGAAAAATAAATCCCAGAATCAAATCAATGCAGTAAAAATGACTTTCCAAAGTTTATTGTCAATAAAATACATACGTACAACTGAACGTTTGCGAGTGCGATTGTAATTTCATGGAGGCGATAGGTGAAATTATTCATTTGTTTCATACAACACTTGAATAAATCCTTGTCATTCGATTGGTCAGAACATTATACGGTACGTCAACGGTACGAATATTTCAAGGCACGTGATCGACGACCTACCATTTTGATGATTGGGTTTTTGGTTCCAAAATTGCATTTTTGAAAACTTTGTTTGACAAGGTAAAACTAGGACAATTGTTTTAAAACTTAGGCAAGTGGTACGTATTTAGCTGACAACGTATCTATTTCTCTATGTATGTATGTATCTATCTATCTATGTATATATCTATCTATCTTTTAGAGGAACGTGTATGCAACAAGAATATTCGTGATGGTCAATTAGTTGCCATGTAGTGTCGCCCGTATGTAAGGCCAGATAAAAACAAAGAGTTTTTGATCGTCCCCTCCCGACCCTACGAAACACGCCTGACATTAAACTCTTTTTGTTTTCTATTTTGAAAATAAAATAAAATAAAAGTCCCTAAATAAGCCCACTTCCATGATTTTGTGACAAACTGGAGTACAATCAGAAAAAAACAAAACAAACCTTCCTCCCTACCCGAACTTAAAACCAAAAGGACGCTCTACATTTTTTTAAAAACTGGCCTAACGGCTCCTTCTTCTGCTATAGTTGGTCTACGCCCGAACAAGACAGATTTGATAATCAAACACTCCTTGCAAAACAGATATCTCGAGTTTGAAGAAACCGATTGGGGTGTCAAAACCTTCCGTCTCAATGATCTCGTCGTCCTTCTCGTAACCTTTGAGGGGAACAAGGGGAAGTGCATGTAGGAGTTACAATTTCTCGGAACATTTCGCTGCGAAGCATTGTGCGTTTCATTTCCATAGAGAGACTGCTGTCACGGTAGTGCAATTGCATTATCCTCTGTGGCACCACCCTCTGAATATGCCTACCGGATTTCTTAAGATCTGTCAGGATCACCGTTTTGTTAACCAGTTCGCGCCGGAGGACGTATATACAAGCACAATTTTTCCGAGATTGAAAAACGGATGACAAATAAACACGTCCCGAGCAAGGCCCGAAAAAATCGTTTACTATCCACGGATGACGCGTTTCGTCAGGCACAGCAGTTTATTTCCGCGGAGGACGTGTATATGCGCTGCCAAAGTTGTCTTGGTGGTTGCGGTTGACGTGAATATACGTCGACGTTGCCAAGCATGTTAGTTGACGCGGTGGACGTGTATACGCTACATCATGTTATCACGCTTTACTGATTAGACCTATTTAACACCCTGTTCCATCGTCTCCATTGATTCCATACAGCCGAGGATTATCAGCTGCGTCCAGTAATGTCTTGACATTAAAATTTCCCAACTATTGTTTCTTTGAAATTCTTGAAATGGTGCTTTTCAGCTGGGCTTGCAAATATTTGTATTTTACCGCGTACAATAGTTCTCCGGATGACGTGTATACACGTGTCAGAATTTATCGCGGGTATCGGTTGACGTATTATGACGCCCTCACTGCAGAGAGAGAAAAAAAATGCCCTAGGCGAAAGAATGTTGGCAAAAACATGTAAATAACGGTGCTAATACACTAAGTGTTGGCATCTTGCAGTAGTTGCATTATCAAAACGAAATATTTTACTTAATACAAAACCCTATTTTTTGATGAAAAATAATCCCGCCAATGGTCTCGGTAACCATACCTGGTGCAAACTGGTTAATAATGCATAATACAGAGGGGTCAATCCATATACCAAGTATAAAGTTGGTAATGTCGCGTCTTCGACTTGTTGCTTGCCTTCACACACGAAAAGTATACACACAGAGATAGCGCCTTAAGTAGCTATATGACACACGACGTGGTCGTATCCTGCTTTCTTTATCAAAGCAAAAAATGCACAGAAAATGACACACATTATAATACAACCTTCCGAAGCGCAGATGTTCATAAAAGACCCAGGATAAGGGTCGGGAAGGTAGCTTCATTTGCCATATAAAGCGATATATGAGACGGAGGGAACACCCCCCCCCCCCCCGAGTCCGTCGGTGTCACATTGTGCTACGTATATTGATTGCTATACCCTCCTCGTAAAACAAAAGTACAAAGTGGAACGATCTTTCTGGTATATCCATCTAATTTCTTTACATATATTACTTCAATTATATATTTATATAATTTAATTAACTATCTTCATAATACAAATAATTGTTGCCACCATCCGTGCACTTACGGGAACGGTCATAGATAGCTAGTAAAACTAACTGAGCTTCTAGACAATAGGTTACCCGGGACAATAAGTTGAACAATGACTTATTGAGATATGTACATATTATAAGATTGAACATTCTATAAGATTTTTAATGATATACATCACAAGTCCTGTAGCTCAGGAGTTATTGGCTATGAGGTACAGGCTTGTGATTGGTATCATTAGACAGCTTATGGCATTTCTAATCTTACTAGGTAGGCCTACATATCTCAAAAAGTCATTTCCCAAATTAATCCTGATTTTGATGTGCCGGGTTACGATGTTAACGTTAATAACGGCATGTTTGCCAATGTCATACTAAATTAAATACAATTAAGGAGTTCAGGTAATTGTAATAGTTTCGAAATTAAATGATGTTTTTTGTTTCAATCCTATGTTAACGTTTTTAATATATACTTTGCGTCTTGTAAACATGTATTCTGCAGCCACTGTTTAGTTGTTATGCAAATAATCACGAATAATAAACAAAAAAGGTAATTATTACACTTGAGATGTTAATATACTCAATAAAGGTCGCCAGAATCGATCTGATTACACCAAATTGTTTTTTTTAGCAGATATAAACAAAGTAAAACGATCTTCCAGACAGTACTGTTAATTAATTGGACCACCTGCCGACAATTATACAGCGAACTCGGTAAAAGAAAACCCAATGGTGCGTTAGATTTCAATGCCTGCAGTTGGACACCATGATGACGGTATATTCGTGGGGTGCCTGTATGGTATAGGACAATGCTAGCTGTGAACTGGCGAGACTTTGTTTGATTATTACCTTAATGTCAGAAGAGCAATTGATCGATAAATTTGCTGGGATCATAGGTGGTACACAATTAACAGATTTGGTCAATGCGCGTTCGGCGTTATCCGTCTGTCGTTATCCGTCCAGAAATACACGCCACGCGCGCCCCTCATTATGCATGCTGCTAGCTCGCGCTCCCCGTGCAAAGATACTTCGCGAACAGCGACCTCATACGGCCACTATGCAAATCAACTGAAGCTACTTTTTCGCCTTGGATCAACCGTTTTTGAAATCTTATGTTTTTCCTATATTTTGCGCCACATTTCTAGCGCATGACCTCGTATGCGAATACAGATACGTATAGGCGGGGCTAAGATGTGGAGTGTCCAATCACAATCCCGACGTCATTAAATTTGATGCAGTTACTTATTTGCAGCATGACATTTAGGACAAAATGGCGGATATTCAGCGTCGTCTGTCGTCCGAAGATCTGTCGTGTTGTTTGAATTCTGCAGCGAAAATATTATCCCTCGAAGATTTTAGACCCGATGAGCGAAAGGCCTTAGAATCCTTTCTTCGTGGTCACGATGTTTTTGGGAATTTGCCGACAGGTTATGGGAAATCCGTCATTTTTCAGGCAGCCCCATTTTGCTCGGAGCTCGCACGTACCTCCAGGTACTCGGCGTTTTTCAGCGTGTTTGGTCAGTTTCTTATCGCCGCCTAATCGGCATTATACCTAGCCTTTTGACAAGGCCTCGTGACCCTGGCTAAGCGGCTGAGATGAGTCTAGATACCCGGGGTGAACGCGCGACCGAGTGACGAATGTCACGAGGCCTTTTGCAATGTAGGTTTCACTGCTCGGCATGAATTATTCATAGATACATATTAGCATGCCAATACGCCCAGTCAGAACGGCGATCTCCCAGTTGTCTTCGTTCGTGATTCGTTCAATATCAAAGCATGTAAGAAAAGGTACAAAAACGTATATAAATGTTGCTTCTGAGTTGAATATATGAATGATAAATACAAGATATCACATTTAAATCTATTTTACATGCAAAATTGCAATAAATTAGGAAGCAACTAATGATTTGAGCTAAATATTGTAAGTGACATGATTGGACATTCCCTGTTTGTAAAATGAACTAGTTCAACTCAAATATAAGCTGACGTCACGCAGAGATACGTTCGCTGATTGGACGCTACCATATAGGTAGCGATTCAAGTTGGAAACAAAGGTTAACATAAGAAATCCAAACCAGATTGATAAAGGCCACTTGTCTGGGCAATTCGCACTGACGTCACTCAGGTTTTCGCGATTAGTCTCTTTTTAGTCGCTCGGCGTCTATCAGACATGTGGCCTTGTTTAAAGGCTACATTATACCCAGACATGCTGGTCTGTGCGTTATCGCCACATTGTATGGTCCAAGCATGTTCCAAAGCTGTGGGCAGGGGGCATGTTTACGGCTGCAGAACCAACCTTCAAAATGATCGCAATATCGTAATTTGGGACAAGTTAGTGTCTTATATCCTCAATAACTCCTCTAATTATTTTCTTGGCAAAATTCAGCCGGCAAGGCGTTTTACCGAGGCACGTTTTTCAGCTGGATTACTGATGTGTGCGATATAATGTAAGACCGAGTTCGAAACTTTCAATAGACTCGCGGCCTTCTCCAGTTGCCGTGGTTGAAAACTTAAAACTAAGCAGCTAAACACAACTAGTTTTGACCATAACATTGTCAACATTTAAGCAAATACCCAGCAAAAGGAGCGGAAATAACTGCGACACTCACCAATCAAGCACAGTTCAAATCTTTATGTGTAATTCCTACAACAAGCCTTCGTAAAAATCACTCAACTTTCTCCGATAAAATGTTATGTCAACGATGGCGGTGTTCGTAAACACTTGCGAGCTAGCTATGACCTTTCACCGCTAGCTCAAATTATGCAGTTTCTACGCAACGACCGACCAATAAGAAAACGACTATAAAGGTCAGCTTAATCTATTAGCATAATGACACCGCCCCCAAAACCTCAACTTAATGATTGATCCAAGGCGTTCATATATCGTCAGTTAATTTGCATATAATAGTGGCCGCGTGAGGTCGTTGTTTAAGCTCCGATTACCCCTGCGCTGTACCTACGGACGGGTAACGACGAACGCCTTGCCAAGGCTACTATGAAGGTCGCAAATGTATTACATACACAACGTTCATAATGGGCGGATTCAGGGGGCGGCCGTAAGGGGCGGGGCGCACGCCCCTTCCCCCCCTCCCCCCCCCAAAAAAAAAAAAAAAACCACAACAATTCTTAGGGAGAGAAACAAAACAAAAATAAGAAAAATGAGGAAGAGAGAAAATTAATAGAGACGAAAAATGCGACGAGTCAAAGAGGGCGCGCGACGAGACAGAGGCTAGTTTGGAGGTTTATTCTTGACACGCGAAACTCGTTCTTGCGTTTAAATGGCGGCAACGCGACCCGCCGAACATTGCACATGGAACAGGATCACACCCACCGTATACTACATCTATACCGCATCGGACGATCCAAGTTTCGCGCGCGTGCGCACGTAATAATACGCCGGACACAGATTTACGCCACTGTTTACATGAGGACGTAACATCTGACATTGAGATCAAGAAAAGGTTAGTCATAGCTATAGGTCAACTAACAATACGGTTCAAACAGAATATGATGTTCATAAAGTCCGGACTAGGAGCGACAAGTAGTCTTGGTCAAGACCAAGCTAGCCCGTTCATTTGTTCCGTGGCGCGCCGTCCGTATTATCTGGGCTTATTGAGGGCGCCCTTAATTATCGCCAGATTCGTGAATTTCATCCACTATCTTGGTCTTGGCGCAAGCCTCACGTGAACCCGGAAAATTCCGAGGACATTCCAAGCATAGCTCAAATAGCTACTCGCCCCCGCATGCGCGCTGAGTCGTTTTTGTTTAATGCAGTGTTATATTATTATAGTCTAGTTCCCAGACCAAATATTTCGGACTATTTATGATTTTTCATTTATTATTTAGCCGACAATGTCACGTGACCAAAAACTGGAAAAATTGCTTTACGTTCGCGATGTTCGAGTGTTTCCAGGTTGTTATAAAATAAAACTCGCATTAGCAAAAGTCAACACGTTATGGAGGTAAAGCTGCAGGTTGTGTGCTCTTGGGCAAGGCACTTAGTCACCGACGTTTAGTTCCTAAATACATTTCTTCACATATTTTGAATCAGTCATCGCAGGGCAGATGATTATGAGCCCACAAAATGAAAGTTCATTTTTAAGAAGGTGGCAGACGCTCACAAAGTAGCGTATCTTCAGCTTTTTCTTCATACATCGTTATGTGGTTTACTTATGCCTAAGTCACATTTGCCGCGGCGTCCGTGGGGCCTAAGGGCCGCTGCAGCATTTCTACGGTCACGTACTGTAGCAGTCACGTTAGGGTAGCCGCATGGCGTGTTTTGAATGTGTGAAGACAGAAAAACTGCGGCGGCCATACGGCCTTTCAAGTGATGGCGCACGGTCGCCTTAGGGAATCCCTCCGGCGGCCGTAGGTTTTTGACAAATACCACAAATTTGACCAATACCCTAATTTCATTTATTTCATTTCTTTTATTATTTCCTAGGTGAACAAAAACATGACAAAATACAATGCATAAGTAACAAAATACAATACATAGGGTACAGGACGAGACTGATAACATCCCTGAAGGATTGCCAAAAAGCGAACCTAATCACTATCTGGTGGCTCTCCCACAATGCAATCAGTTAACGACAGTTACAGTTAAACTTACTAATTGCAGTCACTTCACCACATCTATTGTTATGCCAAGAAAGCATTTGTCCTGAGAAGCTACAGTTACGTAATGCATTGGAGTTAAGTGGACCCCCCCCCCCCGGGGTCGAACCTCAGAAACTGAGGTTCCAGAAAATGCATTAGATTGGGCTCGGTTCTGCATAATGAAGCGCGATGTGGCAGGGAACCCCCCCTCTTTTGTGTTGACCATTGTGTTCCCGGAATCTCAGGAATTCTTTTTAGGTTTCAAGGGGGGATGTGTTAGGTAACAATAGTGTTGAGTATGTATAAGGTATAGGGATAAGAGGGGGTACCCCTCTGCCAAATATCGTGCTGAGTATACGGTTCTGTAATGCTCTTTAGTTTTAAAACAGATTAACACATTTTTATTTGTTTTCCCCTGAACTGTTACCACAACTTTTCATTCTTATTTCACTGTAGGCAAAATAATAAAAAAAGTTTCTCGTCCTGTAGCGCATAATTTTTGGGCTGCCGCATAACACAACAACAATTTGTTTAATAATAAAAGAAAAAAGTGGAAAAAAACCCCGAAAATCCGAGGTATTTTTACATCGGCACTTGTCTCCCAATCGTAATTCTTCTCTTTTGTAGTTTTTGCATCATGCTCCAAAGTCAAATCCGTTCAGCCAAAAAAAACACACACAAATTCTCTTGTCTTTCTTTGTTTCTATAAGTTCGGGCGAGAAACTATTTTCTTTTATTTGTCCTAACGTTTTTATAGCAAGGTTGGTTGTTTCTGGACTTCGTCACCATCTTGGATGTATACAACTTTGCTTTAAGAGAGATATTTTAAACCATATAAAGGGTGTTTATACTTCCTTTTAAAATACATTAATTCTTGTCTTACAACATTTAATTTCCTTTGTCCGTGTCTGGGAAGTGTACAATTGTTTTTGAACAATTTCCTGTTTTCCTCATATCAGCTGGGACCAATGTAATGGAGCTGCTAAGCACACAAATGTTCTTAGCATAAAAGTCTTCCTCAGCAAAAATAGGTTACCAGAAAAAAACTACACGTGCTTTTAAGCTGACCAAACATCAGCTGAATACCAGTCACAAACAACATAATCACTTGAACATTGTGTCTGTAACCCTGTGTTTGCCAAGGAAGAATGTTCATGCTTAGCATTTGTTTTGGTGCTTAGCAGCTCCATGACATGACCCAAGATCGCTCTAAACCATACGTGACGGAGGCCGCTGCATGACACCCTAAGCAGACAGCGTGCTGAAGGAGGCGGCAAATCCGCTGCTTTGGGAGCTCCTGTTGGTGGTGAATCGGAGCGTCATCTTGTTGCTAAGAGAGACGATGGGACCACTTGGCAGCCTAGTTCCACAAACCCTGTAATGAACAATATTTTAGAAATGAGTGACCAAATCGACGATTTCAAGTTCAAATAGATCATCCAATTAAGGGAACGATGTCTTTAAAAGGTCAGATAAAAACTCAATAAAAAAACAATCAAAGGGACCAATGTCATTGCAACAGGAGCGTAAAAAAGCGCCATTAAACCCATTCGACGTGGTTGTTAAAGGTAGTATACACCATTGGTAACTGCTTGAATTATCATGAATGGGTGGATTTAGTGGGTTATATTTCATAGTAAATATCGTTTAACTGACGAAGTTTTACAATCATGGTTGCTGAGAAAAGCAAGGAAAACGACTTTCGTTTTCAACCGGAATCGGGCAGTTTTTCTTATGTTGTTTTTGTTTTTTCGCGATCGCCGTCCGGCGATAATGGTTTATACAATTCAATTTTTTGGAACAATTACAGGATATCTAGGGCAATCGTTTTGCTGGATGCCTACAATCATTATTTACTTTCAAATAAGTAAGATATTTCTTAATAATTCGGTAGTAAATTTTGTCGATATCTGCAAATGGTGTATACTACCTTTAAAGAACAGTGCTCTATTGATGACACTGTGTTTCATTTGTGTAGATACGACGGCGTCTTGAACCAAGACTATAGTGTCATCACACTACATCAGTCCACGATACGCAATCGCCTATGATGGCGTTTAAAACAATATCGCAACATTGTCAAAGCAACATCCATCTCGATTGTGGGACAAACGGTGATGAAAAATAAAAGGTGAAGGAGAATCATGTCTACTCGGAATATCATAGTAAATGGAATGCTATTTCTATTATTCTCAATTTGCCTTAAAATGAAGGTGGAAGCATAGTATTCGTATATTTCATTGCGGGAGGTTTTATTTTTAGGGTGTGTGTGGGGGGTGGGGTGGAGCTGTTCTGCTCGGCTCTGGACATCCCAGCAAGGCATACATCAGTCCGAAGGTTTGAACTTTGCTATCATTCGAAATTTACACTTTACAACCTTATTTATTGTTACCAAATAGGCCTACACAGAAAGTGTACGACGAAAATTGCGTCGTTATATTTAAGCGTGGAGATGTGTAAAGTGCCTCGTAGCCGATTGCTTTTCTGTCTGGCCAATGAGTTTCTCCATCCCTCCAACCTTTCGGTTTCGTCAGTTCAAGCCGGTGTCATATGAACATCAGACTCACTCTATTTAAACATTGTCTCAGGAATATTCGTCATTACAAATCAAATTCGTCTAAGCTCCTGCGGAAAGGCAGCATTCAGAGATGAATTTCGTCTTATATCTATCAATTCCAAACTTATTCTACAAATATTAGTCTGGTAGTGATTCAGTTAAGCACACGTCAGACTGATTTATTTCACGTATACTTTTAAAATTGATTGATACGAGACGAATTCGATCTTATACTAGGCTAGGTACATGGGGGAGGGGGTGTAACCCCCAACAATTGACGAAAAATAGGCAATGGGGGATATTTCTTATTGTTCGTCAAATATGTCTCATTCTTAGTCAGGTGTTTGAGGGATTAAATCCCTCAACCCCCAAGAAATCTACGCCAGTGGCAACAGTAAGACGAATTTGATCTGTAGTGACGAATATTTTGTAGACAATGTTTAAATAGAGTGACCAAAATTTAAAATTAAACGGCGAATGACTAAATTGGTTTAAAAAAAGCGTGTGATTTTGTTCTCATTAAAAATGTTTTGAAGTAGTCGGGAAAACCTTGAGTCTGTTACAGTCTGAATTCACGTTACACCGGTCTAACCATAAAGAAAGGAACATCTAACCCTCGACTTACTTGAGTGGTCGGACCTGTGTGTCGTCGCCGCCAGTCAAGCTGATTTGCAGCGCGTCATCTGAGCATTCCGTCCCTGAGGAGATAACGTCCAAGGCGGTGATGTCCAATGCCACTTGAGAACCCGCGGCAACCTGGAAATCGACCGTGATGGTAAAAAAAGTCAGCCCTAAATAGCTTTTTTTCCGGAAAATCATGAAGTTTGAAAATACAAATTCACTATAAAACGATGCACGTATACTTCCAAGTTTTGATGGACAGAATTTGGACAATTATTATACCAGTACTCGTTTGGTTTCTCTACCTGCGCACATGTTTCTGTTTTTTTATTCGGGGTAATAACCAAACTGTGTAATCTGTATTTGTTTTTAGAATTAAAATAAAGAACAACAATACCGAGTTATTTTCACATCGGCACTTTTCTTCCAATCGTAATTATTCTCTTTTGCAGTCTTTTAGAGCGTTGTATGCAGGAGTGGAGTCTATTATTTGTCACATGACATGACGCTATATCTCTTCGATAAAGTTGGAATTATAATTTGCTTTGGGCCCAATATGGAGCATAAAGATATATACAGACTTCTGAAGAACCTACATTTCTTTAGATTTTGCCGCATGCTGCGTATTGTAGTGTTTATCCTGGTTTGTAATGCTGAACAAAAACACTCGCGGTTGAGCAATGTAAGACTGCGTCCGAATCTTTTGTCTATGGCTATTGTGTTGCTGTTCGTCCTTTAAAATTACACATATAAAGCAGGCTGACAATAGACGTAGACGTATAAAAGCCCGTTTGGGAGTTCGGACACCGCCTAACACACGTCATTATACCTCAAGTGTCCAGGTACAGTCAGCGTTGTTGTCATAGTTACTGGGGTAGTTAGGTGAGGTTAGACAGCCTGAATCCATCAATGTTCCGCCACAAGTTCCGCTACCTATACGAGGAAAACAAAGAAATTAATCTGCTGATCATCATAAGCAGATCTCATGATTACGTTATGGGTATAAGGGTTAGGCAAACCTCATGGTTTAGGACTGAAGCGGAGTTCGTACCCCAAATTTAATGAATTTGCACTGTGGGACCCCGAAAAAAGAAAGCCGTGTTCTTTTCACGATAAAGAAAGCATCCGTCTCCCATGATTTGGAACCACAACTAAAATAAGAGTAAAACTTTACGCACACGACACAGCGATCGTTGGTTCGTCGATGACGTAATTAGCTACGAAGCCCTGATTGTTGTAAGACACGTCCGTTGTCAAGACAACCATCATCTCATTGGACGATACCTGGACAGGTGGAAGGGTCGTCCCACAGAATCTGATGAAACAAAAAAAGCAGCGAAGAAAACTAAGAAACGCAGTAAAAGACTTAGTATTTACTGACGGATATTAAAGTTATATATTTGTATACCCAAATGTTGTCAGTTGTGTAGCTTTATCGTTTGAAGCAGCAAAAGGTGTCAAAATCGAAAGATTGGTGCTTGACAACTACATTAGCTCTGTGAATGCTGTCTATTCCGAGAAAAAAATATTTTAAGATTTTGATTTTAAACCAACTACTAATGAACATTTCCAAAAATGCGTTTCTGGGACGAATTTGACAGCATGCGGGAAGAAATATATTTTAGAGTAATTATTCTTTACATCAAGTAAGTTGTTTGAACAATAATTTGGTTGGTTACTTGTTGAAAAATCGCAGACGGTTATACATGTACTGAACTTCAATCCCTTTTATTTCATTCAGAAACGAACTTATATGCCAGCCAGAAACTGCATATTTGCTTCAGAAACAAACTTTCAAATTTTACGAATTAGACGAAATTAATAATAGATCTCGGTTTTATTTTTACCAAACCGATTTGTTTGAAGTGTGCGGTCATGGTAAATTTGTGAAAGTAAAATTTCAAAATTGAAGTTGCGGGCAACAGGTCAACTTTGATAACAAAGATGATTTAAGTCACATCGAGACAAAGTCCAGACTCTCATCGGTAAAGAATCGATTCTTATCGATTCGGTTTATTAATATCAGTTCGAAGGTAACGGAAGTCATTTCGTAATCATTCGTGAGTGAAAATGCCCAATAATTATATTCGATATATAAATAAATAACAGGATCAAGCATTCTGCGAAATAATTACGTCTAGTATATGCTGTCATTTTCGAACGAAAGTATACCAAGCCATCGTAAGGAAAAACTCTATTGTTTTTATTCGAATAGAATAAAGTGCAAAATCGGAGTAGCAAACGGTTTGGAATAACAGCTGGAAATGAGTCTCAAGTAAAATATACTGACATGAGACCACTGATCTCTATAAAAGTCTGGATAGAGCATTTGTAATTCCGAGCTTACAAACAAATGAAGCCACGCAATGGTTCTCGTTCCCTGTATTTGAATGTGTGGCGGGAACCAGTCCCAAACACTCACCTTGTGTACAAAATAATTAAACTATACTCATTTAAAAGTACACGATTTGTTTATAAACAGAAGTTTGATATAAAATATATTTCGTTCCTATTTAAAATTTAGAAACATATAAAATATGTGCGAAAAAAGGTGCACAAATTTCAATTATAATTTAAAAAAAAAAAAATTTAGCCTGTTGTTCTTGGAGTGGTAATATGGCGGATAGTGCTGACTTCACGTCTAACAGCTAACGGCTTATCCAGTTTATAATTATAGAGATCAGTGCTTGAGACCCTCAAATCACGTGGTATTCAAAGAGAACTTAGTCTTACCTCTGGTCGTCAGAGAACATGCTGGTGGTTCGTATAGTCAGAACATCCCAAGCGCATGCTGCATCGTCCTCAACATCCATGGAATCAAATGTCAATGTTATGGTGGAGCCTGGTTTCCCCTGTATTGGTATAATGGTCAAGATAAGACGACACAAATTCGGCAAAATGTTGACACAGGAGTCAGGTTGGCATAGCGGTTTGTTCCTAGCCTCCCACCGCTGTGACCCGGGTTCGAATCCCACCTTGGCCAATAATGTGGATTGGGTTTCCAGTCCCAGACTGATTCCGTAAGTTTCTTCCAGGGTTTTTCCTCCAACCTCTAAAAATTGCATTCATTGCAAGTCCATCTGTGTTTATACAACAAAATTTCCCATCATCTGATTGGTGGATTGTCAATGATCACGTGTCATTTCCTACCTTTAAATGGATATAATTGTTCTGAGAAACCGGGTGACTATTCTCGAGTTGATTATTTTTGTATAGGTGCTGGCCTTAGGGGGCTAGTTGCTTCCCCCTCACCACACCCATATTCTACCCCGATGGGTACGCCATTGACCTTCTCTCTATAGGGCTGTATCGAATATATCAAATATATCAACCAATACTTTTTTTACCACGCTCATTCCTTTGTTATACTGTGACAAAGAGGCCATAAACCGGTACTACACATCATAATGCCTTGGGCTTTTAGAGGAGAGGTATTTTGTCACAGAGCTTAACAAACCCCGGGCCCTTACGGCGCCAGGACAACCACGCCAGAGTTACATGTAACCACACTTTACAGTGCTATACTGTGTTGCACATTTCTCCCAGATAATCAAACTCAATAATCATGTACCAGAAGGTTACACAGATCAGCAGGTACAAGCAACAATATTCACCCACAAAGAAAGTTTTATTATAATCGCAATTCAGTAACTTCGTATTCCGAAAAAACGAAATACCTTTTAAAAAAAAAGGTTCGAATATTTGAATTTTCGGTTATAACGCAGTTTCGAATATCGAATACTAAATTATTCAAAAATGAACAGTCATACTTCTCCCAAACCCAGCCTTATTGGCAGAACACCAGTTCCTCGGATTAGGTTTAAAACTAAAAATGTATGAGGGGTTCTGGCAAAATGAGACAGAACCAGTGACAAATGAGGAACTCAAGTAGAGTCGAGTTATTTGCCTGCAGTGACTCGAGTCGAGTCGAGTCATTTACCCATAAAGACTTGAGTCGAGTCGATTTGGCAAAACATGTGACTGGAGTCCGAGTCGATTCGAGTCGTTGATTCGAGTCATTACAACTCTGGCAACAGCGTCCTTACCTTGATATACCAGGCGCACGTGAGTCCGTCATCGTAATTAGAGGGATAGTTAGGCGACTTGATGGAGCCGCTAGTCTCAGTCAGCTCGTAGAGACACTTGTTGGATGGGGCCAGGGAGGCCGTGTTGTCTACCTCGCACTGGGCGCCGGTGTAGCCTGACGGACAGGTGCACTTACAGGTACCGGCTATCATCGCCTCGTAGCCACCGTTCTG
This sequence comes from Crossaster papposus, assembly GCA_037893245.1. NCBI lineage: Eukaryota > Metazoa > Echinodermata > Asteroidea > Velatida > Solasteridae > Crossaster > Crossaster papposus. The sequence goes on along the minus strand of JBAIAA010000326.1, from coordinate 853,609 downwards.
GCAAGACAAACTATCGCTGCAGTCAGCTGGAAAAAAGAAGAACAACAAGAAGAAAAGAATCTAAAACGATGATATTTGCCGGGAATTTGTCATCAACACTTCAAACAAAATAGCTGAAACTTTTTCATTTTTTTGTACTTCGCGAGAAATGACTTGTAATGTAGTCGGTGCGGAAAATCTACTCGGAATATCTTCATTTTCGACCGAGCTGAATTCCATTCAACATTTACTGTTGCAGCCATCTATCTGACCTCTCATGCTAAGCAAAAATGTTTTCCATTCAACTTCCACCGAGAATTTAAACGGACAGTATACCTTTTGCAACTATCAAGTAACTAACAAGTAACTAACCAAATTATTGTTCAAAATTTACTTGATGTAAAGATATTCATGACTCTATACTCCCTGTGAAAAAAAATGCTTCTGGCATGCTCTCATTTTGAAAAAAATAATAATAAAAGAAGTCAAAAAATGCGCCTCAAAGACGCATCTTTGGAAATTTCCATTAGTAGTAGTAATTTTCATTAGTCAGAATTGAAATCTTAGAATGTTGTTTTGTCGAAATATACAGCCTTCACAGAGCTAAAACTTCGCCAGGATAGTTGTCAAGCACCATTCTGCAAAAAACGAGTAAACGAGTAAACGAGTTTAGCGAGTAAACACTTTTCTAAACATCCAGACATCAATGTTAAGTGACTAAACACTAGGCCTATCCTCCAAACTGAAAGCAAGAAAGTGTTCAAAAACGAATTTAAATTGTATTTTTTTACCGACTTGATAGAGAAAACCTATTTGACTGAAGGTTAAACTAACTGTACGGGCGTGGCTAGTCCTTTCCAATGGCTGGATGGCCGTCATCGGGAACGCATAGCACCCGAGGCGAAGCTGAGGGTGCTATGCGTCCCTCGGGTGTCTAAAACGTCATATCCCACATCACAACAGTCAATAATTGCATTATTGTAAAAGCGCCGTTATTAACATGGTTACCCCCGACATTCTGTCGCCTAGGGCAACTATACCGGCAACTACACAGTGAGTGCCCGATAGCCGTGAAATCGCTTGATGGATGGTACCCCGAATCACACAGGTACCTTTTTACTCGTACGGAAAGGAGCCCTGCTAATTTCACTTGACATCGTGCGCACGGGACGAAAACATTTTAAAAGTTGTTATTTTGTGCATCAAACAAAATTATGCCGGATAGTTTTACTTATGACGATTTTAGAGGCTTCTTTCATAAAAAAAAGCGAGAAATACTGGACAGATTGAGAGAAACTGCCCCGAAAGTTTGGACCCTGTATATTTTCAATGGGCCCCGTTTGTCTTTATTTGCATACATTATCATTTTCGGATGAAAAGGTCTATTCCAAATCGGAGAGTTGCTAGGTGAGGGGCGCAGCCCGACGCAGCATCTGGCAGGCATAAACCAACACACAAATACATGTACATACAAGAATACATTGCACAACGAAGAAAAACGCGTGCTCGAAACATAAACATAAACATTCTTTCGTGAAATGAAACTACGAAAACCACCCCAAACCATTCAACAGACCCACGTACATATGCAGTTGTAGATGATATTGGCGAGATAGACGTCATAGAAGGAGATGTAGTTGCGCTGGCCGACTGCAAATTGATCCAGGACATTTTTCGTTGTGATCGTCGGTTTCCCGTTGGCTGAGAAGTACTGCATACAGAGAAGAGAGTGTCATTGTTCTTTTAATAGTACAACTAAACAAATAAATAATAATATTCGAAAATTTTCGAAACTGTTCCCGGCTTTTCGCCATCTTTAATTTCGAGTACCAACTGCAAAAGGATGTGCAGTGAACGAGTGTCTCCCACAAAGTTCGAGCAGATCGACAATCTTATAAATGGATATAATAGCTCAGAAAGCGTCGCAGATGTTTGTTTATTCCCGTTAAATGCCTCGCTTTGATTTTCAAGATGGTGTACTATGAGACAAGTCGAAGCAAAAAGATAAATGTTAACGTTAGCCAGAGTCGCGTCACAGACCTTTCGATCTATGGCTCATCTCTCAACCAACTAGGCTATTGGCGAGTTGGTTGAGGACAGCCGTTCTTTACAGTTCTTTAATGTAGCTGAGTTGCTATTGCTCTTTCTCATGAATATACATTCACGCACGACCTAGCTGCTGAAAATAATCGCGAACCGCTGCACGGATTAGTATTAAAATGTCTTCCGTAAAAATCAGATTTTTTTTTCTCCATTTATTGGTTAAACCCTCTCACGTGACCGGTCACTTTCCTAATTATCATGATCATCACTTAATTAAGCATGCACCGTATACAAACGAGTCCGTATTTCAAAGAGTCTAGAATTCATGCTACACCGGCAACATAAGTCTAGCCAATTGAGAAACTCACCTTTAGATTATAATGCATGACGGAGGTCGGGTCGTACGGTAAACCGTGGCTGGCTGCCGGGTACTTGTCGAAGTTCCCGGCGAAACCTAGGCGAACGTTATCGAGCAGGATGGATACGTAGTCGTCCCTGTCGGACCTGGACTGCTCGTGGTGGAATCCCATGGCGTGCGCTATCTCGTGGGCTACTGTGCCGATCTGTGGGAAATAATCGAACATTTTCTAAATAAACGGGAAACTGACTGGGTAGCTTATATTATAGTGGGGCAGATTGTGCCTTTGATGATGAAGCGCGAAATTTGGCACACAGTCATGGGGCACGCAGTCATAAGAAAAATATGGGGCCATCGCAGATTTGTTCTTTGGAGAAATATAGGTATAATAACAAGCAACGGCAGCCATTTTGAATATTTTGAAAAATGCTTGTTATTCTGCTTACATTTTTTCAAAGACAAAACTGCGATGACCCCTTATCCAAATATCTTTGTTCATAACATACTCGGACTGATTGTCAAATTCCATGCTTGTATCACCAAAGAAACAATCCCATAACCTATTAGCCGTACCAATATTATGTTATTAGATTTGACCAAAGAAACTGACTGGAGCGGGACTTGAACCTGCGACCTGCGGATAACTGTTCCGGTGCTCTACCATCTGAGCTATCCAGCCCTATCTTAGCAAATAAAGGAAAAAGGGGTGTTTTCGAGATACCGGCTTTGTTCCAGTTCGTCTTCATGACTGACTTCAAAATTATTAAGAAGGCAAACCAAAATGGGAACAATTTCAACTTTGGGCCTTTTGTTATATGATTGACCGCGGTCCACCAATTTCATATTGATATTTAAATCTTAAAAGTTTTTTTTCTGGGAATATACAGCATTTACAGAGCTAAACCTTCATCAGGTTTAGTTGTCAAGAACCTGTCTATCATTATATAGAGCACTTGTTCTGCTTTAAACGTCACAAAATGCACACCATTACTGACAATGGTGTACTGAGCTTTAACCTTACCACGGTGCAGCCAGAGCCGATAGAGATATCCTGGGACCCCGTACCTTGCTTGCCAACGTAACTCCAACATCTTAAGTATAAGAGTAAGCAGTTTGCAGCAGTTTTAATCTTATTCATCTTAAGTATAAGGCACATCACAAGAATCATGACAATACCATGGTTTTCTGCACAAACTCACTTAATTATTAGAACATTCTGCTGGCCACACAGCGTCTTTGTAATTGCACTATAGAGACCTGGCATTGTTCTTTCCTTTGTTCTTCTAAAGTTTGTGTACTAAGGCTTTCCCCTATAGAGTGGGTGAGTGAGTTTTTAGGGTTTAACGCCGTACCAGCATCAATGGCCATATTCACGGCGGGAACAAATTTCATTCAACAATTTTTTATTTCATTCAACAATTAATGTGAAGAAGTTACAGTTTTAGAGGTGGGAGAAAAACCCCAGAAGAATATCCTGTGGAAAAGCCCACGGAGTCAGGCAGGGACTGAAAACCCAATCCACATATTGGCCCAGGCCGGATTCGAACCCGGGTCATAGTGGTGTTCCCCTATAGACTATGTACACAAAGTTCCTTGTGGAGACATTCTAACCAATTGAATTTCATTGTGGAGAGCTTTTTATTATTACGTCCTATTTTGTTTGTGGGTCTACCACGATATACTAAATTTAGAATCGCAACCATTCCTAAAAGATTACCGTCTCATCCTTACCCATCTCCCTTCATGAAGCTAATGTAGTCCTGATGACCCAGCCCCAGGTCACTGCTGTACGGCACAAACGTGATACATGTCTGAGACGCCCACAAGTCCATGCCGTTCTGGATGGAGCTGGTGTCGCCAGCTACACGAATAAAAAGCGAACCCGTATTACTTGGTACAAAGTGTGGCTTTGCTGAACATGCAATGTCCATGCTCTTCTTTAAATCACTTTTATCTCCTAACGAATGTTGACCTTAGTCAGTGCAGGGGCTTACAGGGGACCATATATATTTATGAGTACACTATTTACAACGTTCAGGGTCACCCTTGGATACATTAACAATAGTGGAGGGTCCAAAGTTTCCCAGTTGGTTTGGAATGTTAATTTTTGGCAATTAATAACTTCGATTGTTTTCTGGGATAAGTGTACAAGTTAACGAATTATATTGCAATTTTTTCGAGCATTTTGGGGGCGGAGCAATGGCAAAAAAAGGTGGGGGGCATCATGTACAAAACATAAATTTCGATTATTTACTCTTTCGAAAGTTCTTTTCTCACTTCATTCATAGGTGCCTCATTTTTGTGCTGGATTTGATTCTAAGGATAAACATCAATCTCTAAAAACTAATTTAATTGATACAAAATGGTTTCCAAGGACAAAATTACGAGTTTTTAATCATAACTCATTCTTTTAAAAACAACAATTCTTTAAAAAAATAATGTATTTACTCTTACTTTGTGAAATAATACATTATGAATACATTATGTCCAAGAAAGATAGGGGCGCTACTGTGAATAATAGAGGGCGCTACTGGCTACCCATGCCTATGGGATAAAGTTGTAACATGGCGGACGGTGACTTCACTTTGAACAGTCAATAGGCTGTCCAGAGTTTAGTCACGTGGAGAATAGTGATATCGTACCTGAAGACGCCGTGATGACGTAAGGAATGACGCCATTAGGCCAGCGACAGTTGAGGTCAGCTATGGCCTTTCGCCTACTCCGCCCCGTCTTGACGTCCTGGATTCTCTCCATGATTTCCTTCTCGTACACGCCCAGCTTCATGTCTGACTGGAAGGTACCGAGGCTGGGTTCAGCCTCTGCGGGCTCGCCTTTCTTGGTTGCGGACCTGCCGTCACCCACCGAACGCTAGGATGTCAACCAAACGATAAAATAGCGATTAAAAAACACCTAAACTTAGAAAAAAGTGTTTGGTGAAAATAAATTGTGATCTCGGCGACTGGGAGACGAGGGATGACCCCTCTCCCCGGCCGTGGAATTTCAAAAATTAGGGGAGGGGCAGAATTGAGTCATTAGGTCAAGAAAGTCGAGTCGAGCCACAGTAAATTATATTGAGTCTGGCATGAATACGTCCAAGTCTGTTTCCGTTTACCTGCACATTGTATTTAGTAACAGAATGTGGTCGCCTGCTTTTGACAAGAGCGGATCCAAGGGCAAACAAAAAATGCATTATCGATCGGCGTCACGGGGTTGTATTTTGTGCCCAATGTAGACCTATAGCCTTTTTCAATAATAATAATAACAAATTACAAATTCAATAACAATATTAGTAACAGGCATTTCTTATATAGCGCCGTATCGATCAAGAAAGGTACTCAAGGCGCTTATTACCCCAGTCATTGGGTCCATAAAACATTTCAAATACCATCTCAGCTTCCTGAGGAGTATACTGCTCGGCGCAAAACAAATAAATTAACCACAATAACCATCTCTGCCCTCACACGTATCCATTCACTCCCGGGTGAAGAGAAGCAATGAGTGACAAAGTGCCTTGCCCAAAGACACACGCACCATAGTCACAGGCCGGATTCGAACCCACAACCTGTAGCTTTACCTACAGATTACAAATGCCCCAGATTACAAATGCTTCAGAGCCCCACACCACGAGACCACGGGCACTCCACATTGTCACATTATCATTTTGTTTTAAGACTTTACCCAAATCATATGGAGCCCTCCTATTGTGTCAGCCATACCATACACAAAGAGGGCTAATAGGGTGAGCTGCTGCAGGCAACAACTCGGGCGAACACCAAGGCAAACGTTCGTCAAGGTTCGTCAGTGTTCGCGTGAGTGGAACACAGGCCATGGTATAACACATCGTACAAAATTAGTACTCTAGAACTACCCGCGCTATTCTTACCTCGATCCATTACCAGCGGTCATCCCCCAACCCGGTCATTACCACGCAGTAATAACCGGGTTCTCGCACTGTTATTACCTAAGTAATCTAGAACTACCCGCGCTATTCTTACCTTGTCCATCGCATAACCCGAGACCCATCCAGTCCACGCCAACAGGCAGAGCACGGCAACTAAGAAGACTTTCATTCTAACAAAACCAAACACCCGTTGTTATCAGTCTTGACACGGTGCCTTCAAATTTGTGTTTACGGAACACCAAGCAAATTGTAAGTATTAACACCGCCACTCAGATCATAAGCTACAGAAAAATGATGCCAGTCCTTACCGATGCGAATCTTAAATACATCTTCCAAAACAACGGGTGATGCTGAATTGATGATTATTGTTTTCAATCGCGAATATGGAATTTCTGAGAGACATTTCCCCCTCTCCTCGATGAGCAATCTCGACCTTGTGTTGGAGTGCGCGGAATTCGTAATAAAGACAGTACCACAAGACCGCTCCCTGCTGAACAAGCTCGAGCACTTGAGATTAATGAGAATTTTACTAAGTTGACGAAGCTTTATCCTAGTAATGAAAATCACGAGCACTCTTTAGGAAATGATGCAATCGGAATAGGTTAATTGATTGAGAATTAGTAGGTGTGATTTAATTCATTTCTGAAAGTGATGATTATTATATCCGTAAGAACAGCAGGATGAGTCGTCATACAAGTTTGGTTTTAATTATTTTTATGGAAGAATGGAGAGTTCCAACCAATCAAAATCACAGCAGGCTGGGCAGATAATTAAATGGTCATCTTTGAAAACAAAAGTTTGTTTTTCCTTTTTTTTTCTGGCGAAAACAAATACGCGGCCAGGACGAAGACCGTATACCTGGATTGATTGGCTACGCCTGCAGCCACGTCACATAGACTCGTGTGTAATTTCGAACCGTAGCCAAGAAATTTAAACACAGTTCAACCTGAAGACTCCAACCTGACTCTATATCATCTGAACAGATTTAACCCGCGATCTCTTTAACCGCCAAAAGAAAGCTATAAAATCTCTAAAATATGCCCTTATTTCCAAGACTTCCAAGATAGCATTCCCCACCGGACTTCTCTAGCAGGGGCGTGGTTTTAAACGCTAGGGCACCATCAGCCCTATTTCCAGTCCCTCCCCCACCCATCCGAAATTACACACACACACCCACGCCAAACCGGAATCCGCCCCTAGAAGGAATTTGGAAGGAACATGTGAAAGTGTCTGTGCGCGGGAAAAGAAAAGTATCCAAACACGGCAAGTATAGTGGCCACTCGCCATTGGTCAACAAGTTATTGCGTCACTCGATAACGAGTAGTCGTGCCAGTGCAAAACAATTAATATCACGCTGTTCTTAATAAAAACAAATGACACCTCTTTAAACTAAGAGGCTTGTACCATGCAGAGAAAATTTTATGTCATTTGCAGCTACGTAGCCAAGTAATTTAGACACAGTTCAACCTGAAGACTCCAACCTGACTCTATATCATCTGACAAGATGTAACCCGCGATCGTTTTAACCGCTAAAATAAAAGCTATACAATCTCTAAAATATGTCCTTATTTCCAAATCTTTCAAGGTATAGCGTGGATTTGAACTCTATAGGGCACCATCAGCACCCATTTCTAGCCCCCCCCCCCCACCACACGCACTAACACCTAAAACAGTCCTGTATTAATCCGAAATTCGGTACCCTCTGGAGACCTGAACACAATGTGTACAATGGAGACAAAAGGTCTCCGGAGGGTAAATTTCTATAGATGAATAGGTCTCCACTGCGAATTTCACGAAATAGATTTTTGGGATTGTACTCAAATTACTTAAAAACTAGGTTTAGGGTGTGAGTTAGGGTTAGTGTTTGGGTTAGGGTATAATATAGGGTATATTGGGTCGAAATTAATTGTGGTTGAAATAGGAGTATTTTGAAAAATGTGCCCGAATTTTTAACCAGTTTGTACACGAGAATAAAGAGTATGTGTTTCTTCCTAATTCCTTCTAGGGGCGGATCCCAGTTTGGCGTACCGTGTGGGTGTGGGTGAAAGTGTCTATGCGCGGCAAAAGAAAAGTATCCGAACACGTATAGCGGCCACTCGCCATTGGTCAACAAGTTATTGCGTCACTCGATAACGAGTAGTCGTGCCAGTGCAAAACAATTAATATCACGCTGTTCTTAATGGAAACAAATGACACCTCTTTAAACTAAGAGGCTTGTACCATGCAGAGGCAATGATTTGTCATTTTCAGCTTAATTATTTTACTCTCCAAACACAAGGCCAAGAGGCTATAGACAATTTTGCGCATCCCTACACAAATACCAGAGTCACGTGCTAGTCTGTAAATTAATATCTTCACTAAAAACAGTATGGATTATTGGTGACCATTATTTGTTAGGGGTTGGGTCATAGGCCTACATAATGTATTGAGTTACTGAATACACCAGCTATCTCAGTTCAATGGCATTGACAAATCCATATAAGAACGACTGCAGAACGCGTCTAAATCATTCTCTGTAATAACGTGAGTACAATTATATACTCGAACTGAAGATCCTTAAAACGCGATACTTCACAACGTCATGAAGCGTGTTCTTGCAGTTGTGCTGGCCGTCGCTTTGGCCGTCTTCACGGCGAGCTGGCCGGTCGTCTACGGTGAAGAACAAGCGCCTGTAATGAGAAGCTTACGCTTGGCAGACGAGGCGGCAGCGATGGAACGGAGCAGCGCAGTTGCCCGTAGCCAAGGTGAATATTGTTGTCCTGATTTCCTCTGTTTTATTAACGTAATGTGTTTGCAATTACACAAATAAACCACAAGGGAAACTGACTAGGTCAATTTGCATACATTTCAAAATAAACATAGTTTCCCTAGTGGTTTGATTGTGCATTATAAGATAAAAAGTCGTATCCTCATTGAGTGATCACCACATTGCCGCTTTAGTTTGCATTGTATCGTTGTATCGTAAAATTGGGCGGGATCCCTATCCGCACGGCATTCTGGTGTTTATGACTTCTGACTAGCGCCCTCGAACAAAGATACTGACAATTTGAGAGACCGTCAACATAGGTCAAGATAGCCCAGTTAGTACGGCGCCGGTCCGGTATTCCGAAGGTCGCAGGTTCGAGTCCCTCCTTGCCAAAGTATAGAACTAAGTTGATCTACCCGTGTTTTTTAATGTACTTTATTTGTTTTTCTTACGAATATTTAAATTTCAAATGAACCACAAGGAAAACTGCATGACTAGGTGCAATGGTGCAATGAATACTATTTGGAATGTTGTATTAAAATAAAAAGGATCCTTTTTGAGTGATTTAAAAGTTTCAATTGTATGTTTTTATTTAAAGGTATGGTACACCATTAGTAATTGTTTGAATTATCATGAATGAGTAGATCTGAAGGTGCTGTATTTTATAGTAAATATCGTTTATTGTTCAACGTTTTACAATCATGGATGCCGAAGAAAGCAAGAACAAACGGCGTTTGTTTTCAACCGGCGTCGGGCAGTTCTTGTTCTTGTTTTTTATATAATTTTATTTTTTTTCGGAACAATTATAAGATATTTAATGCAATCCTTTTGCCAGATGACTACAATCATTATTTACTTTAACAAAAGTAAGATATTTCTTAATAATTCGGTAGTAAATATTTTTGATATCTGCAAAAAGTGTATCCTACGAACAGAAACAATATTTCTTATTTTGGACAATTTCAAAAATATTGTGCCCTTGCTTACAACAATAAAACTCTCCTCTTTTGAACTCCTTCTTTGCTGGTGTGGTATAAGGGTTTGCTGGGGAAAAAATGCCTTTCTTTACATAATTGTCGTTCCTTTTTTGGTAGGTTGTGGCGGCACTTTGAGCGAGAGTAGTGGGAGTTTCAAATCCCCCGGGTATCCGTCCGAATACCCCATTGACATCCATTGCGAGTGGACCATCACGGTAAGTAAATTAGAAGACATTACATTTTGTTGTTCATGCAATTTGTTTGTTTCCAATACTAACGCTATTCAATGAAGATGACTAGGGGAGTGATCGGTCACGTGAGAGTGTTAAACCAATAATAGGGAAAATAGGTCCGATCTTCTCAAGTGGAACCGGATCAAGAAACGCGCACACAGAAAGCAGTTTTAATGTTGCCGAGGTTTCACCTAAAGACAGTATAATTACACCATTTCCTCTGCTTTTTTTCTTGTAATTTTTGAAAATGGATGGTAGGCCGTTCATTTGTATAGTAAATATTGTTACGCAGATCTTGTTAGGTTTTGTGTTTATAGATGCTGGAAAAGTCAAGAACATTAATGCTGTCTGTAGTCTGGTTCCTTGACTTGCTGGAAAAGAAACAGAGCAATTTATAGACGTCAGGGAATTATCAGTTTATGAAACCAGACTAGTTGGCTGGCGCCCATTCACGGATGTGCAACAATATTTCAAATACAATGTAAACTAATAATTAAATTAGGGGCAGTTTTTCAAAATAGTCAGGCATTTCCAACAATTGCCAGCCGACAATCATTGAAAATTGATACAAGTTTTTCCTTAGTTTGAAAACCACAGCACACCAAATGCTGTGATTTCACAGGATGCTTGAGACCGTCATTTACTTACAGTCCAGTAAGGTATTTCATAACAATTCCGCAGTTTTGTTTGTTGAGGTTTGCAAATTGTGTATACTACCTTTACAACCCCAATTCGATCATTAATACTATAGCAAAACTGTTGCAAACTGTAACGTAACTTCTGACTGGTTCACGTCGATGATTGCCCGTTTTGTTTCCGTATACATACAGGCACCGGCTGGTAAACACGTGAAGCTGACAATCAATGACATGGAAATCGAAGACCAATCGTCCTGCGCCTGGGACCAGCTATGCATCCAAGTGGCCAATGAAACCGTACCAGCGGTGTAAGTTTATTTATAAATTTTTCTTCTTTACAGTCTAACTATTAAATAACCAGTTAAAATACAAGCAAGATGACCAAAACAATATTTAAGTATATTTGTCTAAATTACACATAAACTGTTCTTGAGTACAAAATGAAGATCTGAACCAGGATGTTAGTTAGCGTCGATGCTGGTTCATTAAGAATGCGTATGGAAAAGGGGACAAATAAATGGAGATTTGCGTTTGTTATGGCTCTTACCGACTGAAATCTCCTACCACTACTAAGCATTTTGAAATATGTGTTGAGGGAAAAGTCATCATGTTTTCACAACCCTCAGAGCTTGGATAGTACCCTCTCCTTGCACACTGTCTTCGTCTAAATTTAAACCCACTCCTATAACTCTGGAGTGCTCACTCTAATCTAGCTTACTGTCAATGTTTGTGCCCAAGTATTTGTAACTTTGCACAATCTCAATGCCAACCTCTGCAATACAAACTAAACCAGTTAATGGATTAATTGCCTTCTTATGCCTATAAAGTCGAACACCATTTCTTGTGTTGTATTTGCATTTAGTTCAAGATAACTATTATTGCACCAGACACTAAAATCTTGTATGGATCGTCTATAAATGTGTATCTATAAGCCTGAGAATAACAGTGTCATCTGCACATTTCAAAACGTTCACTGAATGGTACTTAGAAACACACTTATGAAGAGACTTGGTGAAATCACACATCCCTGCGGTGATCCTGTGTTTGTCACTATGGGGTCTGACAGAGTACCGAGAATGAAATCGAATTGAATTGAATTGAATAACCTCCATGCACCATATGCCTTTGTAATTGTTAGGGTTAGGGTTTTGGGTTTTGGGGTTTTGGGGTTTGGGGGTTTGGGTTACGATTAGGGGTTAGTTTCTTACTGCTGAAATTGTTTTACTGCTAACTAGTCTAGCCCATATTTTTAAAAGGGCACATTTTGGGGCAAAAAGATGATTTGTTTGTAGAAGTTGATATCCTAGCATATTGTACCGAATTCAGGGGCTCTAAATTTATTTCATTAACTGGATAAAAACACAACTTTATATATGTACATTTTTAGAAAAACATTATTTGTCTTATTTTATAATGTTAAAAACCATCTAAATAAATAATTATAAACACAAAATACAGAGTTTATGCATGCCCCGCAGCACCCCTTTTCTATCCACCACTACAGTGCCGTTTAGGTTGTAGTCAAAAAGTGCCTTCCGAAAATGTTTCCCCCTAAAGCAGACTGTTTTAGAAAATAGTTCTTTTATTTAATGACTATATCCATTTAAGTACATTTGTCCATTTGGCGCAAGTCTGGAAAATCTAACGGTCCTTTTAAAGATGTCAAGCACACCACAAACATAAATATAGAACAAAACAGTATTAAATCAATAAATCCTGTATTTTAGTTCATAATTATTTATTGAGATCTTTTTGATACATAATGTTTTTGAAAGTGTACAGTCAAACAAAATTGTGCCTTTATCCAGTTAATACAATATTTGCCGAAATTCTCCTTTAAACTCAAAATTCGGCTTGGTATCCATCTTTTTTTCGGATTTAGAACCCCCAAATTAGTTAATACTAAAAAATGCCTTTCCATGTAACATTTTCTGGAATATGCCCTAGACTAAACTTCACATTCTTTATCTTCACCCTTCCCATACCCCCTTTCCTAGGCTGTGTGGCTCAGGGTCTATCTCGGGGTCTTTTATCTCTGGCGGCAACAGTGTGACGGTGATCTTCCTCAGTGACGGATCGGTTGTCGAGAAAGGATTCAGCGCGACATACTCCGCCATAAGCCTATAGAATACCAAATTAGAGACATCGGGATACCAGTTAATCGTTTAGTTATCAATACAAAATAAAAGTTGACCAAAAAGGGATAAATAACCTTATGTACATGTACATTATTATTCTGAGGATTAGTTTTGTATTAATACATTTATTAATGTTGTCAATTTTTCAAGAGGCCAGTGTAAACCATTTGTTAATTTTCCGTACGATTTTATTTTGTTTGATAATCTCCAAAATGAGGGCGCTCTACCGACACGTTTTGGGAGTATAATGGTTAATGAATTAGGTTAACATATCGTAATTGAAAAAAAGTTTACAATCTTTGATATAAATACATTGAAAGAAAAATGTTAAATAATTTTAACAAACGTCATAATTCTTATAGTTTGTTTCCATAATGCGTCGATACAGCGTCAATAAGACGTCTACAAAACATTAAGTTCAGATTCAATAGATGGTGTGTCCGTGCTTTTAGGGGGTTGCACCCTGAGAAATAAATGTTCAATTGCATTGATAATTTTCTAGCATTGTATTTGTTATGAGCTTTCGAATGAGACATCCCACGAAAAAAAAAAGGACGTGACTCCAGACAAGAACAAGTTTCGGGAGACAATTTTCTGGATTGTGACACGGAGATAAATGGCAACACTACTTAACAGGTAAAGAAACAGTTTATATCACATGGTAATTATTATGTACAGTCGTTTTGTACAATTTGGAACATGACTTTGTATGTTGTTGATTTTCAACCAAAGAATCTCGGACACAGGGGTTATCGGTTCCATAGTCTGAGCAAAATGGAGGAGGAAATTAACACCTCGTGTAACAAGATTAGTGCGAACATAATAAACCCGGCTGAAGCCGCGTTCACGGGTTGTTTGAAGTCTGAAAAAGACAAAGAGGAGAGGGGGCGATTACTGAATGATGAACATCCTAATTCCTGGATCCAAATAACGCACAAGGATGGGTGTACACAGGCTGGCTTATATCGTACACACCAAGGATTTAACATTATCACGGGAGTACAATGTAAGCCAGCTTTGCTACGATTCCTTGACCACCTCTCCCTGGAACCACACGCTATAAACAATGCAAGAAAAAAGTGCCGCAAACAGAGGGCCTGTACAGGGCATGGGCGTTATGAAAAGTGCAAATTGTGATTTACATGTAAGTTGATAATCGGACTATGAAACCGGCTACCCTAGCTCCAACATTAACCCTAATGCGGCGAAACCCTAACAGAACGTAACGCTAACAGAACGTAATCCTAATACAACAGAATGTAACCCTAATACTACAGAACGTAACCCTACACAGAGGGTAACCAACCCTATAACAAAACGCAACCCTAACAGATCGTAACTCTAATTCTATAGAACGTAACCCTATAACGAAACGTAACCCTATACAGAGGGTTACCAACACTAAAAGGACGTAACCCTAACAAAACGTAAACCTAATACTATAGAACGTAACCCTATAACGGAACTTAACCCTATACAGAGAGAAACTACCCCTAACAGAACGTAAACCTATATGGAAGGTAACCAACCCTAATGGAACGTAACCCTAAACCCTAACTTTGCAGCCATGTCTTCCACATTTTGTTGAGTTATTGTTTCACCACATTTGTGTGAATTTGTTTACAGTCGTGTCCATAGCTGTCAAAGGTTAATTCTAAACTGAAATATGCTGCCTCCTCAGAAATAAAAATTGTGTAGGCATAACACTTTTTTTACAATTTATCTAATGACAAAATAATTGCAATTAATAGGTTTTATTATTGCGCTTTTATCCAATATTTGTATCAATCTGGTACTTTTTACATAAAAATAGTTTTTATCCGACAATATCTGGTTAAATTCCGATAATTACTAGGTGATTGCTACTAACCTTTAAATGCGAGATAATTGTTTAGATGCTTAATCAGCGTTTTATCAGTTATGTTTAAATCCCGGTTCTATGAATCTTAATTTATAATAGCTCGGATTTTGTTTACTTATTGTAAACCGACCTTGTAAACAGACCTTTAAAACTACGTTTGTGGTTATCGATTTAGTGTTTGTAAATAAACCAAGAATAATACAATAATAAACAATATCATCTGAAGTCCCACCTGAAATGCCATGTTGGGAGTAGAAGTCCGTCGTTCAGGTCCATTTTGAGGTATTTCGGTATAAAGTCTTTGTCTCTGTGTTGTAAATCCACACATTTGGCTGTACATTGCTTCAGATACATCTAAACCTCTGCATGTCTCTGCCTCTGCCAATAGTTTAGGATGGTCATCACACTCGGGATGCGATCTTTGATGGTAAAGTACAGCCTGTGCTCCTAGCTCCACGGCCGACTCAATGTTCACAAAACGGTATCTTCCTTGGTGATTTTGTTCCACTCTTAGGTTGGAAGTGCCCTATTTTGAGATTGGTTTTCCCACTCTTGGGCTTGAGCATTTATCCTCAAAAATGTGTATCCTTGTGGAGACATATCTTTGTTCTCGTGTACAAAATGGTTGGAAAGTCGAGCACGTCATTAAAATGATTCTATTTTAACCACAATTAATTTTCTGGGTTGAAATTTTGACCCAATATACCCTATATTATACCCTAACCCAAACACACACATCCTAGTTTTAGTTTTTGAGTAATTTGATTAAAATTCAAAAATCTATTTTGTGAAAATTCTTGTGGACACCTATATTCATCTATAGAAATTACCCTGTGGAAACCTTTAGACTCATATTGCCCCATTGTGTTCAGGTCTCCAAAGGGTACCAAAATTACTAGTCAACTGGAGTAATTTCTGCAGCTTTTGGTCGAAGATTCATTACATTTCTGCACTTGGTCTCTGCTGTTGGCAGTGTATGGCTGTAGGAACAACGTATTCGGCCGTGTTACGTGACCCAAAAATATGCTCAGAAAATGAAATTCGTGGAACCAGTTTGGGAACAAAAAAAAACCGAGTGTGATTTTACTCAGTTTGATGTCCTGAATCCAAAAATCAATGTTGTCGGATGCAGGGAATGGAACATAACCTACTTTTTAGGGTCCAAAATCAGAATGTTGGGTGCAGTCTCTAAATCTGCGCTATCAAAATGCATTTCCACAAATACCGTCAGCCTACTTCTCAGTTTTTACTTCTCATTTGCAGAACAACCCCCAAAGTACTCGTGCATTGGAACTAAATGGAAGAGCTAAATAGAAGGCAATCGACTCGTGGTGGTACGATTGGACAATTGAGGCACGAGCAACCAACAACGAATGCAGCGCGATCCGATTCAGGCCTATATAGGCCTACCTCCATGATCACAGCAGCGCACGCGATGGACGGTTCGTGCAGATTAGCAGTTTGTGCAGATCAGCAGTTCGCACCGCGCAGAAAGGCTGAATTGCGCCCAACACGAGTTCTAAATGAAAGTAATCTGTCCGAAATGTAAAAATTACAGTTGACTTTCCCCAAAAGCTTTATGTAACTTATTTTTGCATTCAATATAGTCTGGTCTAATGGTCAAATGGACACTTCTTTGAACCCTATAGTTGGTCATCTTCGTATGAAGCCTGTAAAAGAGGCTGGGTTATTTTAGTTTACCCAAAATCATTTTTTAGGTTGATATTTATGCTGTACACGGGATACTTTAGTGACGATTGGTGAAAAAGCATGGTAAAAATGATAAAAGCAAGGAATTTGTCACACAATCAAAATAATATGTCTTTAGAATATAAATGTATAGAGCCAACCTAGATTTGTCCCTTGAAAAAATATAAAAGGCATTTTCAAAGATTTCTAAATGGCTTCCATTGCATGTTATTCTACCTATATTTTTTCTAGGGTCTAATCTACGATGGCACGAGAGCGGACAGCAAAATATCTTTCTTATAACACACTCGAATGTGTGCCAAAATTCATGCTTTTATCCTCAAGTGAAAATTCTATCATAATGTTGCGTAGGAGTTGGAGTATATAAACTGACCAGCACCACAGCTTATACAAAACATCACTTGAATAACTCGCACAAAATAATGAACATTCAGTTTATTTACAGCTACATATAATTGTTCAGATGGGGTCGACTCCTGTGTCATTCGGTAAATGAAATTGGTGCTGTCGGTACAGTCAAGTACTGCACTGAAGAGCTACTCCAATTCTAAATTGAAATTTTCATCTAATGATCCAGAAGATATGCTGTAAAAAATAAATAAAAACAAAAAACTGTAATTCAAGAAAGATATTTTAATCAGAAGATAATTTCAGAGTGCAATTTAATTTGCCTGTAAAACGCAGTGGCTATCGTTAGGGCCTACGGCAGTTGAAGAGCCGAATCACAGACATACCCAGGCCGACACATTGACAATAATATTTGGATATCGATCTTGGAACCATACTGGTTGATACTAGCCAGGTTCCAAGAGTGAAAGAGTGTTGTCATTGTCAGGGAATCGGATAGCCACTACGTTGTTGCCTAAAAATATCAATACAAATTACCAATGGCAAAAAATATTACGATAGTGCTAGAACTATAAAACATAAGGCACCATAGTAAACTAGAAGAAGTATAAACACCCCTGCCTGACCCATTAATGGCATTTCCATCTTTGGTGGTTAACAGTTTTGGGTGGATTCTTCTGTGGTTATGGAAATTATTGCAAACCACTGTGCTGATGCAGGTTGTTGTCGATGATGCCATGTGTTCTCTGGACTGGTCCCTTGCAAAATCGGGGACCGATTTCAAATTCAAAGAAAAACAAAAAGCCTTGCCTAAAACATACTATACCTTCATTCCTTGTTTTTTCTCACTTTCCAAATAAGTCCTTTTCGCTGCAGACTATGGCAACTCCCGTGTGGGGGAAAAAATGCGACACACGACGACACAACGACCAGGCATTAGTACAATTTTGTATTCGCCTTCGCCGCGCTGGTCGCGTCTTGGCATTGATTTTCATACAACAATTTCATGTTATTTACACTTGTCAGACTTTTATAATTATTAACTCACCAGGTACTTCTTCACACACACAAATGCGGTTTCTGAAGCTGTGCCATCGGCAGAAGCTTGAATGATGATGCTCTCCATTTGACGAGAAAATTTGACTCACGCACGGCGCATGCAAAACAGGGGACCGCCATTTGTTTACATATAGTGCGCCACCTATCTACACACTTTTGTATGGAAAGCCGCATCTTTTAGAAATTGATCGTAAAGATTGGGTGGGGGACATAACTTTTTATAGTTTAAATTTATTTTTAAGATGCATCCTTTTCACCAAAATGATTTCGAAATGTATATCAATTTGTGAAATGTAAGTGGGGGTGGGGGCTACTTTTATTAGCCTACATAAATTCGTCACTTTTCTTTTCTTTTTGTCGAAATGGCTGTCCATACTGTGCCTTTTTTCGACGTCATCGATTCAAGGACCCAAAACGGGTCTTTCGAGGCCTAATTTCACCCCTTTGTTCCATTCCCTTGCTCCGACAAGGTGGATTGTTGAATTCGCAGTGGTTCAATGTATGTGTAGGAAAATTATCATTCTGTTCCCCGTCAGGTACCACCAGGCAACACGGAAAACGGGGACGTAACACGACCTATATAGGCCGAGTACGACAAAGTCACGCATCTAATGTACATTGTATAATATTCTAGAGTTAACGCGGCTAAATTGTTGCCAGAAATGTGATATTGTTCCGTTTGTATCTACAAAATGGCAACTTTACAGCGCTCCCACCGATCCACAAAATACAATGTTCACTAAGAATGCCTGGACACTACGTTGGCTTTGAATTTTATGAAAGACCATTTTTAAAATAATAATTTATCCCAGAAATAAATCAATTTAATGCAGTAAAAATGACTTTCTGAGGTTTATTGTCAATAACTGATAAACAACTAATCGATGTAAGAATGCGATACCAAATTGTTTCAAACCGAGTTTGATAGGACATTGTGATACTATCCAAGTTGTATGTTGCAAGAGGAAATTGTGGACGTGTAGCTTTGTTTAAATCTCAAGACCATCAGACAAAATCATAGTGAAAAACGACAGTGGCGTTCCGAGACTTGTATACAAAAACCGATGTGCATCTTCTTAGAGTGTATTCTTCAAGATCTTGGGTTTTCTAGTTATAGAACTGATAATTCGAGCAAAGTTTTAGACGGGATCTGAACTAGTTAACATGAAGATTACAACAATCATATCATAATGTAAATAACCTGCATTACAAATAGTACCTACTGAAGTACTGATTTGATAGTGTTAGTATATACATGTACAAATGAATGTTTGCGAGTGCGATTGTAATTTCATGAGGCGACAGGTGAAATTATTTATTTGTTTCATACAACACCTGAATAAATCCTTGTCATTCGATTGGTCAGAACACAATATACGGTACGTCAACGGGACGAATATTTTAAGGCACGTGATCGATGACCCACCATTCAGATGATGGGGTTTTAGGTGATATTTACCTGTGATTCATTGACAGAAATACTCGTATTGCTTCCATAATTACATTTAAAAAAGAAAATTGGTTCGACAAGGTAAACTGGACAAATTGCTTTAATAAACGTTGTTGCAGCACCCCATTTAGTCAAATTTAGGCTAGTGCAGGTACGTGTTAAGTGACAAAGTATATCTCTCTCTCTATGAATGTATCTATTTTTTATCTATCTATCTATGTATATATCTATCTATCTATCTATCTATCTATCTTTTAGAGGTACGTGTACGTAACAAGAATATTCGTGGTCAATTGGTTGCCATGTAGTGTCGCCCGTATGTAACGGCTCCTTCTGCTGGTTGGTCTACGCCCGAACAAGACAGATTTGATAATCAAACATGCCTTGCAAAACAGGAATCTCGAGTTCGAAGGAACCGAATGAGGTGACGAAACCGTCCGTCTCAATCACTTCGTCGTCATTATCGTAACCTTTAACGGGGAAAAAGGGAAGTGCATGTAGGAATTATATGTTCTCGGAACATTTGCTGCAAAGCATTGCGAGTTTCTTTTCCATAAAGAGACTGCCGTCATGGTGGTGCAACTGCATAATCCTATGTGGCACCACCTTTGAATACGCCTATTAGGTTTATTGGGATCTTTTAAGGTCACCGTTTTGCCACTAACGTTAAGCGGTGGTACCATCTTACGGTCATTAACGTAGTTGAACGTAGTATATGGTGTGACCGTAGAAGACCCTAGTAGTAGTCGTGTACGTAGTGGACAGTTAGTTCTGAACGTACCTTGAGGAAAGCCATGATTTTGCCGTAGTTAGACCCAGTTAACATGTTGGAAAAATATCTACGGTCACCTTGAATGCCTATACCGTACTGTTAGCCTAGTATATACGTAGTGTGGACCGTAGTATATACGTAGTGTGGACCGTAGTATATACCGTTGTGTGCCTGGCAGAAGGGCATATGCGCGTATGCCCTTATGCGCGAACGCGTAATCACCAAAACGTTCCCAGCAAAAGGGCATATGCAAAACAACGGCCTATATTTTAAGGGAATTTAAACATTTCCTTTTGAACTTAACACAAATTCCCCTCAAAAAATTGTGATTCAGATGTGTGACAAATATAAAATGTGTACGGTTTATGACGCGGGCGAGAGAACATTGGATTCATAGTACATGTGTGGGAAAATTGGAGCCTTTTAACGCAATTTGTATGGAAGTGATTTTCGCGTCAGAACGCTCATATGCCCTTCTGCCGGGCACCCGACGAATTATTACGTAGTGTGGACCGTAGTGTGGAACCACGGCACTACGGTTGAAGTACGGTCAACTACGGTCTACTAAGATCAAATGAACTACGTTCACTACGTTCAAGACCGTAAAATGTGACCACCGCTTTTAGAACGCAGAAGCACATCACCCCTTTTAGTTCGTCGTTGTGGCACACAAATCTGTTACTTATACCGTTCGTTGAAATCTTGGCGTAGATAGGCCTACCAACTTTGAATTTTTTTTTCGTAATTAGGCAATTACCTTGTGAATACTCGGTTTCCAACTCTCCATCCAGGTAGACTTCGTAGAAATTATACTGATAGTCTGATTGCTGGGTGATTTTAACCTGTACGACAGGTTCTAAAGTAACAAATTTGCAAACAAAAATAGAGTACAGTTAAAAAGAAACAAGTCATATTTCATCCCTGACAGTAACACAAGCTGGTATAGTCTTGGATCACAAACTCCCTTAATAAGAAATTGAGAGCATACAAAAATGATTTTTAGCCGCGCAGCCATTTTGCCCTAGTTGCCAATCAAATTAGGGATATTACTGCTATGCGAGACAGTCATACAAGACGTTTCTTCAGTAGAGCTGAATGTAATGTTTGTTTGTGTACTGTCTAAATGTGCATCTTTGTATAAATATCGTGTATTTTTGTACATTGTACATGTTGAATACATGTACAATGTACAAAAATACACGGGGCTTAAATGCAGAAAGAAAAAACACCTGAATAAACCCCCAAAAACGCGCAACAAATAAGCCCGCAACAAGCAATGTAAATAACTACAGCCGTTTTCTTAGAAACGGCAGAAGGAACTCTTCACTAAAAACTGAGATTTAACATTCGTGTCGAAGCTAACAGTTTTACTTACTCAGATCCGTCTCGTAGACGTATGTGCAAACGTCGTCTTCACATTTTACCGACTTTTGGGTCGGACAAATGTCAACATGTTCCTCTGCATAAATAAAAACAAAAAAATACATTCATCGGCAACCTGTAACTGCAAAAAAAACCACCCCAAACCACAAAACAAAACACATTTGGTGCGTTCGTTTAGCTCATCCGAATCGACACAGGTCAGCCCCGGGTAGTTCGTTTAGCTATGACGTCATACTCTGAGCTCACACGGGTCGACCACCACAGATCAGACCCTGCTCGGGGAGCAGAGTCACTGGTGGACTACGCCACACGCATGCGTTGTTTATTCCAAGCAACGAACAAATATGGCGACTGGCCGGTGGACAACTTCAAGACTGGGCTCAAAAATCAACTTTATTGGAAGTCTAAACATAATTATTAACCAAGCTCATTGTGACCTTAGAAGCTCTGCGTTACTTATTTGCGCGTAAACGCGGTAAACTTGAAGGCCTAAAGCTTCAGTCCGAAAGTGAGGTTTGTCAGTGGCTACGGCCGCGGCTACGACTAACACGCGAGGATCGTGATAAACCGCGTTTGAGCGTTCGTTTGGCACGGCTCTTGTGGCTAACTCTGGTCTAACCCGACTCACTTTATCCGTGTCGATTCTGAGCTAAACGAACACACCCGTTGTAAGTTTAAGACAGTAACAAGAGACGAGATTTAGTACTTTGTTCGTAATCATGTGCGAAATACAAGACTTAAATCCATTTGTTCCCCTTTCATTGTTTATGCAAATCTCCACATTACTTGTACACACTCACCGTTTCGCTTAGATTCGTCCAAGCGTGCAATCAACTCCTTCAGCAAACCGTCATTTAGTCCCCGCTCTTCTTGCTGTGTTAAGGATACACCATTTGCAGAAATCGAAAATGTTTACTACCAAATTATTAAGAATTATCTTACTTATTTGAAAGTATGAATAATGATAGTAGGCAACCAGCACAGTGATTGCGCTAGATATCCTGTAATTGTTACAAAAATTTTGGTTTTATTAAAAAAACAAAATTACGATCACCCGACGACGATTGCGTAAAAAAGACAAGAACCACTACCTGACGCCAGTTAAAAACGAACGTCGTTTTTCTTGCTTTTCTTAGCGTCCACGATTGCAAAACGTAAACAATAAATGTTTACTATAAAATACAACCCCCAAATGTACCCATTTATGATAATTCAAGCTATTACCAATGGTGTATATCCTACCTTTAAAGACCGTTATCAACAGAAAATATACAGTGCGTCAACAAAATGCAAACAAAATATAAACGGAATGCCACACGTAGAATGTGTAACCAACATAGATAATAAGTATGGTTTAAAACGAGACATCAAACGTCCAAACGTGAAATTGACCATGAGACAGTTTTTAAATACGGCAGTGATAATCGATTTTGTATGGATAATGTGCAAGTAAGCCTTGTTGTGTGGATGAACTGTCGATTATTATTAATATCTATAAACGCAAGTGTGCAATTCCTAAATATCAATGCTCAATGGCCAAACACTATCCATCCTTGTGCTAAACATGTTTAGCATGTAAACTTGTTTACAAACTGATCTGATGGTTGGTCATAAATGTAAATTTGTTTACAAACTGATCTGATGGTTGGTCATAACAACGTAACAATTTATTATCAATACCTTCCCAACCAGAAAATTTTAGTTTAGACAGACTGAGAATCTTTCTATAGTTGAATTTTTTTATCTAGATCCCCCAATGAACAGGCCTTTTATTGTCGTTGCGTTTTTGTTGATTACCTGTCCAACTGACTACCGACTTTGTTCCAGAAAAGGCCGCTAGAATGAAAAATGGTCCAAATCGAGTGATCCTGGTATCATTTTTTTTATCTATATAGACTACTTTTTCTGGTCGGAGGTTATACTGAAAATAGGCCGTTCAGTTTGTACCACCCTGTATACCTATAATATAAATAGGGCACCCAATAATCCATCTATTCCGATATGCAAACCAGTTCGAAAAAGTATGTACTCACGCAAACAATGCAAACTTTTGCCAACTGCGCGAACAATTTTCCATTCGACGTGCACACACACAAAATTTGCATTTTTCGCTCGAGTGGAACGCAGCCCTGGTTTGAACTGAGCCTCTCTCTCCAATCTCTATTATATAGAGATCAGTGGGGCCTCGGCCACTGCGGCCACACAAACGGTACCTTTCCTTTGATATGCAAATACCAAATACCAAGTTGGTTTTCGCTACCTGCTGTGCAACAACGCCGTGTACGAAATATATACCCTTACAATTTGAGACACGCCCAATAACCGTACCCCAAATGGCGGCATTACACAGCGTCCAGGGACCAATTTCATGGAGCTTCTAAGCAAAAATACTTTGCATGAAAATTGCAACTTGGCAAAAACACGGTTACAAACCAAATGTTCACGCGATGTATATTGTTCGCGACTGGTATACAATGAACATTCACTGCTGGTTGCAAAACACCCCCAATTTAAAAACCAACCGAAGGTTCAGAATATTTACGAAATGAAGGTGTGGTTTAATGTGCACAATACGTTTTGATAAGCACTCAAATGCCGGCCGTTTTGTCTTAAAGTTACCAACTTTACTCACCCAAATAGCATCGACGGATAGACCGAAAAGTGCTAAATACACAACAAATCGTAACATTTTCAGGTTCTCTGTTGGCTACGAAAAGAACGAAGAGTTGCAGAACCTCTTAATAGACGAACTGGCGTAGATGATATGCCTGTATTACTAGTATGTGGCCTTTTTATACACCAGCGAGAAACCGTACAAATTCTGGCATTTGGGGCGGTCAACTAATTACACAATGGAATTAGCTAGCGCCGTACGAAGGACTAACACCAAAGTATACGCAGCATGCAGCGGACCCGTTTTGTCACTTTGCCCAATTCACACCATATGAAGCCCGACATGTGGCAGAGAAACCCCCCATCCCCTCTTTTGTGTTGACCATTGTGTTCCCGGAATCTCAGGAATTCCTTTTAGGTTTCAAGGGGGGATGGGTTAGGTTACAATAGTGTTGAGTGCGTATAACGTTATGATCATCTCCGCTTTTTCGGCGATTTTTGCTTGGGTACATTCTTCCACCTACCGACACAAGCGTGGAATTTTTTTAACTCTTTTCAGAGAACAACAAAAACCTGGAATCTGCATCTGAACCGTGCATAATACATTTGTTCGGGTTCAAATCGCTATCATCTGAGCAGCTCGTGTCAACAGCGCCTACGCTCGCTCTATTTTACAACGCCCGCTATTGGTCCATTTTCCCACTATTCGCACAAACGTGCCGCACCACGACAGAAGGGCCTCGTTGAAACTGTGAAAATATGCATTTTAAATTGAGATTTTATCGAGTACTGGTTCGCAGACCGTTTGGGGATTTTATTTGTGAGTTTCCCAACAACTTCCTAAGTAGTTTAAAGTAAAATTTACATAGATTCACGATATGCGTCAAGAAGGTGCAAGATAATCGGCCATGCCCTGTGGTCTATAACTTGTAACAATAGAAGCAGGCCGGGCGTCATTGTAAGCGCCATTGTACACATCTAGTGTGTCAGTCGCCAGCGGGAGGAGGGCGTGTATATACTAATATTATAATAATCATGTAGATGGTATGCCGGACCTTATTACGAATAACAACAAGCTAAGGTACAGTGCCGATAGTTCATTGGATGGGACGCAAGCACCGCTGACCTAATGAACACTCGCAAGTGCTGATTGGCTAGGCTTGCGTACAACCAGGGGGGGGGGGGGGGGGGGTGGGGGGGGGGGGGGGGGGGGGGGGGGGGGGGGGGGGGGGGGGGGGGGGGGCGGAGGGGGCCCAACAAAGTGCGCCACCAACGTTGAAATGCATCTCATTCATTCTTCCACGCTCATGAGCTGCACATCTCACACAGTAAATACGTATAGATCGCTACCTCGCAGCGCACCATTGAAACACGTACAAATTTTCTCCGTCGCGCGCTCCCCGAATTCAGTGATTTATACAACGTCCGCAAAGCCAGGTACACAGGCACGATCTACACGGATTTTTTGGGGGGAGATGTCATTTTCTGCCATTTTCGTTCGAAAACAACACGATAAAACGCAAGGGGTTCACAGGCAGTTTTCTTTTTAAATTCAGTATATCACTGCTACATCCTTTCTTAACGTATCCATGGAAAAAAATGAGTGGAGTGGGTTCGAAGTACGATTTTTCACAATTTATCGATTATTATTGCCCTTTTTAGGGGAGGTATTTGTCAACGTCGTTTGAGTATTTGTGCACAATCTCTACGTGCATCAACGGTACGTCAACGTAAATTTTTTTCGACAGCTTTTTTCATTTTCAATACAATTTTTGTCATTGGATGATAAAAATTAAGGTAAATAACAACGTTGTACAACTACAAAAGACAAGATGTTAAGATTGGATGCCAAAAACTCTTATTTGTTCGCGTGAGAAAATTGTTCCCCCTATTTTGAGAATGGACGGTACCCCAGCGTTTCGCAATCACAGCCTCGAAGGGCCCCCCCCCCCTCTCCGCCCCCCCCCCCCCCCCCCCTCCCCCCCTCCCCCCCTGCGTACAACGGTAATTGACGTCTAAAACGCAAGAACTCTAGTACGACTACTAGGGTCTACTACGGTCAACCACTGTCACATCATACTACGTTCAACTACGTACATGACCGTAAGATGTGACCACCGCTTAAAATCGCGCTCATTATGGGAACAGGGCCCAATTTCTTGGCTCTGCTAACCACAGAATTCTGCGCTTACGGTCACCATTTTTCGCTAACCGCGCTAGCAGAAAAATACTGCGCTAACCCTGTAAGCACAGAATCCTTAGTTACGGGATGTACGCATGCTCACAGACCAAAATTCCTCGCTAACGCGTGAAATACGTTTACCGTAAGCACCGAATTTTCTGCTATAGTAAGCAGGGATTTTTCGCTAACGGTAAGCAGAGCCAAGAAATTGGGCCCTGGCCGTAGCCACTACACCCATACAATTTGAGACACGCCACATGACCGTACCCCAAATGGCGGCATTATACAGCGTCCAGGGACCAATTTATTGGAGCTGCTAAGCAAAAAGGCTTAGCATAAAAATTGCAACTTGGCAAAAACACAGTTACAACTACAAACCAAATGTTCAGCTGACTGGTATACAATGAACATTCACTGCAAGTTGCAAAACACCCCCAATTTAAAAACAAACTGAAGGTTTAGAATATTCACGAAAGGTATGGTTTAATGCGGACAATACGTGGGGAAGTCGGGTTGGCGTAGCAGTTACCCCCCCCCCCAAAAAAAAAAAAAAAATTATTAAAAAAAAAATAATAATAATAAATAAAAAATAACCCCCACCTACTTACACCAGAAAGTAATGCTTGTACCTACGAAGATTTCAGGGAGTCACCAAGACAAATGGGACAAATCCTGTAGAAATTGATAGGAGCATTGCTACCTTGCATTCTTGTTAGGTTTATACAACAAAAGAAAAAGAAAAAAAGATGCACCGTTGGTAATTGCTTCAATTATTATCAGGAATGGGTGGATTTTGAGGGGTTGAATTTTAACTGTCCGAAGTTTTTCAATAATGGATGCCATGAACAAAAGTTTTCAACGGGCGTGGGGCAGTTTTCCTTGCGAATTTTCTGAAACATTACCGGATATCTAGCGCAATTATTTGGCTGGATGCCTAGAATCATTATTTACTTTAAAATAACCAAGACATTTCTTAATAATTCGGTAGTAACATTTTTCGATATCTGCGAATGGTGTATCCATCGGGCAAAGTTGTGTAGTAACTTAAGTTACTAACCTTATTTGCCTGCCGAGCTATAGTTAGGCCGAGAAGTGCGAGACACACAGCGAATCGGAACTCCTTCGGGTTTATAGGGGCGTTCACGGTCGTATTAACTGATATTGATGAGAAGACACGACACTCGCAGCTTTTTCGTGAAAGGTATACACAGTACACAGAGATAGCGCCTTAAGTAGCTGTAGGACACACCACGGGGTCGTATCCTGCTTTCTTTATAAAAAATGCACAGAAAATGACACACATTATAATACAACCTATTATTAGGACCGGGAAGTTCGCTTCATTTGCGATATGAAGCGAGATATGAGACTAAGGGAGCCCCCCTCCCCCGAGTCCCTTGGTGTCATATCGTGCTAGGTATATCATTTGCTATACCCTCCTCTTCTTACGTTTGCGAGAGATCAATGTCTTGTACATCTGCATGTTCCGCTAAAACAAAAGTACAAAGTGGAACGATCTTTCTGGTATATCCATCTAATTTCTTTATATATATTATTTCAATTATATATTTATATATTTTATTAACTATCTTCATAATGCAAATATTTTTTGCCATCACCCGTGCATTTACGGGAACAGTCATAGCCTTGGTCAAGGCGAGTTCGTCGTTATCCGTCCGTCGTTATCCGTCCAGAAATACACTGTGCGCGCGCCCCGCATATATGCTGCTAGCTTGCGCTCCATTTATTTATGCAAATCTACTGAGGCTACTTTTTCGCCTTGGATCATTGGGTTTTTGAAATCTTATGTTTTTCCTATATTTTGCGCCACATTTGTGGCGCATGACCTCGTATGCGAATACAGATAAGTATAGGCGGGGCTAAGATGTGAAGTGTCCAATCACAACGCGGTTGAAACCCGACGTCATCAAATTTGATGCAGCATGACATTTAAGACAAAATGGCAGATATTCAGCGTCGTCTTTCGTCCGAAGATCTGTCGTGTTGTTTGAATTTTGCAGCGCAAATATTATCCCTCGAAGATTTTAGACCCGAGCAGCGAAAGGCCATTAGAATCCTTTCTTCGTGGTCTTTGTGAATTTGCCGACAGGTTATGGGAAATCCGTCATTTTTCAGGCAGCCTGAGCCCCATTTTGCTCGGAGCTCGCACGTACGGCCAGGTACTCAGCGTCAGTTTTCAGCGTGTTCGGTCAGTTTCTTATCGCCGCATAATCGGCATTAACCCAGGCATGCTGGTCTGTGCGGTATCGCCACATTGTGGTCCAAGCATGGTCCAACGCTGTGGGGAGGGGGCATGTTTACGGCTGCAGAACCAACCTTCAAAGTGATCGCAATATCGTAATTTAAACAGGGACAAGTGTCTTATATCCCCAATAACTCCTCAGATTATTTTCTTGGCAAAATTCAGCCGGCAAGGCATTTAATTATCAGAGTTCCGCGTTTTACCGAGCCACGGTTTTTAGATCAGCTGGATTAGATGTGTGCGACATAATATAGGGCCGAGTTCGACACGTTTCAATAGAGTCGCGGCCTTCTCCAGTCACCGCGGTTGAAAACTCAAAACTAAGCAGCTAAACACAACTAGTTTTGACCATAACAATGTCAACATTCAAGAAAATACCCAGCAAAACGAGCGAAAATAACTGCGATCCTCACCAATCAAGCAATTAAGACAGTTCAAATCTTCATGTGTAATTCCTACAAGCCTTCACTGTAAAAAGTCTCCGTATTTTTACGGAGAAATTTCACGGAAATCCTCTGTGAACTTTAAATCACGGGTAAAATACCGTTTTTCACATGGAACAAGGAAGACACCCGTAATTTTACGGGTGCAAGAAAAATGCATGTTATTTTACAGGTCTTTTGGGAAATGTTCGTTATTATACGGGTCCTTGGAGAAAGTCCGTTATTTTACTGGAGGTACTAGATTTGTTCTCCGTAATTTTACTTCGAACGAGGAATTACCCGTAAAAATATTGGAGACACAAACAATAATTATTTATAACTAATTATTTATGATACCACTGCAGTGCATTTTCACACATGCGCTTTGGCTTTTTAAAAGTTTGTCCTGGGTCATTAGGCGATGAGTATAAAACAAACGTGCATACTTCCGTTTCTAACGTTTATCGTAAGCAAAGATTGTTTTGCCGATAGTAAGCAGTTAACTGTTAAGCGGTTAACTGCTAACCGTTAGCGAAAAATCTCTGCTTACTGTAGCAGGAAATTCCGTGTTTACGGTAAGCGTATTTCACGCGTTAGCAGGACATTTTGGCTTCTGCGCATGCGTACATCCCGTAACTAAGAATTCTGCGCTTACAGGGTTAGCACATATTTAGCAGAGCCAAGAAACTTTGGGCCCATATCAATTTGCTTAAGCACAAAAACACAGTAAAATCATGTTATAAGCCAACATTCCACGTGATTGTTATGCTAAGCTAAATACCAATCACAAATAATGTACATCAGCTGTTAAGCTCATTTTACTAAGCAGTTAAAGTTTGTGCTCAAGCAGTTCTCTATGAAATCGCGCCAGACCACGTCCGTTTACCAAACCCCAGCTTAGGCTCCAATCTGGCTCCAAAACTATTGTCGAACCTTATAAACAAAGCCAAAGAAGACGAGGCTAGGGTTTGGAAAACGGTCCTAGTAATTTTGAGTAGACTGCTTTGGCCCAGCTGATGCAGCGCGGCAAGAAGTGGCTGAAAGCGCCAATAGACTAGACGTACATAAACATACATATACGTATTATTTCCCAGCCGTAGCCATTATGATATAGGTATACGCACGAAGCCGGGGCATTTTGTTTTACCTTTGCCGCATGGGAAGGCAAGTCTGAATTCCGCCGCTCCACCTTATGCCGAGTTTATCGTCGTTCGAACGTGCGCGATGCTCAGACTAAATTTCGCAGACAACATTTCTGCATTTGCTCGCGCCATACATGCCAGCGCGCGCGCTGACTAGTTATAGACCATAGAGCAAGGAAACTGGACTGAGCTCTGACAAAGTGACGTGACTGCACTGCTGATCGGCCAGGCGAAGGCCCAAACAAGTTGTGATTCTGCCGCTACAAACAAAGGTAAAATTAGGCATAATGTAAGCCCGAATTTCTGGAGTTTCTTGACCACTGTTGACCAAATTTGCTGTTATTGTTAACCATAGAGCAAGGAACAGACATGTTTACGTTAACGCTTGTCTAACGATAGACCCAATAATTGGGGCGTTTTCACTCCTTTTTCGAATTTTGGATTTTGTCTGTCGTTCTACGCCCCAACCGTTGTAAAGCATGGTGCCAATTAAAAATCCAGTTGTGACCACAAAAGTTGCCAAAAACATGCCAAATACCTGACAATGTATATTGGAAAGCGCACACTGGCTTCTATACATGTTAAAGAAGAACTATTATGGCTTTATTGGTACTCACGGTTATTTGGGGTTGCAAATCCGAGCAATTTTGACCAGCTTTTAAAAACGATGCCTAAAGTACGTCGCGGTCTATATGAACTACATAGACGTCCCGACAGCACCCGACTCACGTAAAGAGCACACTATGCGAAGACGGGGGACACGACAATGGCTTTTCGAGCGACCACCAACGACTGTTTTATGGTGCAAGAGCGCAGGCTTGCATCGCTGCACTGTATAGCGCGCATGCGTGTGCGCGCGTAGCGGTACTTGTACAAAATAATGCAAATTCGTATTGAAAATGAACCGGGCTGATGGCTGGCACACGATCAGGGGCCAATTTCACGGAGCTGCTAAGCACAACAATTTGCTTAGCATGAAAATGTGTCCTTGGTAAAAACAAGGTTACAGACCAAATTTTCACGTAATCTTTATTGTTTTTGATTGATAATCGGCTGGTTTTTTGCTTAGCATAAAAAACACGTTGAATTTTGGCTGATAAATTGTTTTTAATGAGCAAGATGTTTTTGTGCTACGTAAATTGTTGTGCTTAGTAGCTCCGTGAAAGTGGCCCCTGATCGTGTGCCAGCCATCAGCCCGGTTCATTTTCAATACGAATTTGCATTATTTTGTACAAGTACCGCTACGCGCGCACACGCATGCGCGCTATACAGTGCAGCGATGCAAGCCTGCGCTCTTGCACCATAAAACAGTCGTTGGTGGTCGCTCGAAAAGCCATTGTCGTGTCCCCCGTCTTCGCATAGTGTGCTCTTTACGTGAGTCGGGTGCTGTCGGGACGTCTATGTAGTTCATATAGACCGCGACGTACTTTAGGCATCGTTTTTAAAAGCTGGTCAAAATTGCTCGGATTTGCAACCCCAAATAACCGTGAGTACCAATAAAGCCATAATAGTTCTTCTTTAACATGTATAGAAGCCAGTGTGCGCTTTCCAATATACATTGTCAGGTATTTGGCATGTTTTTGGCAACTTTTGTGGTCACAACTGGATTTTTAATTGGCACCATGCTTTACAACGGTTGGGGCGTAGAACGACAGACAAAATCCAAAATTCGAAAAAGGAGTGAAAACGCCCCAATTATTGGGTCTAGTCTAACGAGGAAGCTAACGTCTATGATGAGTAACGTTAAATAATTAATCATGACATTGTCATTGCCATCATGCATTGGCCCCGTAATTACTTAGCCCATGTAGCCAGGGGAGGGGAGGGGGCCAATTTCATAGAGCTGCATAAGCATACAAATTGCTTCAAAAACAAAAAACATTCTTGCTGTAGTAGTACTAGTACATGTAGTAACACCAGTTTACCAGGCAATACCAGCCACAACTCTATGCTATGTATGGTACTTAGCTGCTGTTAATGTTATGTGTTATGGAGTACTTTATAGGCTTCTTGGAATAGTTAGAGACTGTTTTTCTTCATATAAATCATTCGGCCTTAAACTTGGCATGTAGCCTAGGCCCCGGCCCTACATGTCATGCATGTAGGCCTAGGTTAATTTTTGCTTTGTCTTATGGTTATGTCTGGCATTGGCAATGTCTGGTCTGCTGCAGCGCTAGAGTGCTGGTGTACGCCTCAGCTAGGGCAGGCCTATAAATTTAGACTGTGGCTATTCTTACGTGACCGTAATCCTACGTACTTTTTCTATTCTTATGTGAGTTCCGGTAGCGCATGCACAGTCCCTAGTTAATTGTATACAGTCCCTAGTTAGCAGTTTTCTGCTAAATCCTATTTACTTCTGTTACTTGGTGCACATAGGATATGGCAACCAGGGATGATCTTGAAGCTGATTCCAACCTACCTTCAACTCCTTGCATTGCTGTTCTGGGTAAGATTAATTTTCTTTGAAATTAAACAAACAAAAAAGCTCTGCTAGCTTTAATATCCATTATAAACTAAAATAGTCATGAACTAAAATATATCAAACAAAAAAATACCTTAGGTTCGGGTCACCCGACCGACCTTAATTTTTTAAAGCGATAAAATGAGATCCAACAAAATTGCAAGATGCCAACCTGACGGACCACGGAGATGGGTAACTTTGACACAACAGTGGTTGCAATGAACTGTGTTCCTTGCTAAATTACTATACCTCATACATATTCATGATCCAGAGCCCCATTCTCACTGGTACATTCACTATTACGTGCCATCCGCTATTTTTGCTGTTTCCCAAGCGTGCACAAAAGCATTCACGCAGAGGGAAAATAAGCACATGCGTAGTTAACTAGCAAACCCAGGTAACCCGCGTGCTAGTTTACTACGCATGCACTTTACGATGCAATCGTGGAACTAGCACACGGGTGTAGTACACCAACACGAACATCGACACGACTGAACTGTATGCCGTGCGCTAAACATAAATATGGCAGCACACATAAATGTTTAAATTTTGTTGGCGGTGTTTTCCCTAACACCTGACAATGTAACTGAATGTACCGGTATGAGGTATATTAAAACATTTACCATGGTTTATTTTGGGTAGGTAGTGGATAATAGCTTCCCTCGGTATTGAAAGTTGACAAACTAGTTCCCTCGGCTTCATGATCACCTCAGAAACTAATACCCACCCTCAAAAAATGTTTGAATGTTCGAATTACCTCGGGGAGCTAATATTGACTATATACCCACCCTCAAAAAATGTTATACCTGGTATCTGTATACTTCTATGTTAACATTGCCTTCTGAATGCATGTTGTCCTTCCCTATTTGATGATTTATTAGTAAATCATTTTGATAGTCTTTTGTTTATTTTGCATACATTTTTACAGATGGACATATCTTCTATATGCATCGATAAGAAGGTGGTGCATGGTCAATTATCAT
Organism: Crossaster papposus; assembly: GCA_037893245.1. Lineage (NCBI taxonomy): Eukaryota > Metazoa > Echinodermata > Asteroidea > Velatida > Solasteridae > Crossaster > Crossaster papposus. The sequence continues at coordinate 819,947 of JBAIAA010000326.1, read as the reverse complement.
CTGTCGAAAAGGGCATAGCCATGGTATTTGCGTCCTACTATGTGTTCAACATTGTTTATCCATTGGCTGTATCCTCGACCATGGACTTCATACAACGGTATGTCAATCCTATATTCTTAAGTGTAGAATCATAGTAATGATTTGTTCAGGATTGTTACTACCGGTACCTCAAAGAGATACGCTACGTCACAGTGATTTCTTTAAAAAAGGGGCAGCAACTGTTTCGCCAACAGAAACTGTTTGCGATTTCTCATTAAAGAATGCTAACAAACTATTTTCTTCCTTGTGCTTATATTATTATTCAAATTGTCTGGAGCTAAATATTTGACACGACACGACACGACACGACACACTTACATGTACTTAAAGATACTGACAATTTGGGAGACCGCCCACCTAGTATAGGGCAAGATAGCTCCGGTACGTTATTCCAGAGGTCGCAGGTTTGAATCCTGCTTCTGCCAGTTTTCTTTGTTCACTTTACTTCAATATAATTTTTTTTAATTTCAGTTTGCCAAGCTGTATTAGCTACGTAGGTAGTACAACCTTCCTCACAGACATTTTAAAAGTAATTAAGGATAAAAGATAAAGGTTAGCTGTACAGCAAAACAGCTTTCACTATTACCAGCAGTTCCTGCAGGAACCCATAAAGAATACTGGCAACATTATTTATTACCTTGATAGCACTATTAGTGATGCATGCTTTCAGTACTGAATGAAAAAATGAGGAAAATTACAATTTGTTTTCAATTGTTTTTTGTTTTTTCAGGGTATTTGTTGGCATCAATCCCCAACAAGGGAGCAAGGCAGTGAGAGGAAAGAAAGTAATCGGGGAGGTGAGCCACAGGGTTCTTGCTCTGGCGAATGACCTGACGATTTTTTAGAGTGATTGGATGCAGTGTCCTGAATCATAAAACCATAGCTACTACGTACATGTATGGGTCATTCTGTGTCAATTTTCAAATAAAAAACACACTTTATCATTTTTTATCCATAGCATAAGTCTTTGGGGGTTGATTTAAAACTCTAGAGAAGGAAGCCCAAACTAAATTTTCTGTCAAAGTGACTCGAGCTATGATGAAATAATCATATAGAATCTCAATTGCTGCAACAAATTTATTTTGTAGCAATTTTAAATTTGTCACACATTCAACTTCATGGCATGACCCAAATGTATATTAGTATTCATTGAGCATTGAGATTTTCTGAACATTTAAACATACATTTTACAAGCGCGAGCCCACATTTTAATGTTTTTTATCTCTTTCAAGTTTACATACCCATGTATTTTGGTGCAGTTAAATGATAACATAAAAATTATCCTATATCTCAGAAAATGAAAAAAAGTTGAAAGAAGAAAGGTTAAAGCAGTTTGTTTTTACAAAATTTACTTGTGATAAATCTTTACTAATGATGTAAATCACAACAACTATTAAACATGTTAACAGTAGACATCATTATTACTGATAGTAACTTGATGTTAAACGGCCAAAATGTTGGAGGTTAATCTTTTAGATTTTGTCTTTATAGATTTATGACATACATGTACGAGTATGGTATCTCCTCGTTTAACTGTTTAACCAGTTTGCGCTGGAGGACGTATATATCTGCAAACAAATTTCGAGATTCTAAACAATAATCCTGGCACGAACTGGTTAAAACTAATGGAAATGATCTACATGCACATAACCAACACAGTCATCGTACCTACCTAGGTATACGTACCTAGGTACTAGATGAAATAATCACCAATTTATACCCATATCTTTGATAAAGGGCTGTTAACAAGATGGTTGAAGTTCAAATGGTAAGGAATAAACATCGATGCAGATCCCTATAAAAACGGGCTTAACAAATTATCTTCATAAGACTCGGGTAAAGGATAGCAGGTTAGTATTAATTTTATGTCAAATGTCAAGGTCAAATCAAATTTATAATTTACAACAGAGAAAAATACTGATCTCTATACAGGGTGGCTCATAAATACAAAAACACCGGATTGTTATGGTTACTACATTGAGATGTGTTACTGTTTTAACCAGTATTGCCTTTTTTTATTGGAAGTTAATAAATTAAAGATGTGACTATGAAAAAAAGAATAAATGTTCACTTAGTTTGTCTTAGTTTTTGCTTTTGTACTCAGCTGTTCTTGACTCAAATCTCTGAATAGGACAATCAAGTTCAAGATAGCATCTCTCTATTTCTTTTTAAAAATCTTTACCTTCACTCAACAGTGAAACTTGTTAGCTTGACTAAAAGTTTGTACATAAACAAGGTTGTGTTATCTTTTCTTTTTTTTAACAATAGTTGCTGTTCTTGCAAAAAAAATCGTGGAAATGTAATTATTGTTCTATAATATGAATGCCATTTATTTACAATTGTACATGTACAATTGTAAATAAATGGCATCCATATTTATAAAAGTGTATTAAATTACAGTGTATTATAAAAAATAAGTTGCTAAACCCCCAAATTCAGAACATTAAAGTTTCGGTAGCAAAATTACTGGAAGTTTTCAATTGTTCCGTACATTTACGAGATTTGTATGGATTTTTTGTTACGGAAAAATAACGGAACCATAAAAAAAATTCCGGCAGCAAAATTACCGGAACTTTTTTTTCTCTTTGTATTTTTACGGAAACATTTCCGTGATTACTTGTTTTCCGTAAAAGCGCTTTCCGTTAATTATTTTCCGTAAAATAACAAGTTTCGTAAAATTTACAGAACCCAAAATCTGTTCCGGTAATTTTGCTGCCGGAACTTTTTCCGTGAAAAAACGGACAAACTTTTTACAGTGTTCGTAAAAATCACTCAACTTTCTCCGATAAAATATGTCAACGATGGCGGTGTTCGTAAACACTTGCGAGCTAGCTATGACCTTTCACCGCTAGCTCAAATTATGCAGTTTCTACGCAACGATCGACCAATAAGAAAACGACTATAAAAGTCAGCTTAATCTATTAGCATAATGAGCACCGCCCCCAAAACCTAATGATCCAAGGCGTTCGAGTATCCTCAGTTAGTTTGCATATAATAGTGGCCGCGTGAGGTCGTAGTTTGAGCTCCGATTACCGCTGCGCTGTACGTACGGACGGGTAACGATGAACGCCTTGACCAAGGCTAGAACAGTCATAGATAGCTAGTAAAAGTACCTGAGCTTCTAGACAATAGGTGACCCAGCACATCAAAATCAGGAATAAGTTGGAAAATGACTTGTTGAGATATGTACATAGTAAGATTGGACATTCCATAAGCTTTGCAATGATGTACATCACATGTCTGTAGCTCAGGAGTAATTGGCTATGAGGTACAGGTTTGTGATGGGTATCATTAGAAAGCTTACGATATTGTCAATCTTACTATGCACATAATCTCAAAAAGTCATTTCTCGACTTATTCCTGATTTTGATGAGCTGGGTTACGATGTTGTTAACGTTTAATAATGACGGCATGTTTGCCAATGTTAACTAAATTGAATAAGGGATAATTTCAGGTACTTTGTAATAGTTTCGAAGTTAATTTGTATTGTTCAATCCTATATGAACGTTTTTAAAATATACTTTGCGTCTTGTAAACGTGTTCTCTGCAGCCACTGTCTAGTTTTTATGCAAATAATTATGAATAATAAACAAAATAGGTAATTATGACACTTGATATTTTAATATAATCAATAAAATCGCCAGAATCGATCTGATTACACCAAATTGTTTTTTTTTAGCAGATGTGAACAAAGTAAAACCATCTTCCAGACAGTACTGTTAATTAATTGGACCACCTGCCGACATTTATACAGCGAACTCGGTGAAAGAAAACCCAATGGTGCGTTACATTTTAATGCCTGCAGTTGGACACCATAATGACGGTAGTTATTCTAGAAGTATTCGTGGAGTGCCTGTATGGTATAGGACAATGCTATCTGTGAAATGGCGAGACTTTGTTTGATCATTACCTTAAATGTCAGAAGAGCGATTGATCGATACATTTGCTGGGATCATAGGTTATGCACAATTAACAGATTTGCTATGAATGTCGCACATTCATTACATACACACCGTGCATAATGGGCGGATCTAGGGTGTGGCCGTGAGGGGCGCACTCCCCATTTTTTCGAAAGAAAAAACATAACCTAGGGAGAGGATCAAAACAAAAATACGAAAAATGAGGGAGAGAGAAAATTAATAAAGACGAAGAATGCGACGAGACATGGCTAGGTTCGGGCAGTCAGTTCTTGACACGCGAAACTCGTTCTTGCGTTCAAACGGCGGCAACGCAACCCGCCGAACATTGCACATGGAACATGATCACACCCACCGTATACTATTATCTATACCACATCGGACGATCCGAGTTTCGCGCGCGCGCGCACGTAATAATACGCCGGCACAGATTTACGCCACTGTTTGCATAAGGAACATATAGTCCAGGAAAAATACGTTTTGACCTCAAACAAATTGCAACAGATTGTTTTTCACCACAGTGCACTTCTATAAGGTCCCTAGAATGACATACTAAAAATCTACAAAAATCCAAGTGGTGGAAATATGACAAATTTGCATAAATCGTTAATCCCTGCCGCGTAATATTATTATTCCCATATTTGGGTATATATATATATATTTTATTTTTAAAAAAGTGTATTTTGGTGATTCTACTTAGATATCCTTACTTCAATAACATTTGCTAAATCATATAAGTGACTGAATAATTATGAGGACATAGTAATTATCAAAAATGACAACTTCGTGACCCTATAAATGTGCGCACATTACACTGTCTCCAGATATCATCAAGTAGTCAGTATTGGTGAGCTTCAAATTCACCAAGTTGCTTACTGGCACAGTTATCATATTTAAACCTTATGAAAAATAAGGAACAATGATAGGAACAATGATAACATTGTGATATTTGGAGGAAAATGATGTGTCCATAAATTGGGCGAAAAAGTAGTTAAAGGGTTGCCTAACATGGGAGACTTGAACAAGTTCAAGGAAATCCCAAAAATACATTTTAACGTAGATAGGATTATTGTAAGCAACAACAATCTTTAATTTGGGAGGTTTCCTTGAACTTGTTCAAGTCTCTCACCTTAGGCAACCCTTCACCTACTTGTTAGCCCAATTTAGGGACACACCATTTTCTCCCAGTTTGTGTTTGCTGGGCTAAATATCACAATGTTATCATTGTTTATATGATTTTCCATAAGGTTTTAATAGGATAACTGTGCCAGTGAGCAACTTGGTGAATTTGAAGCACGTCAATACTGACTACTTGATGATATCTGGAGACAGTGTAATATGCGCACATTTATAGGGTCACGAAGTTGTTATTTTTGATAATTACTATGTCGTCATAATTATTCAGTCACTTATATGATTTAGCAAATGTTATTGAAGTAAGGATATATAAGTAGAATCACCAAAATAAACTTTTCAAAAAATGAAAAATATATATATATACCCAAATATGGGAATACATTATATTACGCGGCAGGGATTAACGATTTATGCAAATTAGTCATATTTCCACCACTTGGATTTTTGTAGATTTTTAGTATGTCATTCTAGGGACCTTATAGAAGTGCACTGTGGTGAAAAACAATCCTGTTGCAATTTGTTTGAGGTCAACGAAACAAAATTACGTATTTTGACTGGACTAATAGAGCTATATTAAATTGCTAGAGCGCTGGCTGCAAGTACAAAGTGATGCGAGCTGGGCGCATCCTTGTTTGTGCACAAACCTATGGAAACCTCAACATTTTGTACGGCTTTTGTACGGCTATTTGCATATCTGCGTTTGTATTCTATACAATGCGTTACCATAGCCGATACGCCCAAAACCGAAACGCATGATCTGCAAATAAGCGCAAACATCGAAAATGCGCGTGCGTATTTGCACGCTGCAGTTGATTTTGCCGTGACTTTTTTTAACTGACATGACGCGCGTAAAGTTGTTTGCCTCTGTTCTACTTGCACGCACGTTTAGAGTACACTTTCAAAATTAAATCCATCTATTTTTATTATGTTCTACAACACGCACATGAATTCAAAATGTGTACAGAATGGATTCAAAGGATCTCCGCGCGTAAGAATGAAGAGTTAGCGCTCTAGTAATTTAATATAGCTTTATGATGAGGACGTATATCGGACATTGAGATCAAGAAAAGGTTAGCCATAGCTATAGGTCAACTAGCAATCCGGTTCAAACAGAATCTGATGTTCATAAAGTCCGAAATTAGGAGCGACTATAGGGGCGATAGACATCGAAGGATCGACTGCTGAAGCCTGCAATTTCGTTCGGCGCGACTCTGGAACGCCAGTCTAAACCGGGTGTAAGATGAATAATTAGGGATGCCAGAAGTATCTCTAAGCCAACGAAAATAAATCTTGTGAGATCGCTAATCATTTCTATAGCATTTTAAGGATGCGAAGTGGAGTGCCGTGTCCTCGTGGTCTGAAGCATTGCATTTGTAATGACTAGGGGCGATAGACATCGAAGGATCGACTGCTGAAGCCTGCAATTTCGTTCGGCGCGGCTCTGGAACGCCAGTCTAAACCGGGTGAAAGATGAATAATTAAGGATGCCAGAAGTATCTCTAAGCCAACGAAAATAAGCATTGTAAGGATGCGAAGTGGAGTGCCGTGTCCTCGTGGTCTGAAGCATTGCATTTGTAATAATTTTGGTAAAGCTGTAGGTTGTGGGTTCGAGACTGGCTTGAGCCTATGCTGCCTATGCTGCGTGTGCTCTTGGGCAAGGCACTTTGTCACTCATTTCTTCACTACAACGAGTAAAAAGCCTGTGAGGGCAGACATGGTTATTGTGGTTAATGTAGCTGCTTTACGCCGAAATGGCAGCATCGAGCAGTACACTCTCCAGGGAGCTGATAAGGTATTCGGAATGTTTCGTTGGCCAAATAACCGCGGTTAAAACATTGAAAGCGCTTTGATACGATGTTAAAACAAATTGGCCTAATTATGTTGGTCTAAATATTAACAGGTTCAAGTTTTTTTTTTTTTTTTTTTAATAATTGGTCAATGTTTGTTGTTGATATGTTGGGATATTTGCCTTCACACCCCTTTATTGGTAATTTTTAGTTCAAAACTTTGTTGGTTAATTAGTATGACTAACAACATTTGTTGGTTATAATATTAATATTGGTTGAAATATTCTTCCACATTTTGTTGATTAATTATTTCCCGGGAATTGGTCAGATTCTGTGCAACTTCCGTTGGTTATTTTTTTTGCAGTCCAATGCTTGAAGGAACAGTCGTGTCCATAGCTGTCATAGGCTCTAAACTGAATGCTCCCTCCTCAGAAATTAAATTGTGTAGGCAGAAAACTTGGAGAAAGTACCTCATCTACTTATAGTGGTTCCTCGTTGTAGAACTAAAAGATACAAAAACTCAACCATCCCAGCGCTTTTTTTTACAATTTATCTAATGACAATTTTAAATGAACAGGCTGGTTTTAATATTGCGCCTTTATCCCTTATTTGTATCCATCTGGTACTTTTTACATATTGTTGTAGTTTAAAAAAATAGTTTTTATCTGACAATATCTGGGTAAATTCCGATAATGAATATTGTTTAAGTGATTGCTACTATCCTTTAAATGTGAGATAATTTTTTAGATGCTTAATCAGCGTTTTATCAGTTTTGGTTAAATCCCGGTTCTATTTATTGTACTTTTTAATGAATCTTAATTTATAATATCTCCGAAATTTGTACTTATTGTAAATCGACCTTATTAACCACGTTTGTGGTTATCGATTTAGTGTTTGTAAATAAACCAATAATAATAATATAATAAAACAATAACACATCCTTATTGCACCCGCGGCTGCGATGCCACTGTTGTAGAGTCCCACCTGAAATGCCATGTTGGGAGTAGAAGTCCGTCGTTCAGGTCCACCTTGAGGTATTTCGGTCTAAAGTCTTTGTCTCTGTGTTGTAAATCCAGACTTTTGGCTGTACATTGCTTCAGATACATCTAAATCTCTGCATTCCTCTGCCTCTGCCAATAGTTTAGGATGGCCATCACACTCTGGATGCGATCTTTGATGGTCAAGTACAGCCTGTGCTCCTAGCTCCACGGCCGACTCAATGTTCACAAAACGGTATCTTCCTTGGTGATTTTTTTCCACTCTTAGGTTGGAAGTGCCCTATTTTGAGATTGGTTTTCCCACTCTTGGGCTTGAGCATTCATCCTCAAAAATGTGTATCCTTGTGGAGACATATCTTTATTCTCGTGTACAAAATGGTTAGAAAGTCGAGCACGTCATTGAAATGCTTTTATTTTAACCACAATTAATTTCCTGGGTTGAAATTTCGACCCAATATACCCTATATTATACCCTAACCCAAACACCCACATCCTAGTTTTATTTTTTGAGTAATTTGATTAAAATTCAAAAATCTATTTTGGGAAAATTCTTGTGGACACCTATTCATCTATAGAAATTACCCTGTGGAAACCTTTAGACTCATATTGCCCCATTGTGTTCAGGTCTCCAAAGGGTACCAAAATTACTAGTCAACTGGAGTAATTTCTGCAGCTTTTGGTCGAAGATTCATTACATTTCTGCACTTGGTCTCTGCTGTTCGCAGTGTATGGCTGTAGGAACAACGTATTAGGCCGTGTTACGTGACCCAAAAATATGCTCAGAAAATGAAATTCGTGGAACCAGTTGGGGAACAAAAAAAACCGAGTGTGATTTTACTCAGTTTGATGTCCTGAATCCAAAAATCAATGTTGTCGGATGCAGGGAATGGAACATAACCTACTTTTTAGGGTCCAAAATCAGAATGTTGGGTGCAGTCTCTAAATCTGCGCTTTCAAACACAAGTACCGTCAGCCTATTTCTCAGTTTTTACATCTCTTTTGCAGAACAACCCCCCAATTACTCGTGCATGGGAACTAAATGGAAGAGCTAAATAGAAGGCAATCGACTCGTAGTGGTACGATTGGACAATTGAGGCACGAGCAACCAACAACGAATGCAGCGCGATCCGATTCAGGCCTATATACCTAGCCCTCCATGATCACAGCTAGCAGCGCACGCGATGGACGGTTCGCGCAGATTAGCAGTTTGTGCAGATCAGCAGTTCGCACCGCGCAGAAAGGCTGAATTGCGCCCAACATGAGTTCTAAATGAAAGTAATCTGTCCGAAATGTAAAAATTACAGTTGGCTTTCCCAAAAAGGTTTATGTAACTTATTTTAGCATTCAATATAGTCTGGTCTAATGGTCAAATGACACTTCTTCGAACCCTATAGTTGGTCATCTTCGTATGAAGCCTGTAAAAGAGGCTGGGTTATTTTAGTTTACCCAAAATCAATCACTTTTTTAAGTTGATATTTATGCTGTACATGGGATACTTTATTGACAGATTGGTGAAAAAAGCATGGTAAAAATGATAAAAGCATGGAATTTTTCACACAATCAAAATATGTCTTTAGAATATTAATGTATAGGGCCAACCTAGATTTGTCCCTTGAAAAAATATAAAAGGCATTTTCAAAGATTTCTAAATGGCTTCCATTGCATGTTATTCTACCTATATTTTTTCTAGGGTCAAATCTACGATGGCACGAGAGCGGACAGCAAAATATCTTTCTTATAAAACACTCGAATGTGTGCCAACATTCATGCTTTTATCCTCAAATGAAAATTCTATCATAATGTTTCGTAGGAGTTGGAGTATATAAACTGACCAGCACCACAGCTTATACAAAACATCACTTGAATAACTCGCACAAAATAATGAACATTCAGTTTATTTACAGCTACATATAATTGTTCAGATGGAATCGATTCCTGTGTCATCCGGTAAATGAAATTGGTGCTGTCGGTACAGTCAAGTACTGCACTGAAGAGCTACTCCAATTCTAGATTGAAATTTTCATCTAATGATCCAGAAGATATGCTGTAAAAAATAAATAAAAAAACCAACTGTATTTGTCTATTCAAGAAAGATATTTTAATCAGAAGATAATTTCTGAGTGCAATTTAATTTGCCTGTAAAACGCAGTGGCTATCGTTAGGGCCTACGGCAGTCGACGAGCCTATTCACAGACATACCCAGGCCGACACATTGACAATAATATTTGGATATCGATCTTGGAACCATACTGGTTGATACTAGCCAGGTTCCAAGAGTGAAAGGTCCAGGGTGTTGTCATTGTCAGGGAATCAGATAGCCACTACGTTGTTGCCTAAAAATATCAATACAAATTACCAATGGCAAAAAATATTACGATAGTGCTAGAACTATATAACATAAGGCACCATAGTAAACTAGAAGGAGTAAAAACACCCCTGCCTGACCCATTAATGGCATTTCCATCTTTAGTGGTTAACATTTTTGGGTGGATTCTTCTGTGGTTATGGAAAGTATTGCAAACCACTGTGCTGATGCATGTTGTTGTCGATGATGCCATGTGTTCTCTGGACTGGTTCCTTGCAAAATCAGGGACCGATTTCAAATTCAAAGAAAAACAAAAAGCCTTGCCTAAAATATACTATACCTTCATTCCTTTTTTTTTCTCACTTTCCAAATAAGTCCTTTTCGCTGCAGACTATGGCAACTCCCGTGTGGGGAAAAAATGCGACACACGACGACACAACGACCAGGCATTAGTACAATTTTGTATTCGCCTTCGCCGCGCTGGTCGCGTCTTGGCATTGATTTTCATACAACAATTTCATGTTATTTACACTTGTCAGACTTTTATAATTATTAACTCACCAGGTACTTCTTCACACACACAAATGCGGTTTCTGAAGCTGTGCCATCGGCAGAAGCTGATGCTCTCCATTTGACGAGAAAATTTGACTCACGCACGGCGCATGCAAAACAGGGGACCGCCATTTGTTTACATATAGTGCGCCACCTATCTACACACTTTTGTATGGAAAGCCGCATCTTTTAGAAATTGATCGTAAAGATTGGGTGGGGGACATAACTTTTTATAGTTTAAATTTATTTTTAAGATGCATCCTTTTCACCAAAATGATTTCGAAATGTATATCAATTTGTGAAATGTAAGTGGGGGTGGGGGCTACTTTTATTAGCCTACATAAATTCGTCACTTTTCTTTTCTTTTTGTCGAAATGGCTGTCCATACTGTGCCTTTTTTCGACGTCATCGATTCAAGGACCCAAAACGGGTCTTTCGAGGCCTAATTTCACCCCTTTGTTCCATTCCCTTGCTCCGACAAGGTGAATTGTTGAATTCGCAGTGGTTCAATGTATGTGTAGGAAAATTTTCATTCTGTTCCCCGTCAGGTACCACCAGGCAACACGGAAAACGGGGACGTAACACGACCTATATAGGCCGAGTACGACAAAGTCACGCATCTAATGTACATTGTATAACATTCTAGAGTTAACGCGGCTAAATTGTTGCCAGAAATGTGATATTGTTCCGTTTGTATCTACAAAATGGCAACTTTACAGCGCTCCCACCGATCCACAAAATACAATGTTCACTAAGAATGCCTGGACACTACGTGGGCTTTGAATTTTATGAAAGACCATTTTTAAAATAATAATTTATCCCAGAAATAAATCAATTTAATGCAGTAAAAATGACTTTCTGAGGTTTATTGTCAATAACTGATGAACAAATAATCGATGTAAGAATGCGATACCAAATTGTTTCAAACCGAGTTTGATAGGACATTGTGATACTATCCAAGTTGTATGTTGCAAGAGAAAATTGTGGACGTGTAGCTTTGTTTAAATCTCAAGACCATCAGACAAAATCATAGTGAAAAACGACAGTGGCGTTCCGAGACTTGTATACAAAAACCGATGTGCATCTTCTTAGAGTGTATTCTTCAAGATCTTGGGTTTTCTAGTTATAGAACTGATAATTCGAGCAGTTTTAGACGGGATCTGAACTAGTTAACATGAAGATTACAACAATCATATCATAATGTAAATAACCTGCATTACAAATAGTACCTACTGAAGTACTGATTTGATAGTGTTAGTATATACATGTACAAATGAATGTTTGCGAGTGCGATTGTAATTTCATGAGGCGACAGTTGAAAATATTTATTTGTTTCATACAACACCTGAATAAATCCTTGTCATTCGATTGGTCAGAACACAATGTACGGTACGTCAACGGGACGAATATTTCAGGGCACGTGATCGATGACCCACCATTCAGATGATGGGGTTTTAGGTGATATTTACCTGCGATTCATTGACAGAAATACTCGCATTGCTTCCATAATTACATTAAAAAAAAAAATTGGTTCGACAAGGTAAACTGGAAAAATTGCTTTAATAAACGTTGTTGCAGCACCCCATTTAGTCAAATTTAGGCTAGTGCAGGTACGTGTTAAGTGACAAAGTATATCTCTCTCTCTCTATGAATGTATATATTTATCTATCTATCTATCTATGTATATATCTATCTATCTATCTATCTTTTAGAGGTACGTGTACGTAACAAGAATATTCGTGGTCAATTGGTTGCCATGTAGTGTCGCCCGTATGTAACGGCTCCTTCTTCTGCTGGTTGGTCTACGCCCGAACAAGACAGATTTGATAATCAAACATGCCTTGCAAAACAGGAATCTCGAGTTCGAAGGAACCGAATGAGGTGACGAAACCGTCCGTCTCAATCACTTCGTCGTCATTATCGTAACCTTTAACGGGGAAAAGGGGAAGTGCATGTAGGAATTATATGTTCTCGGAACATTTGCTGCAAAGCATTGCGAGTTTCTTTTCCATAAAGAGACTGCCGTCATGGTGGTGCAACTGCATAATCCTATGTGGCACCACCTTTGAATACGCCTATTAGGTTTATTGGGATCTTTTAAGGTCACCGTTTTGCCACTAACGTTAAGCGGTGGTACCATCTTACGGTCATTAACGTAGTTGAACGTAGTATATGGTGTGACCGTAGAAGACCCTAGTAGTAGTCGTGTACGTAGTGGACAGTTAGTTCTGAACGTACCTTGAGGAAAGCCATGATTTTGCCGTAGTTAGACCCAGTTAACATGTTGGAAAAATATCTACGGTCACCTTGAATGCCTATACCGTACTGTTAGCCTAGTATATACGTAGTGTGGACCGTAGTATTACGTAGTGTGGACCGTAGTGTGGAACCACGGCACTACGGTTGAAGTACGGTCAACTACGGTCTACTAAGATCAAATGAACTACGTTCACTACGTTCAAGACCGTAAAATGTGACCAACGCTTTTAGAACGCAGAAGCACATCACCCCTTTTAGTTCGTCGTTGTGGCATACAAATCTGTTACTTATACCGTTCGTTGAAATCTTGGCGTAGATAGGCCTACCAACTTTGAATTTTTTTTTCGTAATTAGGCAATTACCTTGTGAATACTCGGTTTCAAACTCTCCATCCAGGTAGACTTCGTAGAAATTATACTGATAGTCTGATTGCTGGGTGATTTTAACCTGTACGACAGGTTCTAAAGTAACAAATTTGCAAACAAAAATAGAGTACAGTTAAAAAGCAACAAGTCATATTTCATCCCAACTTGACAGTAACACAAGCTGGTATAGTCTTGGATCACAAACTCCCTTAATAAGAAATTGAGAGCATACAAAAATGATTTTTAGCCGCGCAGCCATTTTGCCCTAGTTGCCAATCAAATTAGGGATATTACTGCTATGCGAGACAGTCATACAAGACGTTTCTTCAGTAGAGCTGAATGTAATGTTTGTTTGTGTACTGTCTAAATGTGCATCTTTGTATAAATATCGTGTATTTTTGTACATTGTACATGTTGAATACATGTACAATGTACAAAAATACACGGGGCTTAAATGCAGAAAGAAAAAACACCTGAATAAACCCCCAAAAACGCGCAACAAATAAGCCCGCAACAAGCAATGTAAATAACTACAGCCGTTTTCTTAGAAACGGCAGAAGGAACTCTTCACTAAAAACTGAGATTTAACATTCGTGTCGAAGCTAACAGTTTTACTTACTCAGATCCGTCTCGTAGACGTATGTGCAAACGTCGTCTTCACATTTTACCGACTTTTGGGTCGGACAAATGTCAACATGTTCCTCTGCATAAATAAAAACAAAAAAATACATTCATCGGCAACCTGTAACTGCAAAAAAAACCACCCCAAACCACAAAACAAAACACATTTGGTGCGTTCGTTTAGCTCATCCGAATCGACACAGGTCAGCCCCGGGTAGTTCGTTTAGCTATGACGTCATACTCTGAGCTCACACGGGTCGACCACCACAGATCAGACCCTGCTTGGGGAGCAGAGTCACTGGTGGACTACGCCACACGCATGCGTTGTTTATTCCAAGCAACGAACAAATATGGCGACTGGCCGGTGGACAACTTCAAGACTGGGCTCAAAAATCAACTTTATTGGAAGTCTAAACATAATTATTAACCAAGCTCATTGTGACCTTAGAAGCTCTGCGTTACTTATTTGCGCGTAAACGCGGTAAACTTGAAGGCCTAAAGCTTCAGTCCGAAAGTGAGGTTTGTCAGTGGCTACGGCCGCGGCTACGACTAACACGCGAGGATCGTGATAAACCGCGTTTGAGCGTTCGTTTGGCACGGCTCTTGTGGCTAACTCTGGTCTAACCCGACTCACTTTATCCGTGTCGATTCTGAGCTAAACGAACACACCCGTTGTAAGTTTAAGACAGTAACAAGAGACGAGATTTAGTACTTTGTTCGTAATCATGTGCGAAATACAAGACTTAAATCCATTTGTTCCCCTTTCATTGTTTATGCAAATCTCCACATTACTTTTACACACTCACCGTTTCGCTTAGATTCGTCCAAGCGTGCAATCAACTCCTTCAGCAAACCGTCATTTAGTCCCCGCTCTTCTTGCTGTGTTAAGGATACACCATTTGCAGAAATCGAAAATGTTTACTACCAAATTATTAAGAATTATCTTACTTATTTGAAAGTATGAATAATGATAGTAGGCAACCAGCACAGTGATTGCGCTAGATATCCTGTAATTGTTACGAAAATTTTGGTTTTATTAAAAAAACAAAATTACGATCACCGGACGACGATTGCGTAAAAAAACCAAGAACCACTACCTGACGCCAGTTAAAAACGAACGTCGTTTTTCTTGCTTTTCTTAGCGTCCACGATTGCAAAACGTAAACAATAAATGTTTACTATAAAATACAACCCCCAAATGTACCCATTTATGATAATTCAAGCTAGTATTACCAATGGTGTATATACTACCTTTAAAGACCGTTATCAACAGACAATATACAGTGCGTCAACAAAATGCAAACAAAATGCAAACAAAATATAAACGGAATGCCACACGCAGAATGTGTAACCAACATAGATAATAAGTATGGTTTAAAACGAGACATCAAACGTCCAAACGTGAAATTGACCATGGGACAGTTTTTGAATACGGCAGTGATAATCGATTTTGTATGGATAATTTGCAAGTAAGCCTTGTTGTGTGGATGAACTGTCGATTATTAATAGCATCTAAACGCAAGTGTGCAATTCCTAAATATCAATGCTCAATGGCCAAACACTATCCATCCTTGTGCTAAACATGTTTAGCACGTAAACTTGTTTACAAACTGATCTGATGGTTGGTCATAAAAAAGTAACAATTTATTATCAATACCTTCCCAACCAGAAAATATAGTTTAGACAGACGGAGAATCTTTCTAGATGAAAAATTATACCTAAATCACCCAATGAACAGGCGTTTTATTGCCGTTGTGCTTCTGTTGATCACCTGTCCAACTGACTACCGACTTTGTTCCAGAAAAGGCCGCTAGAATGAAGAATGGTCCAAATCGAGTGATCCTGGTATCATTTTGTATCTATATAGACTACTTTTTTTTCTGGTCGGAGGTTATACTGAATATAGGCCGTTCAATTTGTACCACCCTGTATACCTATAATATAAATAGGGCACTAAATATTTCATCTATTCCGATTTGCAAACCAGTTCGAACCAGTATGTTCCACTCACGCAAACAATGCAAACCTTTGCCAACTGTGCGAACAATTTTTCATTCGACGTGCGCACACACAAAAACGCGCATTTTTCGCTCGACGAGTGGAACGCAGCCCTGGTTTGAACTGGGCCTCTCTCTCCAATTTCTATTTTATAGAGATCAGTGGGGCCTCGGCCGCTGCGGCCACAAAAACGGTACCTTTCCTTTGATATGCAAATACCAAATACCAAGTTGGTTTTCGCTACCTGCTGTGCAACAACGCCGTGTACGAAATATATACCCTTACAATTTGAGACACGCCCAATAACCGTACCCCAAATGGCGGCATTACACAGCGTCCAGGGACCAATTTCATGGAGCTTCTAAGCAAAAATGCTTTGCATGAAAATTGCAACTTGGCAAAAACACGGTTACAAACCAAATGTTCACGCGATGTATATTGTTCGCGACTGGTATACAATGAACATTCACTGCTGGTTGCAAAACACCCCCAATTTAAAAACCAACCGAAGGTTCAGAATATTTACGAAATGAAGGTGTGGTTTAATGTGCACAATACGTTTTGATAAGCACTCAAATGCCGGCCGTTTTGTCTTAAAGTTACCAACTTTACTCACCCAAATAGCATCGACGGATAGACCGAAAAGTGCTAAATACACAACAAATCGTAACATTTTCAGGTTCTCTGTTGGCTACGAAAAGAACGAAGAGTTGCAGAACCTCTTAATAGACGAACTGGCGTAGATGATATGCCTGTATTACTAGTATGTGGCCTTTTTATACACCAGCGAGAAACCGTACAAATTCTGGCATTTGGGGCGGTCAACTAATTACACAATGGAATTAGCTAGCGCCGTACGAAGGACTAACACCAAAGTATACGCAGCATGCAGCGGACCCGTTTTGTCACTTTGCCCTATTCACACCATATGAAGCGCGACATGTGGCAGAGAAACCCCCCATCCCCTCTTTTGTGTTGATCATTGTGTTCCCGGAATCTCAGGAATTCCTTTTAGGTTTCAAGGGGGGATGGGTTAGGTTACAATAGTGTTGAGTGCGTATAACGTTATGATCATCTCCGCTTTTTCGGCGATTTTTGCTTGGGTACATTCTTCCACCTACCGACACAAGCGTGGAATTTTTTTAACTCTTTTCAGAGAACAACAAAAACCTGGAATCTGCATCTGAACCGTGCATAATACATTTGTTCGGGTTCAAATCGCTATCATCTGAGCAGCTCGTGTCAACAGCGCCTACGCTCGCTCTATTTTACAACGCCCGCTATTGGTCCATTTTCCCACTATTCGCACAAACGTGCCGCACCACGACAGAAGGGCCTCGTTGAAACTGTGAAAATATGCATTTTAAATTGAGATTTTATCGAGTACTGGTTTGCAGACCGTTTGGGGATTTTATTTGTGAGTTTCCCAACAACTTCCTAAGTAGTTTAAAGTAAAATTTACATAGATTCACGATATGCGTCAAGAAGGTGCAAGATAATCGGCCATGCCCTGTGGTCTATAACTTGTAACAATAGAAGCAGGCCGGGCGTCATTGTAAGCGCCATTGTACACATCTAGTGTGTCAGTCGCCAGCGGGAGGAGGGCGTGTATATACTAATATTATAATAATCATGTAGATGGTATGCCGGACCTTATTACGAATAACAACAAGCTAAGGTACAGTGCCGATAGTTCATTGGATGGGACGCAAGCACCGCTGACCTAATGAACACTCGCAAGTGCTGATTGGCTAGGCTTGCGTACAACCAGGGGGGGGGGGGGGGGGGGGGGGGGCGTGGGGGGGGGGGGGGGGGGGGGGGGGGGGGGCGGAGGGAGCCCAACAAAGTGCGCCACCAACGTTGAAATGCATCTCATTCATTCTTCCACGCTCATGAGCTGCACATCTCACACAGTAAATACGTATAGATCGCTACCTCGCAGCGCACCTAGTCCGGCGGATATGTGCAGTAAATACACCCAATTGTGGGTTTTGGGGTACAAGCATGAAATTTGGCACACTTCTAGACCTTGGCCTAAAAGAATATTTAAGGATTGGACCCACCTGAAAAAAGGCCTTTGTCAGGATTGGCGGCCATTTTTAAAAAATGGCCTCCAAAACGCATAAGTGACATAGGAAATGTAATATAATGCAAACTTTTTTTGTATTTCATATTTCATTGTGTGCAGATGTATCACATTTGCTTGCCCCTATTTTTTATGACGTTGACAGAGATAGCCACATATCCTGGGCAGCCTATCATGCCAGACAGCAGGCAGTACCAGAGTGTCCCCAGCCTATTACAGCACTGCTGCCCCTCTTTCCCGATGACTCCAAATCTGTTGCCATGATACGGCATTCAATGGATGTTATCAAGCAAGCTGTTCAGCAAATCAACCCTGACCAAGTCCCAGTGATTACACTAGACCAGCCACTCTACACCATCGCAAAACAAATACAGTGGAACTGGCCAGCAAGCCATGGAGAAGACCAGTTCGTCATCGTCTTGGGAGGACTGCATATTGAGATGGCGGCACTCATCAGGGTGATAGGAGACTGGCTAGAGGACTCTGGCTGGGTGGAGGCCCTCGTCCAGGCCAAAGTGGCATCACCAGGCACGGCAGATTCCTTCCTGAAGGTATCTCATGTCACAAGGACCAGGCACGCACACCAAGTTACTGCAAGCAGTCTGTTCATCTTGCTGAAGAAGTCAAATATTCACCACAAAGAGTCACTGGAACCAGGAATCCTAGCAGAGTCGTTCGATGACTGGTGTAGTGGAAAGACTCAGGAGATTCCCCAGTCCCATTTTTGGTACACAGCTCTGCAGCTGCAGCTCCTCGTTTTAAGCTACATCAGGTCACTGAGAGAGGCAAACTTTGCTCTCTACAAGAACTGTTTGACACAGCTGGCACCATGGTTCTTCACCTTGGATCATACTAACTATGCGAGGTGGCTGCCAGTTCACATTCGGGACATGGTGAATCTGACGAAGGCTCACCCTGAGATTGCTGCAGAATTTGTCAAGGGCAACTTTACAGTCCGCAAGACCTACAGAGTGTTCTCGTCCATGGCACTGGACCAAGCCCACGAGCAAAACAATGCTGCTGTTTAAAATGACGGTGGTGCTTTTGGACTGACTCAATCCCCTAAAGCCCTGAGACGCTGGATGGTTGCTGGTCCGGAACTGATGAAGATGACCACTAAATTTGAGGCATCCATGGATAGAAAGCACAAGAGGTCTCTGGAAACACGGCACCATGAACAGACCAAGAGTTCTCAGGTGACGTTTGGACAGCATGTCACAAGACTCATTGAAGTCATGGAGGAAATGGGCAATCCATTCCTAGAAGACTCCACTGACCTCCTGAGACTGGACACAAGGGACATCGTCAACTCAGCTGTGGTGTCTTCATTTCGGAAGGCTGAGGATATAGGAAAACTACAATACGAGACTTACGTGGCTGATCGACTGCTGGAACGGTCAACAGCCATATCAGAACCAGTCAAGAAAAACAAGCTACTACTCTTCAGCCGCCCCCCTCAAAGAGAGAAGTCAAAAACAAGTCTTCAAGTGTCTTCCCTGAAGAGTGACTGTTCTCTCTTTTCAAGACTCTACATTGCCTGTCAGTCAAGGGATGGCAACCTACAAGACTTCTTTCACCACGAAAACCAGGCATGCCCTCCGTCGTTATTGCAGCTTGGCAAACTAAGACTTGGAACGAAGGCTGATCTCATGGAATGCCTGGAGCGCTGTACAGAAGTCCACGGTGATGCCCCAGACACTGATGTCACCATTATAGATGGGGCTGTGGTGGTCAACATGCTGAAGCCAGTGGCTGCCAAGACCTTTGACGAATATGCACTGAAGGTATTCCTGCCATACGTCCAACGTCAGCTACAGCGTGCCAGACGTGTTGATATAGTCTGGGACCAGTACAAAGAGAACAGTCTCAAGTCCCAAACCAGAGCAAAGCGTGGCACGGGAATCCGAAAAAGAGTAGATGGGCCAACCAATCTACCAGGGAACTGGCAGCAGTTTCTGCGGATCAGTGCCAACAAAATGGAACTCTTCACATTCTTGGCAGAGCACCTCACTCACTTGGAGACAGAGAAGCAGGTGATCACTACATACGGAGAAGCTGTCAAGTGCAGCCTCCCTCGAGACACCAGTCACCTATCGCCTTGCAATCATGAAGAGGCAGACACGCGCATGATACTGCACCTGGCAGATGCCGTCAATGAAGGCTACCAGAAAGTCCTCCTGCGGACAGTGGACACAGATGTAGTCGTCCTGGCCGTGGCAGCAGCAACCAACATGGACATCCAGGAGCTGTGGGTGGCGTTTGGGACTGGAAAACATTTTCGGTACATAGCTGCTCACGAGATCGCCACGTCACTGGGACCTAACAAGTTTAATCTCTCTCAATGTTACACGCATTCTCCGGATGTGACACGTACAGTGACCCTGTCACGAGGACCAACACAACTCAGTGATTAGGATGTGGTTGTCCTTGAGCGGTTCACCATCCTCCTTTATGATCGAACCAGCAGCATGGTGAACATTGATGAGGCTAGGAAAGAAATGTTCACAAAGAAAGGGCGCACCATGGAAGCTATCCCACCAACTAAGGCTGCCATGGTGCAGCACATCAAGAGGGCTGTATACCAAGGAGGGCATTGCTGGGGACATGCCACTGAAGTTGCACCACAGTTGCCATCACCCGAGGACTGGGGATGGACTGACCCTCCCAATTGGAGACCACTGTGGACAACCCTACCCGAAGCCAGCACATCATCAAGGGAACTTATTCGGTGTGGCTGCAAGAAAGGCTGCAGAGGAAGGTGCACCTGCAGGCAGGGTTGTCACCACGCCGGGCGGCGCCGGGCGGTGCTACCCAGCTGCCAAATTTTCCGCCCGGTACTCAAGGTCAAGTTCAGCCTTACCGCCCGGCTCAAATTAACTCAGGCCTCAACCTTGCCGCGATGCCCAAGCCAATTGCCGTGAAGCCCCTTCAAAAAAACACGTACCTTACGGCTACTTGGCCGTCGTTCCCCTTTCCATTTTAATTATACTATGTATTCGAAAGTGTTAACGTTAACGTTGTGATCCATTATGAAAGTAAAATTGTACGTAGCGTACGCGCGCTCCCATCCCGCACACTGGTTTTCATAATGCTGCTTGCCATGGGTTGCCACGCATCGCGCACCGAAGTACATGTACTAATTACCTTCCTGCCTGCAGTGGAGAACTGAACGTGGCATGGCAACCATATCAAAGTAGTTGAGTTGTTTACTACTAAAAACACGGCACCAGACTACTCTCATGTATAGACTGGCTACAGGTCCCTACACTGAATAGGTCGTATTATTGAACGTTGATGGCGCTGTGCTCGCGGTATTTGGGGGTATAATTAAAAGTGATTAGGAGATAATTCACGTCAGGCCGCGGATCGATGGCACAAATTACCCGGCTCTATAAATGGTCTGGTGACAACCCTGCCTGCAGGAAGGCTGCCCTAAGATGTACTGCCTTGTGCCAGTGTGGAGGCCAAGACTGTGACCTGTAGAAACACTAATTACATAACTGTCATGGCGTCCTCACGAAAAATCCTGACTCGGCATTGTGTCATACAAGTTGGGGTAGAAAACATTCATTGTGTACCTTAACAAGACTTTGAGATGAAGAATATTATTTAATCACTTCCATGTACATTCACACCTAGCAAAACTTTCATATGCAGTAGCATATAACTTGACAGTCTGAAAAATGTGCCAAACCTTAAATATCGCCGATTCACTAGTGAGTCCGGTAGTACATAGAAGTTGTGTGTACTTTTGTAGCATTCTAAAGTTGCATCAAAATCAGTTGGAGCATATAAGTCTAAAATAACAACACAATTTCAATGTCGCTTTTGCGTTCACGCACTATTTCGGAGCCAAAACATACATTTTTGTCATTAAATTGAGCCAAATTTGCATATTGCTGACTCGGAACTGATTCTTGTACATGTAGTATGTATAATTTGTTTATGGAAGGTTATGCTACTGCAAGATTAAACAAGAAGCAATACGTGCATTTGAGTGCATTATATTACAACATTCCCTATGTTGCTTATGTGTTTTGGACGCCATTTTTTAAAATGGCCGCCAATCCTGACAAAGGCCTTTTTTCAGGTGGGTCCAATCCTTAAATATTATTTTAGGCCAATGTCTAGAAGTGTGCCAACTTTCATGCTTGTACCCCAAAACCCACAATTATTTCACATATCCGCCGGACTAACCATTGAAACACGTACAAATTTTCTCCGTCGCGCGCTCCCCGAATTCAGTGATTTATACAACGTCCGCAAAGCCAGGTACACAGGCACGATCTACACGGATTTTTTTGGGGGAGATGTCATTTTCTGCCATTTTCGTTCGAAAACAACACGATAAAACGCAAGGGGTTCACAGGCAGTTTTCTTTTTAAATTCAGTATATCACTGCTACATCCTTTCTTAACGTATCCATGGAAAAAAATGAGTGGGTTCGAAGTACGATTTTTCACAATTTATCGATTATTATTGCCCTTTTTAGGGGAGGTATTTGTCAACGTCGTTTGAGTATTTGTGCACAATCTCTACGTGCATCAACGGTACGTCAACGTAAATTTTTTTCGACAGCTTTTTTCATTTTCAATACAATTTTTGTCATTGGATGATAAAAATTAAGGTAAATAACAACGTTGTACAACTACAAAAGACAAGATGTTAAGATTGGATGCCAAAAACTCTTATTTGTTCGCGTGAGAAAATTGTTCCCCCTATTTTGAGAATGGACGGTACCCCAGCGTTTCACAATCACAGCCTCGAAGGGCCCCCCCCCCCTCCGCCCCCCCCCCCCTCCCCCCCCCCCCCCCTCCCCCACTCCCCCCCTGCGTACAACGGTAATTGACGTCTAAAACGCAAGAACTCTAGTACGACTACTAGGGTCTACTACGGTCAACCACTGTCACATCATACTACGTTCAACTACGTACATGACCGTAAGATGTGACCACCGCTTAAAATCGCGCTCATTATGGGAACAGGGCCCAATTTCTTGGCTCTGCTAACCACAGAATTCTGCGCTTACGGTCACCATTTTTCGCTAACCGCGCTAGCAGAAAAATACTGCGCTAACCCTGTAAGCACAGAATCCTTAGTTACGGGATGTACGCATGCTCACAGACCAAAATTCCTCGCTAACGCGTGAAATACGTTTACCGTAAGCACCGAATTTTCTGCTATAGTAAGCAGGGATTTTTCGCTAACGGTAAGCAGAGCCAAGAAATTGGGCCCTGGCCGTAGCCACTACACCCATACAATTTGAGACACGCCACATGACCGTACCCCAAATGGCGGCATTATACAGCGTCCAGGGACCAATTTATTGGAGCTGCTAAGCAAAAAGGCTTAGCATAAAAATTGCAACTTGGCAAAAACACAGTTACAACTACAAACCAAATGTTCAGCTGACTGGTATACAATGAACATTCACTGCAAGTTGCAAAACACCCCCAATTTAAAAACAAACTGAAGGTTTAGAATATTCACGAAAGGTATGGTTTAATGCGGACAATACGTGGGGAAGTCGGGTTGGCGTAGCAGTTACCCCCCCCCCAAAAAAAAAAAATAAAAAAAAAATAAAAAAAATAATAATAATAAATAAAAAATAACCCCCACCTACTTACACCAGAAAGTAATGCTTGTACCTACGAAGATTTCAAGGAGTCACCAAGACAAATGGGACAAATCCTGTAGAAATTGATAGGAGCATTGCTACCTTGCATTCTTGTTAGGTTTATACAACAAAAGAAAAAGAAAAAAAGATGCACCGTTGGTAATTGCTTCAATTATTATCAGGAATGGGTGGATTTTGAGGGGTTGAATTTTAACTGTCCGAAGTTTTTCAATCATGGATGCCATGAACAAAAGTTTTCAACGGGCGTGGGGCAGTTTTCCTTGCGAATTTTCTGAAACATTACCGGATATCTAGCGCAATTATTTGGCTGGATGCCTAGAATCATTATTTACTTTAAAATAACCAAGACATTTCTTAATAATTCGGTAGTAACATTTTTCGATATCTGCGAATGGTGTATCCATCGGGCAAAGTTGTGTAGTAACTTAAGTTACTAACCTTATTTGCCTGCCGAGCTATAGTTAGGCCGAGAAGTGCGAGACACACAGCGAATCGGAACTCCTTCGGGTTTATAGGGGCGTTCACGGTCGTATTAACTGATATTGATGAGAAGACACGACACTCGCAGCTTTTTCGTGAAAGGTATACACAGTACACAGAGATAGCGCCTTAAGTAGCTGTAGGACACACCACGGGGTCGTATCCAGCTGCTTTCTTTATAAAAAATGCACAGAAAATGACACACATTATAATACAACCTATTATTAGGACCGGGAAGTTTGCTTCATTTGCTATATGAAGCGAGATATGAGACTAAGGGAGCCCCCCTCCCCCGAGTCCCTTGGTGTCATATCGTGCTAGGTATATCATTTGCTATACCCTCCTCTTCTTACGTTTGCGAGAGATCAATGTCTTGTACATCTGCATGTTCCGCTAAAACAAAAGTACAAAGTGGAACGATCTTTCTGGTATATCCATCTAATTTCTTTATATATATTATTTCAATTATATATTTATATATTTTATTAACTATCTTCATAATGCAAATATTTTTTGCCATCACCCGTGCATTTACGGGAACAGTCATAGATAGCTAGTAAAAGTACCTGAGCTTCTAGACAATAGGTGACCCAGCACATCAAAATCAGGAATAAGTTGGAAAATGACTTGTTGAGATATGTACATAGTAAGATTGGACATTCCATAAGCTTTGCAATGATGTACATCACATGTCTGTAGCTCAGGAGTAATTGGCTATGAGGTACAGGCTTGTGATGGGTATCATTAGAAAGCTTACGATATTGTCAATCTTACTATGCACATAATCTCAAAAAGTCATTTCCCGACTTATTCCTGATTTTGATGAGCTGGGTTACGATGTTGTTAACGTTTAATAATGACGGCATGTTTGCCAATGTTAACTAAATTGAATAAGGGATAATTTCAGGTACTTTGTAATAGTTTCGAAGTTAATTTGTATTGTTCAATCCTATATGAACGTTTTTAAAATATACTTTGCGTCTTGTAAACGTGTTCTCTGCAGCCACTGTCTAGTTTTTATGCAAATAATTATGAATAATAAACAAAATAGGTAATTATGACACTTGATATTTTAATATAATCAATAAAATCGCCAGAATCGATCTGATTACACCAAATTGTTTTTTTTTAGCAGATGTGAACAAAGTAAAACCATCTTCCAGACAGTACTGTTAATTAATTGGACCACCTGCCGACATTTATACAGCGAACTCGGTGAAAGAAAACCCAATGGTGCGTTAGATTTTAATGCCTGCAGTTGGACACCATGATGACGGTAGTTATTCCAGAAGTATTCGTGGAGTGCCTGTATGGTATAAGACAATGCTATCTGTGAAATGGCGAGACTTTGTTTGATCATTACCCGGTACCTTAAATGTCAGAAGAGCGATTGATCGATAAATTTGCTGGGATCATAGGTTATGCACAATTAACAGATTTGCTATGAATGTCGCACATTCATTACATACACACCGTGCATAATGGGCGGATCTAGGGTGTGGCCGTGAGGGGCGCACTCCCCATTTTTTCGAAAGAAAAAACATAACCTAGGGAGAGGATCAAAACAAAAATAAGAAAAATGAGGGAGAGAGAAAATTAATAAAGACGAAGAATGCGACGAGACGTGGCTAGGTTCGGGCAGTCAGTTCTTGACACGCGAAACTCGTTCTTGCGTTCAAACGGCGGCAACGCAACCCGCCGAACATTGCACATGGAACATGATCACACCCACCGTATACTATTATCTATACCACATCGGACGATCCGAGTTTCGCGCGCGCGCGCACGTAATAATACGCCGGCACAGATTTACGCCACTGTTTGCATGAGGACCATATAGTCCAGGAAAAATACGTTTTGACCTCAAACAAATTGCAACAGATTGTTTTTCACCACAGTGCACTTCTATAAGGTCCCTAGAATGACATACTAAAAATCTACAAAAATCCAAGTGGTGGAAATATGACAAATTTGCATAAATCGTTAATCCCTGCCGCGTAATATTATTATTCCCATATTTGGGTATATATATATATATTTTATTTTAAAAAAAGTGTATTTTGGTGATTCTACTTAGATATCCTTACTTCAATAACATTTGCTAAATCATATAAGTGACTGAATAATTATGAGGACATAGTAATTATCAAAAATGACAACTTCGTGACCCTATAAATGTGCGCACATTACACTGTCTCCAGATATCATCAAGTAGTCAGTATTGGTGAGCTTCAAATTCACCAAGTTGCTTACTGGCACAGTTATCATATTTAAACCTTATGAAAAATAAGGAACAATGATAACATTGTGATATTTGGAGGAAAATGATGTGTCCATAAATTGGGCGAAAAAGTAGTTAAAGGGTTGCCTAACATGGGAGACTTGAACAAGTTCAAGGAAATCCCAAAAATACATTTTAACGTAGATAGGATTATTGTAAGCAACAACAATCTTTAATTTGGGAGGTTTCCTTGAACTTGTTCAAGTCTCTCACCTTAGGCAACCCTTCACCTACTTGTTAGCCCAATTTAGGGACACACCATTTTCTCCCAGTTTGTGTTTGCTGGGCTAAATATCACAATGTTATCATTGTTTATATGATTTTTCCATAAGATTTTAATAGGATAACTGTACCAGTGAGCAACTTGGTGAATTTGAAGCACGTCAATACTGACTACTTAATGATATCTGGAGACAGTGTAATATGCGCACATTTATAGGGTCACGAAGTTGTTATTTTTGATAATTACTATGTCCTCATAATTATTCAGTCACTTATATGATTTAGCAAATGTTATTGAAGTAAGGATATGTAAGTAGAATCACCAAAATAAACTTTTCAAAAAATGAAAAATATATATATATACCCAAATATGGGAATACATTATATTACGCGGCAGGGATTAACGATTTATGCAAATTAGTCATATTTCCACCACTTGGATTTTTGTAGATTTTTAGTATGTCATTCTAGGGACCTTATAGAAGTGCACTGTGGTGAAAAACAATCCTGTTGCAATTTGTTTGAGGTCAACGAAACAAAATTACGTATTTTGACTGGACTAATAGAGCTATATTAAATTGCTAGAGCGCTGGCTGCAAGTACAAAGTGATGCGAGCTGGGCGCATCCTTGTTTGTGCACAAACCTATGGAAACCTCAACATTTTGTACGGCTTTTGTACGGCTATTTTCATATCTGCGTTTGTATTCTATACAATGCGTTACCATAGTCGATACGCCCAAAACCGAAACGCATGATCTGCAAATAAGCGCAAACATCGAAAATGCGCGTGCGTATTTGCACGCTGCAGTTGATTTTGCCGTGACTTTTTTAACTGACATGACGCGCGTAAAGTTGTTTGCGTCTGTTCTACTTTCACGCACGTTTAGAGTACACTTTCAAAATTAAATCCATCTATTTTTATTATGTTCTACAACACGCACATGAATTCAAAATGTGTACAGAATGGATTCAAAGGATCTCCGCGCGTAAGAATGAAGAGTTAGCGCTCTAGTAATTTAATATAGCTTTATGATGAGGACGTATATCGGACATTGAGATCAAGAAAAGGTTAGCCATAGCTATAGGTCAACTAGCAATCCGGTTCAAACAGAATCTGATGTTCATAAAGTCCGAAATTAGGAGCGACTATAGGGGCGATAGACATCGAAGGATCGACTACTGAAGCCTGCAATTTCGTTCGGCGCGACTATGGAACGCCAGTCTAAACCGGGTGTAAGATGAATAATTAGGGATGCCAGAAGTATCTCTAAGCCAACGAAAATAAATCTTGTGAGATCGCTAATCATTTCTATAGCATTTTAAGGATGCGAAGTGGAGTGCCGTGTCCTCGTGGTCTGAAGCATTGCATTTGTAATGACTAGGGGCGATAGACATCGAAGGATCGACTGCTGAAGCCTGCAATTTCGTTCGGCGCGGCTCTGGAACGCCAGTCTAAACCGGGTGAAAGATGAATAATTAAGGATGCCAGAAGTATCTCTAAGCCAACGAAAATAAGCATTGTAAGGATGCGAAGTGGAGTGCCGTGTCCTCGTGGTCTGAAGCATTGCATTTGTAATAATTTTGGTAAAGCTGTAGGTTGTGGGTTCGAGACTGGCTTGAGCCTATGCTGCGTGTGCTCTTGGGCAAGGCACTTTGTCACTCATTTCTTCACTACAACGAGTAAAAAGCCTGTGAGGGCAGACATGGTTATTGTGGTTAATGTAGCTGCTTTACGCCGAAATGGCAGCATCGAGCAGTACACTCTCCAGGGAGCTGATAAGGTATTCGGAATGTTTCGTTGGCCAAATAACCGCGGTTAAAACATTGAAAGCGCTTTGATACGATGTTAAAACAAATTGGCCTAATTATGTTGGTCTAAATATTAACAGGTTCAAGTTTTTTTTTTTTTTTTTTTAATAATTGGTCAATGTTTGTTGTTGATATGTTGGGATATTTGCCTTCACACCCCTTTATTGGTAATTTTTAGTTCAAAACTTTGTTGGTTAATTAGTATGACTAACAACATTTGTTGGTTATAATATTAATATTGGTTGAAATATTCTTCCACATTTTGTTGATTAATTATTTCCCGGGAATTGGTCAGATTCTGTGCAACTTCCGTTGGTTATTTTTTTTGCAGTCCAATGCTTGAAGGAACAGTCGTGTCCATAGCTGTCATAGGCTCTAAACTGAATGCTCCCTCCTCAGAAATTAAATTGTGTAGGCAGAAAACTTGGAGAAAGTACCTCATCTACTTATAGTGGTTCCTCGTTGTAGAACTAAAAGATACAAAAACTCAACCATCCCAGCGCTTTTTTTTACAATTTATCTAATGACAATTTTAAATGAACAGGCTGGTTTTAATATTGCGCCTTTATCCCTTATTTGTATCCATCTGGTACTTTTTACATATTGTTGTAGTTTAAAAAAATAGTTTTTATCTGACAATATCTGGGTAAATTCCGATAATGAATATTGTTTAAGTGATTGCTACTATCCTTTAAATGTGAGATAATTTTTTAGATGCTTAATCAGCGTTTTATCAGTTTTGGTTAAATCCCGGTTCTATTTATTGTACTTTTTAATGAATCTTAATTTATAATATCTCCGAAATTTGTACTTATTGTAAATCGACCTTATTAACCACGTTTGTGGTTATCGATTTAGTGTTTGTAAATAAACCAATAATAATAATATAATAAAACAATAACACATCCTTATTGCACCCGCGGCTGCGATGCCACTGTTGTAGAGTCCCACCTGAAATGCCATGTTGGGAGTAGAAGTCCGTCGTTCAGGTCCACCTTGAGGTATTTCGGTCTAAAGTCTTTGTCTCTGTGTTGTAAATCCAGACTTTTGGCTGTACATTGCTTCAGATACATCTAAATCTCTGCATTCCTCTGCCTCTGCCAATAGTTTAGGATGGCCATCACACTCTGGATGCGATCTTTGATGGTCAAGTACAGCCTGTGCTCCTAGCTCCACGGCCGACTCAATGTTCACAAAACGGTATCTTCCTTGGTGATTTTTTTCCACTCTTAGGTTGGAAGTGCCCTATTTTGAGATTGGTTTTCCCACTCTTGGGCTTGAGCATTCATCCTCAAAAATGTGTATCCTTGTGGAGACATATCTTTATTCTCGTGTACAAAATGGTTAGAAAGTCGAGCACGTCATTGAAATGCTTTTATTTTAACCACAATTAATTTCCTGGGTTGAAATTTCGACCCAATATACCCTATATTATACCCTAACCCAAACACCCACATCCTAGTTTTATTTTTTGAGTAATTTGATTAAAATTCAAAAATCTATTTTGGGAAAATTCTTGTGGACACCTATTCATCTATAGAAATTACCCTGTGGAAACCTTTAGACTCATATTGCCCCATTGTGTTCAGGTCTCCAAAGGGTACCAAAATTACTAGTCAACTGGAGTAATTTCTGCAGCTTTTGGTCGAAGATTCATTACATTTCTGCACTTGGTCTCTGCTGTTCGCAGTGTATGGCTGTAGGAACAACGTATTAGGCCGTGTTACGTGACCCAAAAATATGCTCAGAAAATGAAATTCGTGGAACCAGTTGGGGAACAAAAAAAACCGAGTGTGATTTTACTCAGTTTGATGTCCTGAATCCAAAAATCAATGTTGTCGGATGCAGGGAATGGAACATAACCTACTTTTTAGGGTCCAAAATCAGAATGTTGGGTGCAGTCTCTAAATCTGCGCTTTCAAACACAAGTACCGTCAGCCTATTTCTCAGTTTTTACATCTCTTTTGCAGAACAACCCCCCAATTACTCGTGCATGGGAACTAAATGGAAGAGCTAAATAGAAGGCAATCGACTCGTAGTGGTACGATTGGACAATTGAGGCACGAGCAACCAACAACGAATGCAGCGCGATCCGATTCAGGCCTATATACCTAGCCCTCCATGATCACAGCTAGCAGCGCACGCGATGGACGGTTCGCGCAGATTAGCAGTTTGTGCAGATCAGCAGTTCGCACCGCGCAGAAAGGCTGAATTGCGCCCAACATGAGTTCTAAATGAAAGTAATCTGTCCGAAATGTAAAAATTACAGTTGGCTTTCCCAAAAAGGTTTATGTAACTTATTTTAGCATTCAATATAGTCTGGTCTAATGGTCAAATGACACTTCTTCGAACCCTATAGTTGGTCATCTTCGTATGAAGCCTGTAAAAGAGGCTGGGTTATTTTAGTTTACCCAAAATCAATCACTTTTTTAAGTTGATATTTATGCTGTACATGGGATACTTTATTGACAGATTGGTGAAAAAAGCATGGTAAAAATGATAAAAGCATGGAATTTTTCACACAATCAAAATATGTCTTTAGAATATTAATGTATAGGGCCAACCTAGATTTGTCCCTTGAAAAAATATAAAAGGCATTTTCAAAGATTTCAAAATGGCTTCCATTGCATGTTATTCTACCTATATTTTTTCTAGGGTCAAATCTACGATGGCACGAGAGCGGACAGCAAAATATCTTTCTTATAACACACTCGAATGTGTGCCAAAATTCATGCTTTTATCCTCAAATGAAAATTCTATCATAATGTTTCGTAGGAGTTGGAGTATATAAACTGACCAGCACCACAGCTTATACAAAACATCACATAAATAACTCGCACAAAATAATGAACATTCAGTTTATTTACAGCTACATATAATTGTTCAGATGGGGTCGACTCCTGTGTCATCCGGTAAATGAAATTGGTGCTGTCGGTACAGTCAAGTACTGCACTGAAGAGCTACTCCAATTCTAAATTGAAATTTTCATCTAATGATCCAGAAGATATGCTGTAAAAAATAAATAAAAAAACAAAACTGTAATTCAAGAAAGATATTTTAATCAGAAGATAATTTCAGAGTGCAATTTAATTTGCCTGTAAAACGCAGTGGCTATCGTTAGGGCCTACGGCAGTCGAAGAGCCGATTCACAGACATACCCAGGCCGACACATTGACAATAATATTTGGATATCGATCTTGGAACCATACTGGTTGATACTAGCCAGGTTCCAAGAGTGAAAGGTCCAGAGTGTTGTCATTGTCAGGGAATCGGATAGCCACTACGTTGTTGCCTAAAAATATCAATACAAATTACCAATGGCAAAAAATATTACGATAGTGCTAGAACTATATAACATAAGGCACCATAGTAAACTAGAAGGAGTACAGGGGGGGGCGGAGGGGGGGCCCTTCGAGACTGTGATTGCGCAACGCTGACGTACCGTCCATTCTCAAAATAGGGGGGAACAATTTTCTCACGCGAAAAATAAAGAGTTTTTGGCATCCAATCTTAACATCTTGTCTTTTGTAGTTGTGAAAGGTTGTTATTTACCTTAATTTTTATCATCCAATGACAACAATTGTATTGAAAATAAAAAAAAGCAGTCGAAAAAATTAAGCGTTGACGTACCGTTGATGCACGTAGAGATTGTGCACAAATACTAAAACGACGTTGACAAATACCTCCCCTAAAAAGGGCAATAATAATCGATAAATTGTGAAAAATCGTGCTTCGAACCCACTCACTTTTTTCCATGGATACGTTTAAAAAGGATGTAGCAGTGATATACTGAATTTTTAAAAAAATCTGCCTGTGAACCCCTTGCGTTTTATCGTGTTGTTTTCAAACGAAAATGGCAGAAAATGACATCGCCCCAAAACAAATTCGTGTAGATCGTGCATGTGTTTCTGGTTTTGCGGACGTTGCATGAATCACTGAATTCGGAGAGCGATACACGGAGCAAATTTGTACGTGTTCCAATGGTACGCCGCGCGAGAGCGATCTATACCTATTTACTGTGTGAGATGTGCAGCTCTCGAGCGTGGAAGAATGAATGAGATACATTTCAACGTTAGTGGCGCACTTTGTTGGGCCCCCCTCCGCCCCCCCCCTGAAGGAGTATAAACACCCCTGCCTGACACATTAATGGCATTTCTATCTTTAGTGGTTAACAGTTTTGGGTGGATTCTTCTGTGGTTATGGAAAGTATTGCAAACCACTGTGCTGATGCATGTTGTTGTCGATGATGCCGTGTGTTCTCTGGACTGGTCTCTTGCAAAATCGGGGACCGATTTCAAATTCAAAGAAAAACAAAAAGCCTTGCCTAAAATATACTATAGGCCCTACCTTCATTCCTTGTTTTTTTCTCACTTTCCAAATAAGGCTTTTTCGCTGCAGACTATGGCAACTCCCGTGTGGGGAAAAAATGCGACACACGACGACACAACGACCAAGCATTAGTACAATTTTGTATTCGCCTTCGCCGCACTGGTCGCGTCTTGGCATTAATTTCCATACAACAATTTCATGTTATTTACACTTGTCAGACTTTTATATTAACTCACCAGGTACTTCTTCACACACACACAAATGCGGTTTCTGAAGCTGTGCCATCGGCAGAAGCTTGAATGATGATGCTCTCCATTTGACGAGAAAATTTGACTCACGCACGGCGCATGCAAAACAGGGGACCGCCATTTGTTTACATATAGTGCGCCGCCTATCGACACACTTTTGTATGGAAAGCCGCATCTTTTAGAAATTGATCGTAAAGATTGGGTGGGGGACATAACTTTTTATAGTTTAAATTTATTTTTAAGATGCATCCTTTTCACCAAAATGATTTCGAAATGTATATCAATTTGTGAAATGTAATTGGGGGTGGGGCTACTATTATTAGCCTAAATAAATTCATTGTCACTTTTCTTTTCTTTTTGTCGAAATGGCTGCCCATACTGTGCCTGTTGGACGTCATCGATTCAAGGACCCAAAACGGGTTATTCGAGGCCTAATTTCACCCCTTTGTTCCCGTTCTCTATGCTCCGAAAAGGTGAATTTTTGAATTCGCAGTGGTTCAATGTATGTGTGGGGGAATTTTTATTCTGTTCCCCGTCAGGTACCACCAGGCAACACGGAAAACGGGGACGTAACACGACCTATATAGGCCGAGTACGACAAAGTCACGCATCTACAAATGTACATTGTATAACATTCTAGAGTTAACGCGGCTAAGTTGTTGCCAGAAATGTGATATTGTTCCGTTTGTATCTACAAAATGGCAACTTTACAGCGCTCCCACCGATCCACAAAATAAAATGTCCACTAAGAATGCCTGGACACTACGTGGGCTTTGAATTTTATGAAAGACCATTTTTTTAATAATAATTTATCCCAGAAATGAATCAATTTAATGCAGTAAAAATGACTTTCTGAGGTTTATTGTCAATAACTGATGAACAAATAATCGATGTAAGAATGCGATACCAACTTGTTTCAAACCGAGTTTGATAGGACATTGTGATACTATCCAAGTTGTATGTTGCAAGAGGAAATTGTGGTCGTATAGCTTTGTTTAAATTCAAGACCATCAGACAAACGTCATAGTGCAAAACGACAGTGGTGTTCCGAGACTTGTATACAAAAACCGATGTGCATCTTCTTAGAGTGTATTCTTCAAGATCTTGGGTTTTCTAGTTATATAACTGATAAGTCGAGCAAAGTTTTAGACGGGATCCGAACTAGTTAACATGAAGATTACAACAATCATATCATAATGTAAATAACTTCCATTACAAATAGTACATAACTACTGAGGTACTGATTTGATATACATGTACAAATGAATGTTTGCGAGTTGCGATTGTAATTTCATGAGGCGACAGGTGAAATTATTTATTTGTTTCATACAACACCTGAATAAATCCTTGTCATTCGATTGGTCAGAACACAATGTACGGTACGTCAACGGGACGAATATTTATAGGGCACGTGATCAACGACCCACCATTCAAATGATGGGGTTTTAGGTGATATTTACCTGTGATTCATATACCCAGCACGATATGTGGCAGAGGGGTACCCCCCTCTCATCCCTATACATTATACGCACTCGACACTATTGTAACCTAACCCATCCCCCCCTCGAAACCTAAAAGGAATTCCTGAGATTCCGGGAACACAATAGTCAACACAAAAGAGGGGGGTTTTCTCTGCCACATATCGTGAGTTAGTCTTGCATACGCACTGTGGACCTCCGAACAATATAGGTCCACACGATGCGGGAAGAGGTTACGGTGTGTGGACTTGCACACGTCCACAATCCGTTTTTCAGTTTCCGAAAAAGAGCGCTAGAGGAAAAACGGGTTAGGGTTATATATATAAAAGATAGAAGGGACAGCTGAGAGGCCCATAATCCTAATTTGAGGGTAAATTTGTTTTGGGGAAGCGAGAAAAATGAGTATTTAGTCAAAGTTTGTTAACTACACGAATACAAAGGAATGTCCACAGTGCGTATGTAAGGTAAAGCTAAGTGCTTCATATGGTGCTTCATATGGTGCTTCATATGGTGCTTCATATGGTGCTTCATATGGTGCTTCATATGGTGCTTCATATGGTGATTCATATGGTGATTCATTGACAGAAATACTCGCATTGCTTCCACAATTGCATTTTGAAAACTTTGTTCGACAAGGTAAACTGGAAAAATTGCTTTAATAAACGTTGTTGCAGCACCCCATTTAGTCAAATTTAGGCTAGTGGTACGCATTAAGTGCAAAGTAGCTCTCTCTAAATGTATGTATGTATCTATTTATTTATCTATCTGTGTATATATCTATCTATCTATCTCTTTTAGAGGTACGTGTACGTAACAAGAATATTCGTGGTCAATTGGTTGCCATGCAGTGTCGCCCGTTTGTAACGGCTCCCTCTTCAGTTGGTTGGTCTACGCCCCAATAAGACAGATTTGATCATCAAACACGCCTTGCAAAACAGGAATGTCGAGTTTAAAGAAACCGCTTGGGGTGTTGAAACCGTCCGTCTCAATCGCTTCGTCGTCATCATCGTAATCTTTAACAAGGAAATGGGGAAGTGCATGTAGAAATTAGATTGTTTTCGGAACATTTGGCTGCGAAGCATTGTGCGTTTCATTTCCATAGAGAGACTGCTGTCACGGCGCGGTGGTGCAACTGCATAATCCTATGTGGCACCACCTTTGAATATGTCTACCAGGTTTAGTGAGATTTTTTTGTTAAAATTGCTTAATACAGAGGGGTCAATCCACATACCAAGTATGAAGTTTGTAATTTAGCGCCTTCGACTTGTTGCCTGCCTTCACACGCGCGTGCGCTAACGTTAGAACAGGACAAGCAAATCACCCCTTTGGTTTTTATTTCGCCGGTGTGGCATACAAATCCGTTACCAATACCGTTCGTTGAAATCTTGGCTTTATAGGGAAATTCCAGGCTCAATAATATTTTACCTAGTCTAAAAGAATATATGGTAAGATACCGACTCCGCAGAGAATTTGTTTTGATTTGTTATCGAGAACGACTCACGCGCCTATTATATTCACGATTTCTTGCCATTAGTACAAGGGCGCGTCCATATTGTTCAAATTTCCCGCCTTATCCGGGACATTATGACGTAGTGTCTGCACCTCAATGCACATCGCTTTATTGCTTGTTGTTCGCACGGCCAACTACATTATGCATACGTATGTTGTACGGCGCCCGACTATTGCGAGTACATGTATTGCATTTCTGTGCAAAATATCGACTTGACGCGCCACAAACTATCGTTTATTTTTGTATTTTCTGAGAATAGAAAATATGTGAGCTAGTAATTATGAGCCCACTTTCACATGTACAGTACATGTACACATTATGTATACGCTGTGCCGTACACAAAACGGTTCACTTGCATTCCTTGCGCGTACAGGGCCGCTATCGATCGGGCTTCGCGTACTGATGGTGCAGACACTACGTCACAATATCCCGGATGTACCGATAAACCAGAACAAAATGGCGGCTCGCATGGCGGTAAGTGCAGTGCGAGAAAATATCTGTTTTATATGATTACCGGAACCATATAAAATGAAACAATGGCAATTGACACTCTTTAACATTATGCCATTATAAACTATGGGTGGAGTTTCCCCTTAATAGGCCTACCAACCTTGAAAAAGAAACACACCAAAGTAATGGGGCAATTACCTTGCGAAGACTCGGTTACAAACTCTCCATCCATATAGACTTCGTAGATCACAAACGGATATCCTGTAGGCTGTTTGAGTGTAACCTTTACGGCAGGCGCTAAAGTAACAAAATTTTGAAGACAAAATATAGAGTACAGGTAAAAAGCAACATGTCCTATTCCATCCCAATTAGACAGTAACACAAGCTGGTGGTCTTGTGCACGGCTTCCGACTTAAAAAAATAAAACCCAAAACCCAACTCGGATCACAAACTACTCCAATAAGAAATCGAGGGCATACACAAATGATTTTAGCCGCGTAGCCATTTTGGCCTAGTTGCCAATCAGATTAGGGATATTACTGCCATGCCAGACAGCCATACAAGATGTTTCTTCAGTAGAGCTGAAAGTAATGATTTTCTAGAGTTTGTGTTCTGTCTAAATGTGTATCTTTGTATAAATATTGTGTATTATTTGTGTTTGTGTAATTTGTATGTGTATTTGATCTGTATTTCTTTTCAGTATGCTTCTTATACGAATAAAGAATCTGAACTAAACTATTGTCTGCACCAATACATGTTTTCAACGGGGCTTGAATGCATGTTATACAAAAAAAAACCGCAACAAATAAGACCGCAACATGCAAGGCAAATAACTACAGCCGTTTTCGTAGAAACGGCAGAAGGAACTCTTTCTCAAACTGAAATTTAACATTCGTGTCGAAACTAACGGTTTTACTTACCGTCACTCGGATCCGTCTCGTAGACGTATGTGCAACCGTCGACACCGTATATTTTGGTGTCACAATCTACCGACTTTTGGGTCAGACAAATGTCACCATGTTCCTCTGCAGAAATAAAAACAAAAAACTACATTCATCGGCAACCTGTAACTGCAAAAAACACCAAACCACAAAACAAAACACATTGGGTGCGTTCGTTTAGCTCAGCCGAATCGACAGGGGTCAGCCCCTGGTAGTTCGTTTAGCTATGACGTCATACTCGGGGCTCACGCGGGTTGACCACCACAGATCAGACCCTGCTCGGGGAGCAGAGTCATTGGTGGAAGACGCCACACGCATGCGCAGCGTTCATTCCAAGCTACATACAAATATGGCTACTGGCCGGTGGACAACTTCAAGACTGGGCTCAAAAATCAACTTTATTGGAAGTCTAAACATAATCATTAACCAAGCTCATTGTGACCTTAGAAGCTCTGCGTTACTTATTTGCGCGTAAACGCGGTAAACTTGAAGGCCTAAAGCTTCAGTCCGAAAGTAGGGTTTGTCAGTGGCTACGGCCGCGGCTACGACTAACACGCGAGGATCGTGATAAACCGCGTTTGAGCGTTCGTTTAGCACGGTTCTTGTTGCTAAACCTGGTCTAACCCGACTCACTTTATCCGTGTCGATTCTGAGCTAAACGAACGCACCCGTTGTAAGTTTAAGACCGTAACAAAAGACGAGATTTAGTACTTTGTTCGTAATAATGTGCGAAATACAAGACTTAAATCTATTTGTTCCCTTTTATTTGTTATGCAAATCTCCACATTACTTGTACACACTAACCGTTTCGCTTAGATTCGTCCAAGCGTGCAATCAACTCCTTCAGCAAACCGTCATTTAGTCCCCGCTCCTTTTTCTGTGTTAAATCAAAAGGTAGGATACACTATTTGCAGAAGTCGAAAATGTTTACTACCAAATTATTAAGAATTATCTTACTTATTTGAAAGTATGAATAATGATAGTAGGCAACCAGCACAATGATTGCGCTAGATATCCTGTAATTGTTACGAAAAGTTTTATTAACAAAACAAAATTACGATCACCGGACGACGATCGCGTAAAAAAGACACAAGAACCACTACCTGACGCCGGTTAAAAACGAACGTCGTTTTTCTTGCTTTTCTTAGCGTCCACGATTGCAAAACTTAAAAAATAAATGTTTACTATAAAATACAACCCCAAATGTACCCATTTATGATAATTCAAGCTATTACCAATGGTGTATATCCTACCTTTAAAGACCGTTATTAACAGAAAATATACAGTGCGTCAACAAAATGCAAACACAATATAAACGGAATGCCACACGTAGAATGTGTAACCAACATAGATAATAATTATGGTTTAAAGATAAGCCTTTCCACTTTAAAACGAGACATCAAACGTCCAAACGTGAAATTGACCATGGGACAGTTTTTAAATACGGCAGTGATAATCGATTTTGTATGGATAATCCTGCAGTGTGGATGAACTGTCGATTATTAATAGCATCTAAGTGTCCAATTCCTAAACATCAACGCTCAATGGCCAAACACTATCCGTCCTTGTGCTAAACATGTTTAGCATGTAAACTTGTTTACAAACTGATCTGATAATAGGGTGGTCATAAAAAAGTAACAATTTATTATCAATACCTTCCCAACCAGAAAATATAGTTTAGACAGACGGAGAATCTTTCTAGTTAAAAATTATACCTAAATCACCTAATAAACAGGCATTTTATTGCCGTTGTGCTTCTGTTGATCACCTGTCCAACTGACTACCGACTTTGTTCCAGAAAAGGCCGCTAGAATGAAGAATGGTCCAAATCGAGTGATCCTGGTATCATTTTTTATCTATATAGACTACTTTTTCTGGTCGGAAGTTATACTGAATATAGGCCGTTCAGGTTGTACCACCCTGTATACCTATAATATAAATAGGGCACTAAATATTCCATCTATTCCGATTTGCAAACCAGTTCGAACCAGTATGTTCCACTCACGCAAACAATGCAAACTGTTGCCAACTGCGCGAACAATTTTTCATTAGACGTGCACACACACAAAAACGCGAAAATTTGCATTTTTCGCTTGAGTGGAACGCGGCCCTAGTTTGAACTGGGCCTCTCTCACCAATCTCTATTATATAGAGATCAGTGGGGCCTCGGCCGCTGTATGCCACACAAACGGTACCTTCCCTTTGATATGCAAATACCAAATACCAAAGTTGGTCTCCGCTACCTGTGCAACAACACTGTACACATTATATAGGTTTTGTACACGTTTTTCTTCAGACTATTGACTTTGACACTTTGGTAAATCCGATTGACTTTAGACTTAATATAAACCTCAACCACCAACCTCAGGAGGGCCAAGAGGAAAATCGTCATGATTACGTCATCGGGGGTCATGTGACGTCACGTTAAAGGTGCAGTTTTTAGGACCCTCTATCTCTGGAAGTACAGGTCCGATTGGGGTTAAACTTGGTATTCATGTATTCCAGGATGAGTTATAGACAAAAATTAAGATGACATTATGATGACGTCATCGGGTGTCATGTGACGTCACATTAAAGGTGCAGTTTATAGGACCCTCTATCTCTGAAAGTACATGTCCGATTGGGGTCAAACTTCTTATACAGGTATTCCGGGATGTGTTATAGACGAAAATTAGGGTGACGTCATGATGACATAATCGTGCGTCATGTGACGTCACATTAAAGGTGTAGTTTTTAAGACTCTATATCTCTGGAAGTACAAGTCCAATTAGGGTCAAACTTGGTATTCAGGTATTCCAGGATGTGTTATAGACGACAATTAAGTTGACGTCATGATGACGTCATCAGGTGTCATGTGATGTCACATTAAAGGTGTAGTTTTCCCTATAGGATTTGTACACGTTTTTTGCAACCAAGATATATTTGGCACTTTGGTAAATCCGATCGACTTCAGATTTGGTACACACATAGACCACCACTCACATATTCAAAGGCATTTTAGACATGCGAAACAGCTCTGTGTTTGTCCACAAACACATTTATATAGTTGCGCTTAAAATTGCACTCATATGGGAACTGGCCGTAGCCACAATACCCATACAATTTGAGACACGCCCAATAACCGTACCCCAAATGGCGGCATTACACAGCGTCCAGAGATAAATTTCATGGAGCTTCTAAGCAAAAATGCTTTGCATGAAAATTGCAACTTGGCAAAAACACGGTTATAAAC
The DNA here is from genome assembly GCA_037893245.1 of Crossaster papposus. Lineage (NCBI taxonomy): Eukaryota > Metazoa > Echinodermata > Asteroidea > Velatida > Solasteridae > Crossaster > Crossaster papposus. The sequence goes on along the minus strand of JBAIAA010000326.1, from coordinate 779,264 downwards.
CAAATGTTCACGCGATGTATATTGTTTGTGACTGGTATACAATGAACATTCACTGCAAGATGCAAAACACCCCAATTAAAACCCAACTGAAGGTTCAGAATATTCACGAAATGAAGGTGTGGTTTAATGTGTACAATACGTTTTCATAAGCTCTCAAATGCCGGCCGTTTTGTCTTAAAGTTCCCAATTTTACTCACCAAAGGAGCAGCGACGGATAGGCCGAAAAGTGCTAGATACACAACAAATCGTAACATTTTCAGGTTTTCTGTGGCTATACGATAAGAACGAAGACTTGCAGAACCTCTTAATAGAAGAACTGGCGTAGACGATATGGCTGTATTACTAGTCTGTGGCCTTTTTATACACCAGCTAGAAACCATACAAATTCTGGCATTTTGTGCAGTCAACCAATTACAAATGGAAGCTAGCGCCGTACCAGGGGGGGGGGGGGGGGGGGGGGGGGGGGGGGGGGGGGGGGGGGGGGGGGAGGGGGGGGGGGGGGGGGGGGGGGGCCTTCGAGACTGTGATTGCGAAACGCTGATGTACCGTCCATTCTCAAAATAGGGGGGAACAATTTTCTAACGCGAAAAATAAAGAGTTTTTGGCATCCAATCTTAACATCTTGTCTTTTGTAGTTGTAAAAGGTTGTTATTTACCTTAATTTTTATCATCCAATGACAAAAATTGTATTGAAAATAAAAAAAGCAGTCGAAAAAAATTAAGCGTTGACGTACCGTTGATGCGCGTGGAGATTGTGCACAAATACTCAAACGACGTTAACAAATACTTCCCCTAAAAAGGGCAATAATAATCGATAAATTGTGAAAAATCGTGCTTCGAACCCACTCATTTTTTTCCATAGATACGTTAAAAAAGGATGTAGCAGTGATATACTGAATATTTTAAAAAATCTGCCTGTGAACCCCTTTCGTTTTATCGTGTTGTTTTCCAACGAAAATGGCAGAAAATGACATCGCCCCAAACAAAATTCGTGTAGATCGTGCCTGTGTACCTGGCTTTGCGTACGTTGTATAAATCACTGAATTCGGGGAGCGAGCACGGAGCAAATTTGTACGTGTTTCAATGGTGCGCTTCGAGGAAGCGATCTATACGTATTTACTGTGTGAGATGTGTGGCTCATGAGCGTGGAATTATGAATGAGATACATTTCAACGTTGGTGGCGCACTTTGTTAGGCCCCCCCTCCGTACTTTATTCACGGTTGGGAACACGAATAAGGGAATAAGGAATAATACCAAAGTATACACAGCATGCAGCGGACCCGTTTTGTCACTTTGCCCTATTCACACACCCGACTATAGACCGATCCGGCCTGTCAATCAAACAGCGCGCATGGTAACTTAGCAACGGTTTATATAGGCGTGGTCCGTCATTAGCTCGTTCAAACTCGATCACATGCGCTTCGAAAAGTGTACACGAACAAATGGCTTCGGTACGAAAAGGCACCGTACTTGACAATCAAAAAGCGGCTGATGGGAGTTTAGGAAATGGCAACAAATAATTATGCATGGAATGGTCATAAAATATGTAAAATAACACACCCGGTACTCGGATTACGAAATCTGTTCTCCCGTTAAATACCAAAACAAATCTCGAAAATGAGAATTACCGCTTAACTCGTGTGACGTGAACGGCGGCCCCCATTAAGGCGGCTTGAATGTCAAGAAGATAAACAAGGACAGTGCTCTAAGGTAGGATGTGGAGTTAATATGTTTAAAATGCTCTACATGAATAGCAGTATATTAATTATGCTAGGGTTTAATCCTGTTGTGACAAAATACGCGATTTATTCAAGTATCTGTACTTATACCAAGCAACATATACACATGTAATTTCTGCAACGACACCGTCTATAAATTGACATGGTCTTTCTTCTCTCATGCTTCATTTACCCCAACTTCATTTAACCATCCTTCATGTACTGTACATACCCCTCCTTAAAGTAATCCTTTTAGATCGCCCGCTTGCTAATACATAGTAATTTTTCCCGCCTAAAAAGTTTAAATCAATATTTTGCTGTCGCATATGTTCTACGCATATAGCGTACACTACGTACGTTCACGTGTGCAACCTGACCGAGGTTAGGGCGTCGCCATGCCATTGCTAAGGTGGGCGGGGCTTATGGTCAAATCCAGATCGCTCTATTGTAACCTAGCGCACAAACAGCGTGTTCGACTACTCACCCGCGCTTATTCGTGTCTCTAAATCGGGGAACGGTTGTACATGCGCAGTAGAAGACAGTAAACGAACGGGGTCACTCGACTCACCAAGCGACGTTCATTCGTGAATAAGTACGTGGCCACATTAGCCTCTGTCATGAAATGACGAAAATCAACCGAAGAGGGCGTTTTGCGGAAATTTGTCAATTATGGCTTCCGAGCTCTCGCGTAAGACTAACGTTAGCTATACCATGGAGCCTGGGAAGGAAAACAGATAGTTAGTGAAGTGCGGGGAAATACTTAATACAAAATTTGCCAATTATAAAACTAGATTTGCTTTCCTGCACTTGAAAATACCCGCCGTGTATTTATGCTCCTTAGAAAACCGGTTAGGCACAACATTTTAACTAATTTAGTGCCTAATTTTTTTTCAGTGGCACTGAACTGAAGCTTTATTTGAATGCCATTTATTTGAATGCCATACAGTAAATATTTTCTGGGTCAATTCATACAAGCAATATTCTTTTTGCATTTTGTATATTTTGTTTGGGACATCAAATGTAAATTTGGTGCTTTACACACAAGCACTTTGTTCACATGGACGTTAAACCTCAACTGACGTTCCTAAATCCTGCAATGTTAATTTAAAAACCAACCAGTTTTAAACACTTGTTATAGTGTCACGTTGAATGTAGACGCCTGTGAAATCTAGTATCTTTCACCCTTTTATTGACTGAAACCTTACATGGATCATAAATGACATTTACTATTGAAAAAGGTTCGTAAATATTAAATTTGGATTTTCCAAGAATTATTCCATTGCGCCACGACTTAGGGAACACTCGGTCGATTGTACTTGTGCCAAATTTCTGGACGCCACCGTTTTTTTATTTTTTTGGACTAAATTTACTCCTAAATTGTTAACAGAGGGTAAATAGCAAGCATTCATAATATTAACATTGTAAAGGTACAATGAATTTGCAGATTGTCAACAAAGAAGTTTTAACATTGCATGCGGAAAGTCGGCCCAACATTAACTGTATAAACATTGTAAACGTCGAAGTACAGCTAACTAGCTAGCTTCGCACGTACGTATATCGCAGCACACTTTCACCATCCATGCATTCACCTGACCATTTTTTCAGTCACTGTTTCTTTCTCTTTCGTCATTTTACGGTTTTGGATGACATTCAGCCTCATGCCTATGGTTTATTATTCCGAAATAGCCACAGCCTTTAGAGCTCCGTCGTAAGCCATAAAGTTCTGACTTCGACGACACACGTGGTTGCTGTTGTTAAGCGCCGCCATTTTGACAATTTTCCGCGCGTTGACCTCTTAGAAAGGTCATGACAGAGGCTAATGCAAGAGTGATAACATGCATTTCCCTTCCTTGAAATCTTTTAAAATGGATTCATGTCGCCGCATAATATCAACTTTACAGTGCTCACTCAAACAAATATATCTCTATTTAGAATAGCGAGGACACTGCGTGCGCTTTGAATTTTATTAAAGTCGATTTTTGGAAGAGAAATAAATCCCAGAATCAAATCAATGCAGTAAAAATGACTTTCCAAAGTTTATTGTCAATAAAATACATACGTACAACTGAACGTTTGCGAGTGCGATTGTAATTTCATGGAGGCGATAGGTGAAATTATTCATTTGTTTCATACAACACTTGAATAAATCCTTGTCATTCGATTGGTCAGAACATTATACGGTACGTCAACGGTACGAATATTTCAAGGCACGTGATCGACGACCTACCATTTTGATGATTGGGTTTTTGGTTCCAAAATTGCATTTTTGAAAACTTTGTTTGACAAGGTAAAACTAGGAAAATTGTTTTAAAACTTAGGCAAGTGGTACGTATTTAGCTGACAACGTATCTATTTCTCTATGTATGTATGTATCTATCTAGGCCCTATCTATGTATATATCTATCTATCTTTTAGAGGTACGTGTACGCAACAAGAATATTCGTGGTCAATTGGTTGCCATGTAGTGTCGCCCGTATGTAAGGCCAGATAAAAACAAAGAGTTTTTGATCGTCCCCTCCCGACCCTACGAAACACGCCTGACATTAAACTCTTTTTGTTTTTTATTTTGAAAATAAAAGTCCCTAAATAAGCCCACTTCCATGATTTTGTGACAAACTTGAGTACAATCAGAAAACAAACAAACAAACCTTCCTCCCTACCCGAACTTAAAACAAAAAGGACGCTCTACATTTTTTTAAAAACTGGCCTAACGGCTCCTTCTTCTGCTATAGTTGGTCTACGCCCGAACAAGACAGATTTGATAATCAAACACTCCTTGCAAAACAGATATCTCGAGTTTGAAGAAACCGATTGGGGTGTCAAAACCTTCCGTCTCAATGATCTCGTCGTCCTTCTCGTAACCTTTGAGTGTAACAAGGGGAAGTGCATGTAGGAGTTACAATTTATCGGAACATTTCGCTGCGAAGCATTGTGCGTTTCATTTACATAGAGAGACTGCTGTCACGGTGGTGCAATTGCATTACCCTCTGTGGCACCACCCTTTGAATATGCCTACCGGATTTCTTAGAATCAGTCAGAGCCGTTTTGTTAACCAGATCGCGCCGGAGGACGTATATCAAGCACAATTTTTTCCGAGATTGAAAAATAAACACGTCCCGAGCAAGGCCCGAAAAAATCGTTTACTATCCACGGATGACGCGTTTCGTCAGGCACAGCAGTTTATTTCCGCAGAGGACGTGTATATACGCTGCCAAAGTTGTCTTGGTTGTTGCGGTTGACGTGAATATACGTCGACGTTGACAAGCATGTTGGTTGACGCGGTGGACGTGTTGTTTTCCAACGAAAATGGCAGAAAATGACATCGCCCCAAACAAAATTCGTGTAGATCGTGCCTGTGTACCTGGCTTTGCGGACGTTGTATAAATCACTGAATTCGGGGAGCGAGCACGGAGCAAATTTGTACGTGTTTCAATGGTGCGCTTCGAGGAAGCGATCTATACGTATTTACTGTGTGAGATGTGTGGCTCATGAGCGTGGAATTACGAATGAGATACATTTCAACGTTGGTGGCGCACGACGTTGTATAAATCACTGAATTCGGGGAGCGAGCACGGAGCAAATTTGTACGTGTTTCAATGGTGCGCTTCGAGGAAGCGATCTATACGTATTTACTGTGTGAGATGTGTGGCTCATGAGCGTGGAATTACGAATGAGATACATTTCAACGTTGGTGGCGCACTTTGTTGGGCCCCCCCCCCCCCCCCCCCCCCCCCCCCCCTCCGCTTCCCCCCCCCCCCCCCTGCGCCGTACGAAATATATTTTCAATTATTAGCTGAGCTAACCGATATTTGCATAAGAATGTTTTGCAGGAAGGACTCGGGTGCAATGACGTGTGAGAGTGCTGTAGCAGGCACTGACCTCGTTCGGCACGCAAGAAGACGGACGTATAGTTTTATGATAAAACGCTTACGAGGGACGGAAGAAGGATGCAAGTTATAGGATTAGAACTTTGGCTTATTGTCAAATCCAGATCGCTCTATTGTAACCTAGCGCACAAACAGCGTGTTCGACTACTCACCCGCGCTTATTCGTGTCTCTAAATCGGGGAACGGTTGTACATGCGCAGTAGAAGACAGTAAACGAACGGGGTCACTCGACTCACCAAGCGACGTTCATTCGTGAATAAGTACGTGGCCACATTAGCCTCTGTCATGAAATGACGAAAATCAACCGAAGAGGGCGTTTTGCGGAAATTTGTCAATTATGGCTTCCGAGCTCTCGCGTAAGACTAACGTTAGCTATACCATGAAGCCTGGGAAGGAAAACAGATAGTTAGTGAAGTGCGGGGAAATACTTAATACAAAATTTGCCAATTATAAAACTAGATTTGCTTTCCTGCACTTGAAAATACCCGCCGTGTATTTATGCTCCTTAGAAAACCGGTTAGGCACAACATTTTAACTAATTAGTGCCTATTTTTTAGTGTCACTGAACTGAAGCTTTATTTGAATGCCATTTTTTTGAATGCCATACAGTAAATATTTTCTGGGTCGATTCATACAAGCAATATTCTTTTTGCATTTTGTATATTTTGTTTGGGACATCAAATGTAAATTTGGGGCTTTACACACAAGCACTTTGTTCACATGGACGTTAAACCTCAACTGACATTTCTAAATCCTGCAATGTTAATTAAAAAACCAACCAGTTTTAAACACTTTTTATAGTGTCACGTTAAATGTAGACGCCTGTGAAATCTAGTATCTTTCACCCTTTTATTTACTGAAACCTTACATGGATCATAAATGACATTTACTATTGAAAAAAGTTCGTAAATATTAAACTTGGATTTTCCAAGAATTATTCCATTGCGCCACAACTTAGGGAACACTCGGTCGATTGTACCCCAACATTAACTGTATAAACATTGTAAACGTCGAAGTACAGCTAGCTAGCTAGCTACGCACGTACGTATAGCGCAGCACACTTTCACCATCCATGCATTCACCTGACCATTTTTTCAGTCACCGTTTCTTTCTCTTTCGTCATTTTACGGTTTTGGATGACATTCAGCCTTATGCCTACGGTTTATTCTTCCGAAATAGCCACAGCCTTTGGAGCTCCGTCGTAAGCCATAAAGTTCTGACTTCGACGATACACGTAGTTGCTGTTGTTAAGCGCCGCCATTTTTACAATTTTCCGCGCGTTGACCTCTTAGAAAGGTCATGACAGAGGCTAATGCAAGAGTGATAACATGCATTTCCCTTCCTTGAAATCTTTTAAAATGGATTTATGTCGCCGCATAATATCAACTTTACAGTGCTCACTCAAACAAATATATCTCTATTTAGAATAGCGAGGACACTGCGTGCGCTTTGAATTTTATTAAAGTCGATTTTTGGAAGAAAAATAAATCCCAGAATCAAATCAATGCAGTAAAAATGACTTTCCAAAGTTTATTGTCAATAAAATACATACGTACAACTGAACGTTTGCGAGTGCGATTGTAATTTCATGGAGGCGATAGGTGAAATTATTCATTTGTTTCATACAACACTTGAATAAATCCTTGTCATTCGATTGGTCAGAACATTATACGGTACGTCAACGGTACGAATATTTCAAGGCACGTGATCGACGACCTACCATTTTGATGATTGGGTTTTTGGTTCCAAAATTGCATTTTTGAAAACTTTGTTTGACAAGGTAAAACTAGGAAAATTGTTTTAAAACTTAGGCAAGTGGTACGTATTTAGCTGACAACGTATCTATTTCTCTATGTATGTATGTATCTATCTAGGCCCTATCTATGTATATATCTATCTATCTTTTAGAGGTACGTGTACGCAACAAGAATATTCGTGGTCAATTGGTTGCCATGTAGTGTCGCCCGTATGTAAGGCCAGATAAAAACAAAGAGTTTTTGATCGTCCCCTCCCGACCCTACGAAACACGCCTGACATTAAACTCTTTTTGTTTTTTATTTTGAAAATAAAATAAAATAAAAGTCCCTAAATAAGCCCACTTCCATGATTTTGTGACAAACTTGAGTACAATCAGAAAAAACCTAAACAAACCTTCCTCCCTACCCGAACTTAAAACCAAAAGGACGCTCTACATTTTTTTAAAAACTGGCCTAACGGCTCCTTCTTCTGCTATAGTTGGTCTAAGCCCGAACAAGACAGATTTGATAATCAAACACTCCTTGCAAAACAGATATCTCGAGTTTGAAGAAACCGATTGGGGTGTCAAAACCTTCCGTCTCAATGATCTCGTCGTCCTTCTCGTAACCTTTGAGGGGAACAAGGGGAAGTGCATGTAGGAGTTACAATTTCTCGGAACATTTCGCTGCGAAGCATTGTGCGTTTCATTTCCATAGAGAGACTGCTGTCACGGTAGTGCAATTGCATTATCCTCTGTGGCACCACCCTCTGAATATGCCTACCGGATTTCTTAAGATCTGTCAGGATCACCGTTTTGTTAACCAGTTCGCGCCGGAGGACGTATATACAAGCACAATTTTTCCGAGATTGAAAAACGGATGACAAATAAACACGTCCCGAGCAAGGCCCGAAAAAAACCGTTTACTATCCACGGATGACGCGTTTCGTCAGGCACAGCAGTTTATTTCCGCGGAGGACGTGTATATACGCTGCCAAAGTTGTCTTGGTTGTTGCGGTTGACGTGAATATACGTCGACGTTGCCAAGCATGTTGGTTGACGCGGTGGACGTGTATACGCTACATCGTGGTATCACGCTTCACTGATTAGACATATTAAACACCCTGTTCCATCGTCTCCATTAATTCCATACAGCCGAGGATTATCAGCTGCGTCCAGTAATGTCTTGACATTAAAATTTCCCAACTATTGTTTTTTTGAAATTTTTGAAATGGTGCTTTTCAGCTGGGCTTTCAAATTTTTGTATTTTACCGCGTACAATTGTAGTTCCCCGGATGACGTATATAAACGCGTCATATTTTATGGTGGGTATCGGTTGACGTATTATGCCACCCTCACTGCAGAGAAAAAAATAATGCCCTTGGCGAAAGAATGTTGGCAAAAACAAGTAAATAACGGTGCTAATACACTAAGTGTTGCCATCTTGCAGTAGTTGCATTATCAAAACGAAATATTTTACTGAATACAAAACCCAATTTTTTGATGAAAAATAATCTCGGTAACCATACCTGGTGCAAATTGGTTAATAATGCAAGATACAGAGGGGTCAATCCATATACCAAGTATAAAGTTCGTAATGTCGCGTCTTCGACTTGTTGCTTGCCTTCACACACGAAAATTATACACAAAGATAGCGCCTTGGGGAGCTATACGACACACGACGTGTTCGTATCCTGCTTTCTTTATCAAAGCAAAAAATGGACAGAAAATGACACACATTATAATACAACCTTCCGAAGCGCAGATGTTCATAAAAGACCCAGGATAAGGGTCGGGAAGGTAGCTTCATTTGTCATATGAAGCGATAATGAGACGGAGGGAACACCCCCCCCCCCCCCCCCGAGTCCCTCGGTGTCATATCGTGCTAGGTATATTGATTGCTATACCCTCCTCGTAAAACAAAAGTACGAAGTGGAACGATCTTTCTGGTATATCCATCTAATTTCTTTACATATACTACTTCAGTTATATATTTATATAATTTAATTAACTATCTTCATAATACAAATAATTGTTGCCATATTCCGTGCACTTACGGGAACGGTCATAGATAGCTAGTAAAACTAACTGAGCTTCTAGACAATAGGTTACCCGGGAGAATAAGTTGAAAAATGAATTATTGAGATATGTACATTTTATAAGATTGAACATTCTATAAGATTTTTAATGATATACTTCACAAGTCCTGTAGCTCAGGAGTTATTGGCTATGAGGTACAGGCTTGTGATGGGTATCATTAGAAAGCTTATGGCATTTATAATCTTACTAGGTAGGCCTACATATCTCAAAAAGTCATTTCCCAAATTAATCCTGATTTTGATGTGCCGGGTTACGATGTTAACGTTAATAACGGCATGTTTGCCAATGTCATACTGAATTAAATAAAATTAAGGAGTTCAGTTAATTGTAATAGTTTCGAAGTGAAATGATGTTTTTTGTTTCAATCCTATGTTAACGTTTTAAAATATACTTTGCGTCTTGTAAACATGTATTATGCGGCCACTATTTAGTTGTTATGCAAATAATCACGAATAATAAACAAAAAAGGTAATTATGACACTTGAGATGTTAATATACTCAATAAAGGTCGCCAGAATCGATCTGATTACACCAAATTGGTTTTGAAGCAGATATGAACAGAGTTAAACGATCTTCCAAACAGTACTGTTAATTAATTGGACCACCTGCCGACATTTATACAGCAAACTCGGTGAAAGAAAACCCAATGATGCGTTATATTTAAATGCCCGCAGTTAAACACCATGATGACGGTAGTTATTCTAGAAGTATCTCGAGTTGGAAAAAAACAAAACACTTCCTCCCTACCCGAACTTAAAAAATAAAGGACGCTCAACAATTTTTTTAAAAACTGGCCTAACGGCTCCTTCTTCTGCTAGTTGGTCTACGCCCGAACAAGACAGATTTGATAATCAAACACGCCTTGCAAAACAGGAATCTCGAGTTTGAAGAAACCGATTGTGGTGTCGAAACTTTCCGTCTCAATGATCTCTTCGTCCTTCTCGTTACCTTTGAGTGTAACAAGGGGAAGTGCATGTAGGAGTTACAATTTATCGGAACATTTCGCTGCGAAGCATTGTGCGTTTCATTTACATAGAGAGACTGCTGTCACGGTGGTGCAATTGCATTACCCTCTGTGGCACCACCCTTTGAATATGCCTACCGGATTTCTTAGAATCAGTCAGAGCCGTTTTGTTAACCAGATCGCGCCGGAGGACGTATATCAAGCACAATTTTTTCCGAGATTGAAAAACGGATGACAAATAAACACGTCCCGAGCAAGGCCCGAAAAAATCGTTTACTATCCACGGATGACGCGTTTCGTCAGGCACAGCAGTTTATTTCCGCAGAGGACGTGTATATACGCTGCCAAAGTTGTCTTGGTTGTTGCGGTTGACGTGAATATACGTCGACGTTGACAAGCATGTTGGTTGACGCGGTGGACGTGTATACGCTACATCGTGGTATCACGCTTCACTGATTAGACATATTAAACACCCTGTTCCATCGTCTCCATTAATTCCATACAGCCGAGGATTATCAGCTGCGTCCAGTAATGTCTTGACATTAAAATTTCCCAACTATTGTTTCTTTGAAATTCTTGAAATGGTGCTTTTCAGCTGGGCTTGCAAATATTTGTATTTTACCGCGTACAAGTACCCGGGATGACGTATATACACGCGTCAGATTTTATGGCGGGTATCGGTTGACGTATTATGACGCCCTCACTGCAGAGAGAGAGAAAAAATGCCCTAGGCGAAATAATGTTGGCAAAAACATGTAAATAACGGTGCTAATACACTAATTGTTGCCATCTTGCAGTAGTTGCATTATCAAAACGAAATATTTTACTGAATACAAAACCCTATTTTATTGATGAAAAATAATCCTGCCAGTGGTCTCGGTAACCATACCTGGTGCAAACTGGTTAATAATGCATAATACAGAGGGGCCAATCCATATACCAAGTAAAACGTTGGTAATGTCGCGTCCTCGACTTGTTGCTTGCCTTCACACACGAAAAGTATACACACAGAGATAGCGCCAAGACACACGACGTTGTCGTATCCTGCTTTCTTTATCAAAGAAAAAAATGCACAGAAAATGACACACATTATAATACAACCTTCCGAAGCGCAAATGTACATAAAAGACTTGGGTAAATAGAGGGGTACATGATATTTATTTGATGTAGGCCTGCTGGAGAGGTATTATTTCTGCCATCCCGGTCATTTGAAAGAATATTTGAAAAGAGGTTTTTGCTATAATCAGTGTAGGGTTATAGAGGAAATAATATATATGTGTATAAATATGATAATGCAGGTTTGTCTACTTAACAAATGGGTTTCTTTTTTATATTATATAATTTTCAAACCTCTAGCACTAGTACTGACTAAATTTAATCTTGAATTTGACATTCATAAGGAGGAATGGAGTAAGATTAATTGTTTTACTTTTAGATCTTGTAAATAAAGAGTTTAAAACATAAATCTTCCAGTATAAAATTAATATGAATTCTTAAACCCTAACTCCCTACCCTATTTTTGTTACACATAACCTGATTCCTGCAAAATCCTTCAATTCTCAATTGACTCTTGGTTTGTTAACGTTTCTTATCCTTGTCACATAACTTACACCTTGACTGAAGCTCTATGGAGAATGTGCATAGAGCACGAGCAGTGTGAAAGTACAAAGTAACAAATAACCTGAATCCTTTAAAATTCTTATTTGGATAAATACCCAAGTAACCTTAATCCTGCCAAATCATTCAGCATCAGTTTAGGCCTTAATGACCTGGATCCTGCTTTATCCTCCAGTGGCAAAAACCCCCAAAGCCCTCAAGTCCTTCGATGCATCACCTCAGTGATTCCCCCCGCAAAGTCCTGCATTATGCAAGGATGATTTTAGATGATTTTGGATGATTTTGGATGATTTGGGATGATTTTGGATGATTTTGGATGATTTGGGATGATTTTGGAGGATTTTGGATGGTTAGGGTTAATGACAAATGTTAGACTTTTCCAAATAAAAATTGTGTACGAGACATGATTCTTACTTTTTTTGTTCAAATCTTTCAGAGACAATGGAGCATATTTTGTTTGATTGTGAACAAGTTAAAAGAAATGGGTTAAATTTAATTTAAAAACTGGTAGACGGAAAGCCAAGCTCATGTACGTGTGTAAACATAATTATGTTATAAATTTATTGTTTTGGATACAATTGATCATCCTGATTTTATTTTGAATCTTTGCATTATTTTGTTAATTTTCTTTTTTACTGTAGATTTAAGCATCGGGTGCCTACACTTGAGTATTTATTCAGATTCAATTATGTAAACAAAAGATAGCCTTTGCATCTAAAATTGCAAATTCTTCAAACTTAGTTCGTGCAGATTAAATAATAACAATTATATAATTTGTTTTGTTTTGTGTATTTTGTTGAGTTAAAAAGAAAATAAAAGTCGAAAAGAAAAGAAAACTATTAAGAATGGACATTTATCTCCCTGGTGGTTAATTTTATTTGAATATTTTACAATAGTTCCATAGTATTCTGCATTCGAAATAAAGTGATTTTGTGTGGTAACAGATAGAAAAGGTCCAAATCTGAACGTTACTGTACGAAGCTGTTTGCACGTTCCTCGTTTGACGTTCAATATTCATACTACCAGCTCCTTATTCGACATTCCAATGCCAAACACACGTTCGAATGTTGAAAAGAATGTGCGATAAATTGTGCGATAAAATGTGCGATGTCGCAGATTTCTGCGATAAAATCTGCAATAGTGCAGATTTTTGCGCAGAAATGTGCAATAAAATGTGCGATATCGCAAATTTCTGCGCAAAAATGTGCGATAAAATCTGCAATATTGCAGATTTCTGCGCAGAAATGTGCGAAAAAATGTGCAATATCGCAGATTTCTGCGCAGAAATGTGCGATAAAATGTGCAATATCGCAGAAATCGGCGCAGAAATGTGCGATAAAATCTGCAATATTGCAGATTTATGCGCAGAAATGTGCGATAAAATGTGCGATATCGCAAATTTCTGCGCAAAAATGTGCGATAAAATCGTCACCGGCACCACGAAGTAACACTCGACCATACTTCCATGCAGTAAAAAAAAAAAAAAAAAAAATGCATTAAATATATTAGTAAGACAAAAACTATTATATTTTAAATTCTACAATTAAAAAAGTTAATTATTATGGTAATTAGGTTAATGAGTGTAAGTAAAATAACGCGGTTTGGGGATTGTTCGTTTTCACGAAGTAACACTCTATAGGGTGTTACTTCGTGAAAACGATTCTGAGCACTTTGCATGTCTGTGTAGTTCCACAAAGTAACTCTCTACTCTCGTCCCCAGGGGTACACGCACATGTACATTCACACGGGCATTTTACAGTGTACATGAATTGTACGCGCGCTCAATCAGTGTATTACGGCGCTCTACGGTCATTATTGAAAACGACGTTGCATTCAAAGATTTCGTTTTCACGAAGTAGCACTGATGCTTGTGTGGGCGCACTGTACGTATTTCCTGCAGATTTCGTTTCCACGAAGTAGCACTGAGTTGTATGTGCGCGCACTGTACGGTTTTCTGCAGTTTTCGTTTTCACGAAGTAGCACTGATAATATCTTTGTGTACGTGCACTGTACGGATTTTCTGCAGATTTCGTTTTCACGAAGTAACACTCTTCTTCAATCTGTAATTAATTCGGAATTAATTAACCCATGGAAACATAAGTAACACATTCACGACGTTTTAATGTAGTACTTTATATAAATCCCAAACAGGTTTTCAATTCACATTTTATTTGCGGGATAATAACTTGCAAACATTCAAACGCGTTTATCTTCAAATCAAAACTATTCGCTGTGCAGAGGCGTGTGCAGGATTTTTTCCTGCGGGGGGCTGAATCAAAATCGCTTCGGTAGAGCGAAGCGAGCGGAGAGTCTAACAGCGTTTGGTCCAGGATCACTCTCGAAATGAAGGCCAAGAAAAGTATGCCTTATGTGAAAAATATATCAGACGCTCAACTCTCCAACATTGAACTGGTAGCATTGGGCAGGGGCCTTAACTTCATCCCGAACCCCCAAAAACCAAAAAGGTCGACCATCCTTCGCCATTCCCGATCATTCTTCAGAAAGATGAGATTACGGTTAAGAATGGCAGGGAGAGTCAGACCTATAAGCAAAGCTCACACCCGTTCAAACTACCTTCAACTTGGACTCCCCAACCTACCTTCAATCTAAACCTAGAGTCATATATTGAAGGCACTCTGGAGGAACTGTCCAGACTAAAAATTCAAAATGTCAAACTAAATATAACAAAAGCAGAACGTGTTGTGCTATCTGGCCTTAAGAAAAGACAGGATATTATCATCAAACAATTCGATAAAGGCCGCGGTGTGTGCGTCCTTAACAAACAAGACTACATACGTGAAGGGACACGACAATTAACAGGCCCCCACTATGAAGAAATTAACAGGGACCTGACCGATGAAACCGCGGAATTAGTCTCTCAAGCCGTACGCCAACTCTACGTGGACGGAGTCATATCGAAAGACATATTTGAGTTTCTTAACCCCCGCAACCACGACATTAAAACACAAAAAAGTACCGGAAGGAACACGGTTCATGGGGAGGCCCATCATTAGTGGTTGCGGAGGACCGACTCAATCCATATCCAAATACATAGACTATTTTTTGCTCCCAATTGTCAAACAGCAAAGCACATACACACGCGATCTGGGCATGTGCTTGAAAAACTAAATAACCTGACATTGGAGCAAGATAACTTATTGATAACGAAGTGACCAGATACAAACGTATATGTACCCATTCAAAAGACTTTGAGGAGAGGGTTGAATTCTTTAAAGACAAACTTCAAAAGCGCGGATACAAAAACGAAGACCTAGCCCTCCTTTCTCAAAGGGGCAAGACTCCCGCGGACCCTAAGCGTGAAAAAAACAAAAACAATATCCCACTGGTGTTCGTCCTACCATACTACCCACATGTCGCGCACCCAGCCCCAACGGGCTATCCTCAAACACTGGCCCATGATTAGCAAAAACGAATATCTGAATAGGCTATTTGATACCCAACCCATCCTGGCATACAAACGGCACAAAAACATAAAAGATGAACTTGTTCGATCTAGAACTAAAGCATCTCCACAATCCAACCAAGAGGAACAAAATCTTGATGAGGAAAATCTGCAAATTCTATTGGAACTATTGAAAGAACAAAACAATGATCAAAGAAATGGATCTCAAGATTAAAACAAAATAAATAAGTCAAACCCCCCCCCTTGTCCTTGCCATGCGTCATATAAACCGACACACAAATAAAAAACAAGGAAAGCAAAATGAACTATATAAGAGGTTGACTGATGAAGTGCATGATATAGCACAGAAAATATGCCCTGCTCCCCTTCCAAAAAAGGAAAAAAAAGAGGGGACGGCATATTATCACCGGTAATAATCAATCACTGTGTGAACTAAAAACAAAGGGACCACTGTGGCAATACACAAACCAGTCATCGCGTCGCCAAAACCAGAGACAGGGTTTGAAACTCCCGCTTTTAGGGAATGTATAACCCAATTGGCCTGCAGACGTTTGATGTATTTGCCCGTTCATGAACTCCAACCACGGACTGTCATCTAGCAGAGATAATGTGGCTAAAACTGACCCCCAGATGCGTGTCTTACAGAAAAAAAAGGAAAAAAAGAGTTAAGAATGACGCTCTGGAGAGACCAGTCAAACAGCCACTTTCCAGCACAATTACAGATTTTTATCTCGGCAGAACAGTCACAAATACAATCCATATGATACTTGTCAGCGGAACCTTTTCCGCGTCTCAAAAAAAATAACGAAAAGCACGGAGGGGTTATCTTGAAACTTGTACACGAAACCCCCCCCCCCCCCCCTATTTATACAGACTGCAATCTCGCAGAAAAGAATGTGGCCTGAACTGACCTCCCATGAAGCGTATATCACTAGAAAAAAAACTTAAATTAAGAATTACGCTCTGGGCGGGATAGTTACGCAACCACACTGCTGGCATACCAGCACACAATAAATTATACGGATTTATCTCTGCAGACACCTAAAATCCAATGATACTTCACACAGCAGAACTGCTTCAGCATCTCCACAAAAAAAATAACGAAAACGATGAGAACAGGTTCTGACTTGTGAAAACTCCCCCCCCCCCTTCCCACATAGAATGAGTTCTGATTCACTGCAGCTTACTCTAGAATTAATCACACAAAAAACAAAACAATTTTTACTGATCATTCCTTGAAGTATGCCTGCATAAACCGGTTTCTCTGTGCTATACCTTCTTGCAAAAGCACTCCATTAGAATTAAAAAACCTAATAGCCTCACAGAAAAAGAAAGTAAATTCCACAAAACCCAGTATTACACGTCCTTCACGTTAATGTCCTTCCCAGGTGACCGAGAATCGTTCTAAAAATTAAAAAACTTTGAGTGACATGTATGATTACGCTGCTTCCCAATAAGCACGTCGCCAATTAAAACTATCAACCAATTGGATCATTATGTTCAGTCAAAGCCGATTGTTTGATCACCAGTTTCTGCCGATTTAATACTTTTTCTTTCTTTCTCTCTTTCTTTATTTCCTTTTACGTTTATATATATATATTGTTTTTTCTTTCGTTTTTTTTTTCGTTTTTTCTTTCCTCCTTTCCTTCTTTTTTCTCTTTCATTCTTTTTTGGGGGATCCGCGCGTGCGGGGGGCTTCAGCCCCCAAAGCCCCCCCCCCCCCCTGGACACGCCATAGCTGTGTGTACATGAGTGCTACTTCGTGGTGTCGGTGACGAAATGTGCAATATTGCAGATTTCTGCGCAGAAATGTGCGATAAAATGTGCGATGTGAAAGATTTCTGCGCACAAATGTGCGATAAAATGTGCAATATCGCAGAAATCGGCGCAGAAATGTGCGAAAAAAATTCGGCGACATCGCAGAAATCTGCGCAGAAATGTGCGATGTGCGATGTCCCTTCAGAGCCACCATAGTAATGCACACTAGAAAAGAAAAACAGTACGTAAAAGTAGATAATAACAATTTGATTAATTAAATTTGGGAGATCAACTTAAAACAGAACACAAGAACATTATGGTGGACTGCGAGAGAGAACAATATTGCACTATTTTCCAATGGTTGTGCTCCACCTGTGAGGTTTGAAATTAGGTTGATTTCTGAGCGACATTGATGATCTGTACTCAGAGTGTGAAAACCACTCAGAGAACTGCTGAGAGGAGCAAGCTTTTGTTGAAAACACTCTGCAAATTTGCTCTCGCCTTACATGACGAGGTTCCAGTTTAAGTTTTGTTAGGGATTCTTGGTAGGATGTGTGCTGTGTACCAAAGATGTATCTACAGACACGCCTCTGGATCATCTCAATTTGATTACTTTGTCTCTGAGTAAGACCCGCATGCCATAATGGAACTTCGTACTCAAGTACTAGTCTAATATAACTTTTGTAAACGATTAGAAGTTCACGATCGTTGAGCCCTGCACCTTTTAATTTACGCAACATGAACATTTTCTGATTTGCTCTAGTTTGTATACTCTCCACCTGGGAATCCCATTTTAAATCATTTGCTAATTAAATGAATGTCGCAAATGTTTACATACACAACATGCATATTGGGCGGATCCGGGTGGTGGTATAGGTGACCTATTATATATATATATATTATGCCCTTTTAAACACAATTCGTACAAACTACAGGACCGGTGTTAGTTGTTGTAGCGGTTATCGGGTATAGATTGTGTTTATTAACCAGTTTTCTTTGAATTCAATTAAAGTTCAAAGTTCAAATTATACTGTTCGATTAACAGATTCATGTGATTTCACCAGCTTACAATCAGGTTTGCAGGATTCAGACTTTCGGGGTAGTTCACGTGTTAACTGGTGCTCACGAGTTCACATTTTACGGGAGTTCCCTGACACGAGTTCACGTAAACACTGAAAAATGATAAATACAAAGAAATACAAGTACATGTACATGCATGGGTACATGTAAAATCACGTGGTAGAATTAACATGCTCATCAAAGTGATGTGATATAACCCACATTTACCAGGTTTATAATAAACGATCAAATGGATTGGCCACAAAACCCAGAATTAAATTCGAATTTAGTTATCCATTGTTAAAGCCTCGGTCACATAATGGTGCTGTCGCCGCACGGTTCTGCAGTGTGCAAGGTGGCAGTTAACAAACCACGAGGCGTCCGCAAGGCAATCGCAAGGTGCCCGCACAGATATTGCGGCCGCCGCAATGGCGCCACAACGTCTGAAGTACGATTGCCGTTAGGCCATTGTACGGCAGCCCCGAAGTCACTTCACGACCACCGTACGATATTTAGAACATCGTACGGACACCTCACGGAGGCCGCAAGACCACCATGAGGTGACACTAAAGAGGCTTCACGGTTGTTGCGGCTGCCTTAATATTTTCTAGGCACAACAGGCAGAGTAAAAAACCTCACGGCCATCACAAGATCACCTCACGGCCACCGTACATTGATTGACCTTGCGATGTTACCTGCGGTGAGGTAGCGGCATACGGTCTTGCAATTTCCGAAAATAAGTTTAATGTCAAGTTAAAAAAATCGTAAGTCCTTAGCTGCGACGAGCAAAAAGCCTTGGGATCGCCTCACGGCTAGCGTAATCTACCGTGCAGCCACCGCAAGGTTATGGCAATTTGGGGGACTTACGGCCGCCGCCAACACGCCGCAGGTCTATTGTGCACAGGCTTAAGCAAGGGTCAAAGGTTATGCAGCTTTACAATGATAAAATCATGTACATGTGTATCGCTGCACAAACCCATTTAAGAAACTAATCTTATTGGAACAATTATTGATCTCAAATATTACAAATAACACTATTCAATCACTCACAATTATCTCATTACTAACACTGACGACAATTATATATAAAATACATTGGATATCAATTTACCTTTGTTCCTGGGTCTAATTTGCAAAGTTGTAGAACTCGGACTCGAGTCCGTCTCGAGTCACAATTTCGGTGACTCGGACTTGACTCGAGTCGCGTCGGCAAAAGACTCGGACTCGGACTCGACTATCATGACTCGGACTTGACCCCGAGGACTCCCGACTCGCGATTCCCGCATTTTTAATCAACAATACTTTTGTTTTAATATTAAAAACAATTCCGATGATCCGATCGTCATGCACACGGAGGAATATTAACGTTTAGCACACGAAATAAGTACACTGCCGTATGGTGTTGCAAGTAATAGTGTTCGTGATTATTGTGTAGATAATGGCCATGTATGTTCAATACGCATAATAACACTGGGATATATTTCCGAATTACCTCTTTTTAATGTTAAATCATAGGCGGCGTACACGCTGAATTTTGTTTAAATTAAATGTGTTTTATTTTGTCATTTCCAATTCTTATTTTACGACATTTGGGTTGCAATTACGGAGCCCCTAAAGGGACATGACGAATACAAATCACCGTGTCGAAATAATTTGAGTTTTTTATTTCGTGCGCTCGAAATCATTTCGTGCCCACGAAATCATTTCGTGCACTCGAAATAACTTATTTCGTGAGCTCGAAATCATTTCGTGCCCACGAAATGATTTCGTGCGCTCGAAAAAAATCTTTTCGTGAACTCGAAATCATTTCGTGCGCTCGAAATCTTTTCGTGAGCTCGAAATCATTTCGTGCGCTCAAAATACTTTATTTCGTGTGCTCGAAATCATTTCGTGAGCTCGAAATCATTTCGTGCGCTCGAAATACTTTCGTGCGCTCGAAATCATTTCGTGGTTTGCTAGAAATCGCTCAAGTAAATTATATGACGTTGTGTCAGCATTAAGCAGGCTAGTCTTGCTCCAAGACCGAGTTGTTCATTTGTCCGCGCGCCGTCCGTCTATGCAGTTCATCAATCATCAATACTCCGAAAACGGGCTGATTGAGGGCGCCCTTGATTATAACGAGATTTGTTTCACAGCTCAGTCTTGACGCAAGGGTCACGTGAACCCGTAAAATTCCGAGGACATTCCAAGCATAGCTCAAATAGCTACTCGCCCCCGCATGCGCGCTGAGTCGGTTTTTTTAAAAAGTAGTTCACGGTGGCAGTATACACGCTGTGTGTTTTCCATAAATTGCACACGACAACGACACCATTGCACAAATGTGGTTTCTTACACGTCCGCAAAAGTCGAAGAATTTCCGAGTGTATCATGGTGCCATGGCAGCCGAAAATTCTGCCACATTTGTGCAATGGTGCCATGTGCAATTTATAGGAAACAAACAGCGTGTATATTGTAAACTACATTAAATTTAAACGACTCAGCGCGCATGCGGGGGCGAGTAGCTATTTGAGCTATGCTTGGAATGTCCTCGGAATTCTACGGGTTCACGTGACCCTTGCGTCAAGACCGAGCTGTGAAACAAATCTCGTGATAATCAAGGGCGCCCTCAGTCAGCCCGTTTTCGGAGTATTGGGCTAAGCTCGGGCGGTCTGTTCTTGACACGCGTAACTTGTACTTGCAAAACCCTGATGGATAGGTGATGAGTGTTCTTGTTTCGAGGGCAATGTTCACGGGTGGCGTTCCCGCTGTTCGAACGCGATAATTAAGTTCGCGTGTCAAGAACAGACCGCCCGAACTCGGCCTTGATGATTAATGAACTGCATAGACGGACGGCGCGCGAACAAATGAACAACTCGGTCTTGGAGCAAGACTAGCCTGCTTAATGCTGACACAACGTCATATAATTTACTTGAGCGATTTCTAGCAAACCATCACGAAATGATTTCGAGCGCACGAAAGTAATTCGAGCGCACAAAATGATTTCGAGCTAACGAAATGATTTCGAGCGCACGAAATGATTTCGAGCACACGAAATAAAGTATTTCGAGCGCACGAAATGATTTCGAGCTCACGAAAATATTTCGAGCGCACGAAATAAAGTATTTCGAGCGCACGAAATAAAGTATTTCGAGCGCACGAAATGATTTCGAGCTCACGAAAAGATTTCGAGCGCACGAAATGATTTCGAGCGCACGAAATGATTTCGAGCGCACGAAATGATTTCGAGCGCACGAAATGATTTCGAGTGCACGAAATGATTTCGAGCTCACGAAATAAGTTATTTCAAGTGCACGAAATTATTTCGTGGGCACGAAATGATTTCGAGCGCACGAAATTATTTCGTGGGCACGAAATGATTTCGAGCGCACGAAATAAAAAAATAAAACATTATTTCGTCACGTTGATTTGTATTCGTCCCTTTAGGGGCTCCGTAGGTAGTAGGCCAGACCATAGATCTTATTTTCTATGCCGTTGATCTTTGAGTCGCGATCTATATCTAGACCAGGGCCGGTATTTAGTCAAGCTAAAGGTCACAAGAGGTCAAATATGAAATGCCCAAATATCTCAAAATTGTATTCATGACATGAAGAACCAACATGCCAAGTTTCATGCTTTTATCACAAAGTGCACAATTCTTTGAAATAATTATGAGGGCTATGCCACCACACTATAGTGTACTCATGGTGGCCCTGAAGGGACTACGCAGATCGTCAATATTGACGTCAATATTCACGACAAATTTCACGACTTTCCTCAAAGTCGCGAATATTGACGTCAATATTGACGTCAATATTCACGACTTTCCCCAAAAGTCGCGAATATTGACGTCAAATTTGACGTCAAATTTCGCGACTTGCCTCCAAAGTCGCGAATATTGACGTCAAATTTGACGTCAAATTTCGCGACTTGCCTCCAAAGTCGCGAATATTGACGTCAAATTTGACGTCAAATTTTACGACCGGACATAAATTTTGACGCGAATTTTTTTCAAGCAAGCTAGGTTGTCTTCTTATTCCGGAGAGAGCCGTCCGTCTATGCAGTTCATCAATCATCAATACTCCGAAAACGGGCTTATTGAGGGCGCCCTCGATTGTCACGAGAGATCAGTGGATTTGTTTTAAAGGTATAGGTAGGATACGGTAGGATACACCATTGGTAATTGCTTGAATTATCATGAATGGGTGGATTTTTGGGGGTTGTATTTTATAGTAAATCTCGTTTAACTGACCTTTACAATAATTTATTGATGGCGAGAAAATCACGAAAAACTGCGTTTGTTTTCAACCGCCGTCGGGCAGTTGAATATTCTTGTTATTACACATGTCAGCGATCGCCGTCCGGTGATCGCGAATTTAGTTTTATAAAGAAACAAATTCGGAATAATTACAGGATATTTTGCGCGATCATTTTACTGGATTCCTAAAATATTGACATCAATATTCGCGACTTTCAGGGAAAGTCGTGAATATTGACGTCAATATTGACGTCAATATTCGCGACTTTGAGGAAAGTCGTGAAATTTGTCGTGAATATTGACGTCAATATTCACGATCTGCGTAGTCCCTTCAGGGCCACCATATGTACTACTAGTACTAGTTTTTTACATTTGACAGTGCGCCGCGGCCGCTAACGGCCAGAATTAGAAACAACTCGATCACGAATCGGTCTTTGCAAAATTAATAAATGGGACGTGACCTTTTCATGCAAATGTGACCATTCGGATAGACGTAGCGTCTTCATGCAGTCAACTACCCATCCAGCGGTCGCGCTGGCCTGCGTTGCATATCTAATTAACGCTGCTTTATCAAGAAATTCCGTGCGTGCGGGTAGTATGTGTTGATAATCGCAATTCTGCGATCGCTGATTGGGTCCCCAGGAAAGCCTGCGGAGAAATAAGTAAAACATGTTGAAATTCTATAAAGTTTTGAGCACACTTGTTCTATTCTAAGAAAATCGACTTTTATTTTGTTTTACTCTTTCTATACTTTGTTCCTATAAAAAAAATTTTTTTATTTATTTTTATTTAATTTTTAATTTTTATTTATTTATTTATTTTTTTTTGGTTTTTTTGGGGGGGATGTGTGTAGCAAGGCGTGGTACCTAGACAGATTGGTGAAATAAAGTACCTTGCTGCCACTTCGGATGCACACACCCGGTGTTAAAATACCCCGGAGACGAGCCCCACCCTTCCCTGTTAGGGGTGAAACGAAACGACACATTGGAGCTGGCTCCCATACTAGACTTGAAAAAATATTCAAAACACTACTCACCGTCGTTGCTATATTATGTTTTACCAATTAATTTGTTGTGTTCTTTTTTTTTATTCACAGAACTTTCGAGAAGTTCGCAACGATACGTTGCTTCCGAGGTCCTCCTCAAACAAGTGAAGAAAACAAGAAAAGGTTGTGGGTCCCGAATGCGTCACCCATAGAGGGCGTTTTCATTAATCCAACTTTGAGCAAATGAGCGCGCTTTAACGACCATTTGGATTCAACAGTTGAATCTACAAATGTGACCTGCTCCCACAAAAACAGACATAAGTGTTTTTGTTATTGTGAGATATTGTTATTTCCATTTAGTACACATCGTCAGCTTTCATTTGGTACCAAAACCAACTTTATACCATACATACTTCAAATTTTATGAAGATTTTATTTCGATGTTTTTAGGAGATAAATTACCACTTTTAGGACACAGTTTGTCTCAATACATGCATGATTTTTGTACTTTCTCATCAATAAAGTTGATTTTGTTTACCCTAACTGAGGGTTAAAGTATACATATTAAAGAATACAAAAATAACGAAAAACAATATCGATGTCCGCCAGATTTGTCACCCCATTTCAACTTTTATGAGCTGTATCTCGAAATAGCCTATGCGATGTCGGGTTTCGTATGAACGGGTCACAAATGTACAATGTATAACATTCTAGAGTTAAAGCGGCTAAATTGCTACCTGTAATGTGATATTATTCCGTTTGTATTTTCAATATGGCAACTTTACAGCGCTTCCTCCTATCCACAAATTACGAATGCCACGACACTGCGTGCGCTTTGAATTTTATGAAACTCAATTTTTGGATTTTTTTTTCACAAAAATAAATCAATTTAAAGCAGTAACAATTTTATTCAGAGGTTTATTGTCAATAACTGATTAACAGATAATCGATGTAAGAATGCGATACCAAATTGTTGTAAGCCGAGTTTGATAGGTCCATTGTGATATTATACAAGTTGTATGTTACAAGATAAGATTGTGGACGTAAAGCTTGGCTTAAATTCAATACTATCAGACAAAGGTCATAGTGAAAAACGACAGCGGTGTTCTTAGACTGGTATATAAAACGATGTGCATATTTTTAATGTTTATTCTTCAAGATCTTAGGTATTCTAGTATTATAGAACTGATCAATCGGGCAAAGTTTTAGACGGGATACGAACTTGTTAACATGAAGATTACAACAATCATAGCATAATGCTAATAACTTACATTATAGGCCTAAATGGTACGTAACTACTACAGTACTGGTTTGATAGTGTTAGTATATACACATGTACAAATGAATGTTTGCGAGTGCGATTGTAATTTCATGAGGCGACAGGTGAAATTATTAATTTGTTTCATACAACACCTGAATAAATCCTTGTCATTCGATTGGTCAGAACACAATATACGGTACGTCAACGGGACGAATATTTCAAGGCACGTGATCAACGACCCTCCATTCAGATGTTTTTTAGGTGTTGTATACCTGTATTTTGTTTACAGGTTACTCACATTTCTTCCGCAATGTCAGTTTGAAAACGGTCGACAAGGTGAAACTGGGAAAATTGCTTCACCCCATTTAGTCAAATTTAGGCTAGTGTAACGTATCTATCCCTCTATATCTCTATATCTCTCTATATCTCTATCAGGTACGTGTACATAACAAGAAATGATATTTCGTTCGGTTGAACCGGGTGAAATAGAACGAAATCAAGTTCTCAATTGGAATATCACTCCGCTAGGCGGAGGTGTAAAGGAGTTAGTAGGTGGTATAAATAGAGAGGGACAAAAGGTTGGCTCCATCTGCGCATCGACAGGCAACGAGCTCACATACTAATTTACTAAGCATACATACCGATACCACCATACACAATGAATGGGCAGTCAAGCGGAGAGCAAGCGGCAACGCCCATCCAGCTTTTGCATGCATTCCAAACAACTACTGCAGAATTAAAAAAGACGTTCAAGGAGTCTTGTGCTGCGCTGAAGAATGAGCTTGCACAACAGCAGACAGAAACAGCACAAGCACTTAGCCAAGAATTAAAGGCAAACACGAACAAAAAATGGAAGAAAGAAGGCAACAGGAGACAGTTCCACTTCAATTCCGAGGTCCTGGACAGCCTAAACAAGGCAGTAGAAGCGACCAAATCAGGCAATCTATTTTCGTGCGCCTCGCAATTGGAAGAGGCCATCAAGAAAATGACTACACGCCAGAAACTTATTCGCTTGGCAGATAACAGCGAAGGAGGCTGGCAGACAGTCATGGAGTACGAGACCAACGAACTGGCTTCTGACTCCGAAGATGAGAAAAGGATCAATCGAGCAGAGGCCAGGGCAATCAAGAAACTCAAACGTCCAAGAATCGGACGTGGAAGCAGCCGTTTCCGGCCATACAACAGCTTCAATTTTCGTCCCTCATACGGATACAGCAACACAGCTAACCAACGTTCCTTTCGACCAAGACAAGAATCAAAAACAGGCTCCTGCTTTGCTTGCGGGAGCAGTGGCCACTGGAGGAGAGAATGCCCACTCGTCCAACCAGGAAGGAGCTCCGCCCCCTCCACAGCAACCTTCATCACTTCGGCAAGAGATGCCAGAGCCACCTAGAGTGGAGGCGACCTCCCACAAGAGTCAGAGTAGAACAGCCGACACATTTCAAGATAAGTACATGGAGGAAGCCATTAATAATTATGAATGGGAACAAGGAGATAAAGGTCAGGCTATCAAAGGGAATTTAAGACGACATAAACAATTTTGGCATGAACATTGTACAAACGAATTTATCCTGAATACTATTGATCATGGTTATAAAATTCCGTTCCATTCTTGGCCAGAGAAATCTTACACGAGCAATAATAGATCTGCAATAAGAAATACATCCTTCGTTTCAGAATCTATTTTAAAACTAATAGAAGAAGGGCGCATCCTAGAGTGTACCTCAAACCCAAAGGTTGTTAATCCACTGTCGGTATCTATTCAAGCAAGTGGCAAGAAAAGGCTCATCCTAGACCTAAGGAAAGTTAATTTTCACATATGGAAAGAGAAGGTCAAATATGAAGATCTTAAAACGGCAAGTTTGTATTTAAGAAAAGGAAAATTTATGTTCTCTTTTGATTTAAAGAGTGGATACCATCATATTGAGATTTTTCGAGAACACCAGAGTATCTAGGGTTTGCATGGACCTTCAGCTCCCACATAAGGTATTTTAAGTTTCTGGTACTACCATTCGGCCTTAGTTCCGCACCGTACCTGTTCACAAAGATCATGAAAGTGTTTGTCAAAAAATGGCGTGCAGAAGGGAAAAAAATTGTCCTTTACTTGGACGACGGGCTAGGAGTCGGAAATTCAATGTCAGAAACCAAAGCACATTCTCAGGCTGTTCATAAAGATTTGATTCAGGCAGGTTTCATACTAAATGACAAAAAATCTCATTGGGATCCCAAACAAACATGCCAGTGGTTAGGATTTGTATTAGATACAGAGAAAGGAGTGATCTCCCCGGTGCATTCTAAATTACTGCGTATCAAAGATGATGCAAACAAAGCTATGAATAATAGGAATGTACATGTTAGATCCTTGGCAAGCATAGTTGGTCAAATTATAGCGATGACCCCATCGATGGGTAATGTGACAAGACTAATGACGAGAGCTATGCTATCCAATGTTCAGTCAGCTCCCTCCTGGCATCATACAGTACATCTTACAACAGAGGCAAAGAGAGAACTAGAATTTTGGATTAAGAATATCAACGGGCTAAAACCAGTGCCTATGAAACCTGATTTCACATATCAGAAAGTGGTTTATTCCGATGCAAGTGGTGTAGGAGCGGGGGGATACGTAGTACAGGTTAACGGTGCAGTTGCACATGGCAATTGGGATGAGTGCGAACAATCACGAAGTTCCACATGGCGAGAATTGAAAGCAGTTGAAATCGTACTGAAAAGCTTCCTTCCATTGCTCTCTGGCACAAGTGTCAAATGGTTCACAGATAGTCAGAATGTAGTCAGTATCATAGAAGTAGGTAGTGGAAAACGAGAATTACACCAATTAGCATATTCCATATATTCCACATGTGTAGAAAGATGTATCAATCTTAAAGTGGATTGGATTCCCAGATCACTTAATGATAAAGCTGATAGCTTAAGCCGATTGGTTGACTATGACGACTGGTCACTTAATGATTCGTTATTTCGTAAGTTTGATACATTATGGGGACCTCACACAGTTGACAGGTTTGCAAATTATTACAACAGGAAAATAACCAGATACAACTCGAGGTTTTGGAACCCTGGGGCCGAAGCGGTTGACGCGTTTACAGAATCTTGGACCAACGAAAATAATTGGCTAGTTCCTCCAATAAGCTTGATAGCAAAGGTGATCCTACATCTAAAAGCAAACAAAGCTATAGGTACCCTAGTAGTCCCGCATTGGCCATCTTCACCATTTTGGCCACTGATTACAGATTCACGTTCAGGTCAATACGTTCCTCAAGTAATCGCATCGAGACAATTCTCGGCCTCCCCCAGATCATTTGTTGTAGGCAAAAGCAATCACACATTGTTCAAGGAAGAATCACCTAGGTTCCAAATGCTTGCACTGAGACTTTCCTTTATTTGACAAAATAATGTGAAGTTACACCTGAGGATAACAAATTGAGTTTAATCATTATAAGTGTCAGCAGATAGTGATCGGTATAAGGAGGGCGGTTGTTGGGTGTCAGGGCTGGCGAGCCATGATAATATGAGGTAGAAATTGAGTTATTACAATAACAGGCTGCCGAGTCGTGATAATACGAGGAATAAATGGAATTATTATATTAAAACAGGCTGCCGAGTCGTGATAATACGAGGAAGGAAGAGTTATTTTATTAAAACAGGCTGCCGAGTCATGATAATACGAGGAAGAAATTGAGTTACTATATGAAAACAGGCTGCCGAGTCGTGATAATACGAGGACAAATTGAGTTATAATTAAGATTATGCCGAGCTTTGATAATACGAGGCAAACAAATTACATAATGTTATATATTAAGCAGGCTGCCGAGCCCAGATAATACGAGGACGGGATAGTGATGGAGAGGAAGCAATATCTGGGTTGCTTAGGAACACAATTTTGATGAACACATTACTGGCCGTTTTACATATTTTTTCCCAGGTGCCGTGGCATGAAGCAACGTACATAACCGATCCGGTTATGAAGGAGCTATATGCCAAACTACCACAGGCGGTGATGCAAGACAGGGCAAGTTCGACAGTATCGCAGTACTCCAACGGGTTCCAGAGGTGGAAGAAATGGGCACAAGCAAGGTCACAACCAGTTCAAGTTCTCCCTGCATCTCCGTTGGACGTAGCCTTGTATCTTCTGAGCATCATGCAAACAGCCAAGACACCAGCACCGGTCACCTCCGCATTATATAGCATCGCATGGGCACACAGGCTAGCCTCCGTACCGTCTCCAACAGAACACACGCTACCGAGATCGGTACATGAGGCTGCCAAGAGAACATTACCCAAGGCCAATCTTAGGAAAGAACCCTTATCGCTTGAGATAATACAACAGCTATGTCGGAAATATCCCCTGAAAACAATACAGCTGTATTCATTGAGGACCATCGCCATGATTATGATTGGATTCGCCGGCTTTTTCAGATTCAATGAGCTATCACATATAAAACGTTCAGACCTTGTATTTGCTAATACACATGTCAATATCTTCGTCGAAAAAAGCAAAACCTACAAATATAGGGATGGTTCATGGGTCCTCATCAGTCGATCCGGAGAATACACCTGCCCAGTAGCTATTCTTGAACATTACTTGTCTTTGTGTAACTTGAGGGAAAACTCGGATGAATATATCTTTCGTTGTTTTACTCGGTGTAAAGACGGTCTTAAACTTAGAGAACACAATTCACCAATCTCGTATACCAGAGCTAGAGAAGTGTATCTAGAAATGCTAAAGGAAGTAGTTCCTGATACTAATAGGTATGGTCTCCATAGCTTACGCTCCGGGGGAGCAACATTAGCAGCTAACAGAGGCATTCAGGATAGGCTACTTAAAAAGCACGGTCGTTGGGTGTCAGATACTGCCAAAGACTCCTACATCCAAGAAGCTATATCAGAAAAGATAAAAGTGTCCAAATCATTGGGTCTATAAAAAAAAAAACAAAAAAAAAAAACAATATATAAACAAATAAATAAGTATTATAAGCACGTAAGATAATTGATATAACAATGTATACGTAGAAGTTATGTAAACAAAAATACAGCAGCCCCGTTCTTTACCGCTGCAAAGCCTGTCGGTGACAAACCCAATGTTGTAAACAAATTGGAGTGATGTAGAGGTTATTGAGAAATGATATTTCGTTCGGTTGAACCGGGTGAAATAGAACGAAATCAAGTTCTCAATTGGAATATCACTCCGCTAGGCGGAGGTGTAAAGGAGTTAGTAGGTGGTATAAATAGAGAGGGACAAAAGGTTGGCTCCATCTGCGCATCGACAGGCAACGAGCTCACATACTAATTTTTGTTTTGTTTTGTTACTTTAAAACAAATGTGAGGCTGAGAATGGGAGCTTAAAAGGTCTAACAAAATCAGTACTATTCGTGGGGTTTTCCAGAGTATTTTCTCCACGAGTTTTTACCTCTGGTTTTTCACCCCGTGGATGTGCAGATTTTGTTGGGAGGATATGCACAAGTAAATAAATCATAGGAGACAACTTTATCTTAAAATATCTTGGTAGAATGTATTAGAATATAAATAATACTGATAAAAAAACAATAACGATGAGATATACAAGATAAACTTATGGAAATGAAGGTCAAAAATTAACTGCTATTTTAGCATGACCAAGAAACAAGTTTAAACGTAGAAATTAAGTTAGTATTAAGTGAAGGGTTGAGACAAAAGTCTTGGCAGTTACATAATCCTGCTTAGAAATAAAGGTAATTACAATTATTAATAATTTGCTTTACAAGACATGTAAAAAGATTTATGTTGAATTATCTTTAAAATAATAATAACACGAATAAACGGGTAACACTGCAAAGCCTGTCGGTGACAAACCCAATGTTGTAAACAAATTGGAGTGATGTAGAGGTTATTGAGAATATTCGTTGTCAATTGGTTGCCATGTAGTGTGGCCCGTATGTAACGGCCCCTCTTCAGTTGGTTGGTCTAGTACGCCTCAACAAGACAGATTTGATCAAACGAGCCTTTCAAAAAAGAAATCTTGAGTCTGAAGAAATCGCTTGTAGGGGTGGAGAAATCTTCTGTCTCAATCACTCCGTCATTCTCATAACCTTTAACGGGGAAAAGGGGAAGTGCATTTAGGAATTACATTTTTTCGATACATTTGGCTGCAAAGCATTGTGCGTTTCCTTTCCATAGAGACTGCTATCACGGTGGTGCAACTGAATAATCCTATGTGGCAGCTACAAGGTTTATTTGGGCTCTTTTAGGGTCACCGTTTTGTTAATATTCCTTCATACAGAGGGGTTAATCCACATACCAGTATGAAGTTTGTAACGCCTTCGCCCTTTCTTCACACACGTTAAAACAGGGCAAGCACATCACCCCTTTGGTTTTTAATTTGCCGGTGTGGCATACAAATTTGTTACCAATACCGTTCGTTGAAATCTTGGCCTAGACAAGCCTACTAACTTTGAGAAAAAAAAAAAGGAATTGGGCAATTACTTTGCCAATCCTCGCCTGCCAACTCTCCATCCAGGTAGACTTTGTAGTCAATAAACATCTCCTTTTTAAGCTGTTTGAGTGTAGCCTTTACCTCAGGTGCTAAAGTAACAACATGTTAGACAAAAATAGAGTACAGTCAAAAAGCAACAAGTCATATTCCATCCTAATTAGACAGTAACACAAGCTGGTACTCTTGTGCACGGCTTCCGACTTGGAAAAAAAAAAACCAAACCACCAAACCCTAACCCAGATCACAAACTGACATGCAGCCATACAAGATGTTTCGACAGTAGAGCTGAATGTAATGATTTGCTAGATATTGTGTACTGTCTAAATATGTACAAATATTGTGTATTTTTGTGTTTGTGTAAATGTGTATGTTTATACGTGTATTATAATCTGTATTTCTTTTTAGTATAGTCATCTTATACGAATAAAGAATCTGAACTGAACTAGTCTGCTCCAATACATGTATTCAACAGGGCTTCAATGCATATAATAACAAAAACACGCAACAAATAAGACCGTAACATGCAAGGCAAATAACTACAGCCGTTTTCGTACAAACGGCAGAAGGAACTCTTTCTCCAACTGAAATATAACATTTGTGTCGAAGCTAACGGTTTAACTTACCGTTACTCGTAGTCTTGTAGACGTATGTGGGGGTGTTGGCGTCATAGTCTTCCGAGATTTTGGTTAGACAAATGTTACCTTGTTCCTCTGCATAAATAAAAACAAAAACAAATACAAATTTCGGTGCTTTCGTTTAGCTAAGCCGAGTCGACACAGGTTAGCCTGGGGTAGTTCGTTTAGCTATGACGTCACATTTGGTACTCACGCGGGTCAACCACCACAGACCAGACCTTGCTCGGGGAGCAGAGTCACTGGTGGAAGACGCCACACGCATGCGTTGTTCATTCTAAGAAACGGACAAATATGGCGACTGAGGTTCAAATAGGGGCTCAAAAATCAACTTCATTGGAAGGCTAAATATAATTATAAACCGAGCTCATTGTGACTTTAGAAACCTTTATTCTAGTCTATGTTACTTGTTTGCGCGTAAACGCGGTACATTTGGAGGCCTGAGCTTCAGTCCGAAAACGAGGTTTGTCAATGGCTATACGAATATCACACCAGAATCGTGATGAACCGCGTTTGGCGTTTGTTTAGCACGGCTCTCGTGGCTAACTTGTCTAACCCGACTCACTGTAACCGTGTCGACCCTGAACTAAACAACGCACCCGTTGTAAGTTTAAGACGCGCCCTCTATTGGTCAAATAAACAAAGACGAGATTTAGTACACGTAGTAATAAAGTGCGTAATTCAAGACTCTTTACTTAAATCCTTGAAGATGCAGTTTTGTCCCATTTGTTGCCTTGTTATTTTTTATGCAAACTCATGATAAACTCCACAATACTTGTACACACTAACCGTTTCGCTTAGATTCGTCTAAGCGTGCAATCAACTCCTTCAGCAAACCGTCTAGTCCCCGCTCCTCTTTCTGTGTTAAATTGAAGACCGGTAACAACAGTTTCAGAAAATATAGAGGGCGTCAACAAAAAATACAAACAAAATATAACGGATGCCACACGTAGAATGTGTAACCAACATACACTCAAGAAAAAAAAGAAACGCAACACGTAACATTTTCATTTTTTTAAAGGAAATAGGACCGGTACTGTAAAAACGCTACATGTTCTAGATTTTGAGCAATTTAGAGATAAACGTCGATCTTTATTTATCTCGTTACGGCTTAGTGATTTGGGCGAGTTCCAAAATTGTTTGTGCATTTTATGCGAATGGTTACACATGAGAGAATCCTAGAGATGAGTTTGACCACTCCTGTCCTGAACACAACCCTTGCCTATAAAAAGACACCAAAATGATGCCAAACCACGACCAAAATAATACCACGACTGTCACAACCTGAGAGAGACCGAGCCATTGGCGTGCTCCAAGCCGGAAGGAATCTACGGGCAGTGGCCAGGCTTTTCGGGGTCCACCACTCAACTGTTGTGCGTCTTGAACAACGCTACAACACTACTGGCACCTTCGCGGATCGTCCCCGAGCTGGCAGGCCGCGGGTCACGACCGCTGCACAAGACCGCGCCAACCAGCTGTCCCACCTCCGTGACAGGTTCCAACCCGCTACACGCACTGTCGCTGAGACCATAGGGGTACACACCACAGGCCAGTGAGTGCAAGAACCATTAGGAATCGTCTCCGGGCTGACGGGATCAGACCATATCGACCGTACGTGGGCTCAGTGCTGACACGCCGACATCGCCAGGCTCGGGTTCAGTGGTGCACAGCACACCGCCGCTGGACATTGCAGAGATGGTCGCAGGTGGTTTTCAGTGACGAGAAGAGGTTCCAGTGCTTCAGGGCCGATGGCAGGGAGCGGGTGTACAGGAGACGCCACGAGCGGTACGCCGACGCTTGTGTCCGCCAACCTAATATAACCCTTACCCTAACCCTATTTGTAGCGATTCAAACACATACATTTTGATTTCACAAAATTCGGGCAAAACTATACAAAAAAATTAGTGGTGCGGTTTTTTTTTGCCTTGAGAGTAGATAATATAAATATTGTTTGAAAGATACACCTTTCCACATATCAAACGTCCAAATTTCCCAAGAGAGGTGATATTTATCATGGGACCAAGTTTTTAAATAAGGCAGTGAAAATCGATTTTGTATGGATAGTGTGCAAGTAAGTCTTGCAGTGTGGATAAACTGTCGATTATTATTAGCATCTAAACGCAAGTGTCCAATTCCTAAACATCAATGTTCAATGGCTAAACACTATACCCATCCTTGTGCTTACATGTTTAGCATGTAAACTTGTTTACAAACTGATCTGGTCTTAACAAAAACATAACAATTTATTATCAATATACCTCCCCAACCACAGAATCTAGTTTGGATAGACGGAAAATCTTTCTGGATGACTAAATACCCAGATCACTCAATGGACAGGCCTTTTATTGCCGTTGTGCTTTAGTTGATCACCTGTCCAACTGATATTATGATATTATGATATTATTATGATATTATGCCAATTGCGCTGATCTACGGAGTTAGAACTTGGTTGCCACTATAATGTGGAGCCGGATAGAAATTTCCCCTTCTTATTTTTCACCTAAAAGGTTTTTTTATTTGGCGGGTTTTCGCCTATCTCGTAAATCAGAATTAGTATTAATGTTTATTATTCCTGTAATATCCTTGTATTTGTAATATGTACTGTTATTTTATTTGATGATGTATGCAGGGCCCCAATGAAAACCAGTTTTAAACTGTTTGGGCACACCCTGGGTAAAGAAATGGAATAAATAAATAAATAAAATCCCCGACTTTGTTCCAGAAAAAGGCCGCTAGAATGAAAACTAGACCGAATCGAGTGATCCTGGTATCATTTTTAATCTAGACTTATTTTTCTGGTGGGAGGATATACTGAAAATAAGCCGTTCAGTTTTGACCACTCTGTATACCTATAATATAAATAGGGCACTTAATAATCCATCTGTTACGATTTGCAAACCAGTTCCAACCAGAATGTTCCACTCACGCGAACAATGCATAGTTTTGCAGCGCGAACAAAACAAAAACGCGAAAATTTGAATTTTTCAGTCGAGCGGAACGCAGCCCTGGTTTATTATAAATCCTAATCTATTATAAATAATCAGTGGGGCCTGGGCCGCTGCATGCCACACAAACGATATGCAAATACCAAATTTGTATTTCTTTGGTATACAAGTCGGTCTTCGCTACCCGAGCAACAACACGGTGTACGAATTGTAGTTGCGCTTAAAACTGCACACATATGGCCGTAGCCACTACATGTACACCCATACAATTTGAGACACGCCCAATAACCCAAAATGGCGGCATTATTCAGCGTCCAGGGACTAAATTTCATGGAGCCGTGCAAAAATGCTTAGCATAAAAATTGAAACTTGGCAAAAACACAGTTTACAAACCAAATTAGGCGATGTATAATGTTCGTGACTGGTATACAATGAACATTTACCGAGTTGTAAAACACCCACAATTACAAAAACAACAACCGAAGGTTCAGAATATTCACGAAATGAAGGTGTGGTTTAATGGGCACAATACGTTTTGATAAGCACCCCCAAATACCAGCCGTTTTGTCTTAAAGTTGCCAACTTTACTCACCCCAAAAGAAGCGACGGATAGGCCGAAAAGTGCTAGATACACAACAAATCGTAACATGTTCAGGTTTTTTGTTGGCTACGAAAAGAACGAAGAGTCGCAGGACCTCTTAATAGACGAACTGGCGTATACAATATGGCTGCACCACTGGTCTGTGGCCTTTTTATACAACAGCTATAAACCATACAAATTCTGGCATTTTGTGCAGTCAACCAATTAGGCCGTGTTACGTCCCCGTTTTTCTTGTTGCCTGGTGGTACCTAACGGGGAACAGAACGAAAATTCCCATACACATAAATTGAACCACTGCGAATTCAAAAATCCACCTTGTCGGAGCAAGGGAATGGAACAAAGGGGTGAAATTAGGCCTCGAAAGACCCGTTTTTGGTCCTTGAATCGATGACGTCGCAACAGGCACAGTATGGACAGCCATATTGACAAAAAGAAAAGAAAGGTGACAATGAATTTATTTAGGCTAATAATAGTAGCCGCCCCCCCCCCCCCCCCACTTACATTTCACAAATTGATATACATTTCGAAATCATTTTGGTGAGAAGGATGCATCTTAAAAATTAATTTAAACTATAAAAAGTTATGTCCCCCGTCCCATTATTTACGATCGATTTCTAAAAGACGCGGCTTTCCATACAAAAGTGTGTCGATAGGTGGCGCACTATATGTAAACAAATGCATGCGCCATGCGTGAGTCAAATTTTCTCGTCAAATGGGGAGAATCATTATTCAAGCTTCTGCCGATGGCACAGCTTCAGAAACCGCATAAATGCATCAGCACAGTGGTTCGCAATACTTCCCATAACCACAGAAGAATCCACCCAAAACTGTTAACCACCAAAGATGGAAATGCCATTTTATTGCAAAGTATGGGGGAAGGGTCAGGCAGGGGATGTTTATACCACTACTAGGGTGCCTTATGTTATATAGTTCTAGCACTATCGTAATATTTTTTTTCCATTGGTGATTTGTATTGATATTTTTAGGCAACAACGTAGTAGCTATCTGATTCCCTGAAAATGACAATACCCTGGAGCTTTCACTCTTGGAACCTGGCTAATATCAACCAGTATGGTTCTAAGATCGATATCAAAATATTATTGTCAATGTGTCGGCCTGGGTATGTCTGGGAATCAGCTCGTCAACTGCCGTAGGCACTAACGATAGCCACTGCGTTTTACAGGCAAGTTAAATGGCAATCAGAAATTCTCTTCTGATTAAAATATCTTTCTTGAATGAACAAATTACATTTTTTTTTGTTTTTTTTGTTTTTTTACAGCATATCTTCTGGATCAATAGATGAAAATTTTAATCTGGAATTGGAGTAGCTCTTCAGTGCAGTACTTGACTGTACCGACAGCACCAATTTTATTTACCGGATGATGACACAGGAATAGACCCCATCTGAACAATTATATGTAGCTGTAAATAAACTGAATGTTCATTATTTTGTGCGAGTCACACATGTTTGTTTTTGTATAAGCTGTGGTATTGGTCAGTTACATTACAACACCTCATGGAAGAGCTAACAACTTCAAGTGGAGTATCATTGGTCTAGCAGAGACAAGGAGGGAAGGGGAATATCTAGAAGAAATAAAAGGTGGTGCATGGCTGTTCAATAGAGGGAAGACTGAAGAGAGCAAAGAGGCCAGAGGAATTGGCTTTCTCATACACCCTAGCATAAAAGACTACATTAGCCAGATAAAAAGCTACTCGGACAGAGTGATCTCCTTACAAATACAAGTGTCAGGAAAAGAAGATGTGTGCATAATTCAAGTTTATGCACCAACAAGTAATCACACAGACGAAGAGGTCGAACAGTTTTATGAAGATATCATGAAGGCAACTGATGAGCATAAATCTAAATATACCATTGTCATGGGAGACCTTAATGCCAAAGTAGGAGAAGCGAAACCGGAGAAGAAACAATCATTGGGAAATATGGTACTGGACAGAGAAACTCGAGAGGAGAAACACTTGCTGCTTTTGCAGCTCAACATGACCTAGTTATTACAAACACTTACTTCCAGAAACATAAAAACCGCTACTGGACTTGGGAGAGCCCAAATGGTGCAGTTAAAAACCAAATTGATTACATCTTGAGCAGTCAAAAGGGAATAGTGGAAAACAGTGAAATAATCAGCAGAGTAGACATTGCCAGTGATCATAGGATGATAAGAGCCACAATAAAAATCAATAGAAAACTTGCCAGGCTGAAATTTATCAACAACAAGAAAAAGCAGAAAGTAAACATCTTTAAACTTCAAGGACAGAGAGAGGAGTTCCAAATCAGACTCCAAAACAGATTTGAAGGTTTAGAAGTCGAAGATCTGGATCTGGAAACAAGGTGCAACAAAATAATCACAACCATAATGGATGAAGCAATAAATATTGCAGCATCAACAAAGACAGGCAAACTGAAAACCAGCGAAGATAAAGAAATCGAAGCCATTGATAAAAAGCGAAAAGGGCTCAGACAAATATTAAACAAAACAACTCTGCAGAAAATCGAGTATGCTGAGTCAGTCAAGACAAGTAGAAAAAAAGAGACGTCAAAGAATGAGAAGAAGAAAGGAGGAACAAATCAAGAGAGTTCTGGAGACAGGAAGAGGACCAAAGGAAACCATCAAAAGAAAAAATACAAGAATACACAAACTGAGAAAGGAAGATGGAGATCTCACTGAGGACAGGGGCGAAATACTTAAGGTGTGCTCAGACTTCTACCAAGAGCTGTACAGTTCTAAAATAACACAGTCTGAAAGAGAAGCAGCAGAAGAGATGACATCAGATACACAGAAACTACCGCATGTAACGAAAGAAGAAGTCGAATACGCACTGAAATCAATGAAAAGAAATAAGGCACCAGGGATAGATGAAATAACAAGCGATATACTGACGGAGGGCGGTCACGAGGTGATATCTCAATTAACCATCCTCTATAATCAAATCTTCATGGAACAAAAGATACCAAGACATTGGAAAGAAGCGAAGGTCATTCTTCTTTATAAAAAAGGCGACAAAACTGAGGTAAAGAATTACAGACCCATCAGTCTTTTATCTCATCTCTACAAAATTCTCACAAAAATCATACAAAAAAGGATTACGACAGTTCTAGATGAACATCAACCAAGAGAACAGGCCGGGTTCAGAAAAGGCTTCTCAACAACAGATCATTTACACTCACTAAACCAACTCATTGAAAAAGTCAACGAGTATCAACTGGACTTGTGCGTGGGATTTATTGATTACGAGAAGGCATTCGACTCTGTGGAACACAAATATCTGTTTCAAGCTCTGAGGAAAATGGAAATCAGTGAAGGATATGTAAAGTTACTGGAAGATATCTACACTGAAGCAACATCAAGAATTTACATTGACAAAGACGTCTCACAGGAAATAAACATCAACAGAGGAGTTAGGCAAGGAGACCCAATATCACCCAAATTATTCACTGCGGCGTTGGAAGAGGTTTTCAAGAACACGTCACTGGATTAGAAAGGGTACAACATCGATGGAGAAATGTTAACAGATCTACGTTTTGCAGATGATGTGGCTCTAATCACCTCTTCCGTTAACAACTTAGAAGCGCAAATAAATGAAGTAAACAGCAATAGTAAAGACATAGGTTTGAAGATGCACAAAGGAAAGACAAAGTTCATGACAAACTTCAATACAGATGACTCAATAACGGTGGAGGACCAAGAGATCAGCAGGGTCAATGAATACAAATATCTAGGCCAAACAGTAAAAATGAACGACAACACAAAAGATGAAGTATCAAACAGGATTAAGGCAGGATGGAGCTCCTTTGGACGATACAGAGGAATACTTGGTGATAAGAACATACCTATGGCACTTAGGAGAAAAGTATATGATCAGTGTGTGCTACCAACAATAACTTATGGAGCAGAAACATGGACAACAACAAAACTAATAGAACATAAACTCCGCACAGCACAAAGAGCAATGGAGAGACAAATGCTACATATCTCAATTAGAGACAGGATTAAATGCACAGAAATACGAAATAAAACTGGAGTAAGAGACATCATAAGGACAATAAAACAAGCTAAATGGAGATGGGCTGGACACACTGCCCGAAGAAATGACAATAGATGGGCAACAAGAATAATGGATTGGCAACCAAGGACAGGGAAAAGGAAAATAGGTAGACAGAAAAGAAGATGGAGAGATGACATCAGGGCATATGCAGGAACAACATGGACCAGAACTGCAAGAAATAGAAATGAATGGCATTTTCATGAGGAGGGCTACATCCTACACTGGATGAACACAGCCTAAATGATGATGATGATGATGATGATTGGTTAGTTTACTCCAACTGCAACATTATGATAGAAATGTTTACTTGAGGATAAAAGCATGTATTTTGGCACAAATTCAGAGTGTGTTATAAAAATATTATTTGGCTCTCCGCTCTCGGGCCATTGTAGATTTGACCTTAGGAAAAATATCTAGGTAGAATAACATGCAATGGTAGCCATTTATAATTTTTTTTAAATGCTTGTTATATTTTTTCAAAGGGGCAAATGTAGGATGGCCCTTTACATTTATATTCTAAAGACATACTATTTTGATTGTGTGACAAATTCCATGCTTTTATCATTTTTACCATGTTTGTTTCACCAATCTGCCTGACTTAACAGCAAGACTCCAATTTATGTATTCCGGTAGCCAGTATAGTATAGTCCTGAATTGTTTTGGCATGATGTATATTATTGTTACTACCGACCACCTGTAGGGAATACAATTGCCAATAAAGTATCCCATATATAGCATAATATCAACCGAAAATTGTTTTTTTGAAAATTGTTGGTAAACTGAAATATTAACTTACCCTCTTTTACAGGCTTCATATGAAAATCATGACCAACTATAGGGTTCAAAGAAGTGCCAATTAGACCAGACTATATTGAATGCAAAATTAAGTTACATGAAGTTTTTTGGAAAAGCCAACTGTCATTTTTACATTTAGGACAGATACTTCCATTTAGAACTCGTGTTGGGCGCAATTCAGTCTTTCTGCGCGGCGCGAACTGCTGATCTGCACGAACTGCTAATCTGTGCGAACCGTCCATTGCGTGCGCTGCTGTGATCGTAGGGAAGGTACAGGTATAGGCCCGAATCGGATCGCGCTGCATTCGTTGTCGGTTGATCGTGCCTCAATATATTGACCGATCGTGCCACCACCAGCCGATTGCCTTCTATTTAGCTCTTTTATTTAGTTCCAATGCACGAGTAATTGGGGGTTGTTCTGCAAAAGAGAAGTAAAAACTGAGAAATAGGCCGACGGTACTTGTGCAAATGCATTTTTGAGAGCGCAGATTTAGAGACTGCGCCCAACATTCTGATTTTGGAGCCCAAAAGTAGGTTATGTTCCATTTCCTGCATCCGACAACATTGATTTTCGGATTCAGGACATCAATCTGAATCGAATCACACAAAAAAAAATTTGTTCCCAAACTGGTACCACGGATGCCATTTTCTGAGCATATTTTGGGGTCACGTAACACGGCCTAAATTACAAAGCTAGCGCCGTACAAAGGACTAATACCAAAGTATACGCAGCATGCAGCGGACCCGTTTTGTCACTTTGCCCTATTCACACCCCCAACTATAGACCGATCCGGCCTGTCAATCAAACGGCGCGCATTGGCCAATAAGATTATGAGTTTTGGTCTGGTAACTTAGCAGCGGTTGCTATAGGCGCAGTCCGCCATTAGCTCGGTCAAACTCGATCACATCATGGAGGAATAATTCCTCCATGATCACATGCGCTTAGAAAAGGGTACACGAACAAAATGGCTTTGGTACGAAAAGGCACGGTACTTGTTAATCAAAAAGCGGCTGATGGGAGTTTAGGAAATGGTAAACAAAATGCATGGAATGGTCATGAAATATGTAAAATAACACACCCGGTACTTGCATTACGAAATTTGTTTTCCCCGTAAAATATTAAAACAAATCTCGAAAATGAGAATTACTGTTTAACTCGTGTGATGTAAACGGCGGCCCCCATTCAGGCGGCTTGAATGTCAAGAAGATAAACAAGGACAGTGCTCTAAGGTAGGATGAGAAGTTAATATGTTTAAAATGCTCTACATGAATAGCAGTATATTAATTAGGCTATGGTTTAATCCTGTTGTGACAAAATACGCGATTTATTCCAGTATCGGTACTTACCAAGCAACAGATACACATGTAATTTCTGCAACGACACCGTCCATAAATTGACATGGTCTCTCTCCTCCCATGCTTTATGTCCCCCAACTGCAACTTAACCATCCTTCATGTACTTTACATACCCCTGCTCCTCAAAGTCATCCTTTTAATTCGCCCGCTTGCTAATAGTAATTTTTTCCGCCTAAAAAGTTTAAATCAATATTTTGCTGTCGCCATATATTAAGGTGCTGTCACAATGTTGCGTATGGCACCAGCGTCATGAGTTGCGTATTAAAATATCACTCATACGCAGGCATACGCTGACATACGGTATGGTACGTTAGGGATATACGTAAATTAGGTCGTAAATTAATTCAGCAATAAGTTCAATCATGTGAAATATCTTTTTGTTTAAACGATAGTTTTTTTTATTGAGGCGTGACAGCAAAGAAAACGTAATCAGACAAAGGGATTATAAAATTACTGTTATGCTTAAAATGAAAACACCCGTATGTTAATAAACACGTGTTTAATCGTAATTTTACACCTTGTAAACATTGTGACAACTGCTCGCGAGTACTCGATTACTCGGTGGTACATTTTTCGCGAGTACTCGAGTGGGAACAATCACTACTTGCCCAGCACTATAGCCACTTAGTCCTTAGATGTTGGACAGACCGGAAATGTTCGGGACGCTGGTCTGTAAGGCTGTGCCTAAACTGGATTGGGTTGGACTGGGCTGGTTCCTCAGTACCTGGGCAGCAGAACCCAAAGCGGCAGACACTGTGGTGAGGGTGGGGGTGCGCTGTTGCTGCTGCTGCTGAGTTTGCTGAGGAGGTTGCTAAGGAGGAGGATGCATCACATGATGTAGAGAAGGATGAGGAGGCATCTGCTGATGTGGATTCTGTAGGGGTGGCTGGTGGTACTGCTCAATGTACTCCATAGACTGTTAACCCCACACTGATGATGCTGGAGGCACGTTTCTCTACACGTGGGGAGCTGGCTGATACTGCTCGGATGTTGATGGTGCCGAGGAGCCGTACAATTCAAAGGACGGTGCTGAACTGGCCGCAGTGGGTGAGGTGCTTGAGAGTGGCGGGCTTGCTGGGTTCCTTGGATAGCCGGGCAGCTGCCATGGGAGGACAGCTGTCACTGTCCTCATCCATCAGGTCAGACAGCAACCTGTTGATGGCGGACCTTGTCTTCTTGTACTTGGCTTTGGACATGGTCAGCAGGCTGTCTCGAACGTAGTTGGCATTGGCTGTTCGGGCTGTGATAGGCTGCTGCTGGGCTTTGGAGAATGGAGAGGTTCTTGAGGATGGTGCTTGACTCAGCAACTCTCTTCTGTAGGGTCTCAAAATCTAATCAATGCAGTACAAATGACTTTCCAAAGTTTATTGTCAATAACTGATGAACAAATACTCTATATAGGAATGCGATACCAAATTGTATGTTACAAGAACAGATTGTAGACGTATAGCCTGGTTTAAATTCAAGACTACCAGACAAAGGTCACAGTGCAAAACGACAGCGGTATTCGAAGACTTGTATCTTGG
This sequence comes from Crossaster papposus, assembly GCA_037893245.1. Classification (NCBI taxonomy): domain Eukaryota; kingdom Metazoa; phylum Echinodermata; class Asteroidea; order Velatida; family Solasteridae; genus Crossaster; species Crossaster papposus. The sequence goes on along the minus strand of JBAIAA010000326.1, from coordinate 736,117 downwards.
GTTTTCAACTCCTATAAAATTGATCAATCGGGCAAAGTTTTGGAGGAGATCCAAACTTGTTAACATGAAATTTACAAAAAACATACCATAATGCGAATAACTTGCATTATAAATGGTACATATTTATTGCAGTACTGGTTTGATAGTTAGTATACATACGTAGAAATGAATGTTTGCGAGTGCGAAAAAAGATAATACAAACGAGGAAGAGAAAAAAATAATAGAGACGAAGAATGCGACGAGACAGAGAGGGCGCGAAACTCGTTCTTGCGCTTAAATGGCAGCAACGCGACCCGAGAACACTGCGCAGGTGATAATACGCCGGACACCGGAACCTATGAAGGCAACGACGACGAGCGAGAGAAGACCTATATATATATATATATGTATATTATGCCCTTTAAAACAATATTCTTACAAACTAAAAGATCAGTGTTAGTTATTGTGGCCGTTATCGGGTACAGATTGTGTTTAATAACCAGTTCTCTTTGAAGTCAATTAAAGTTCAAAGTTCAAATTATACTGTTCGATTTAATGATTCAGGTGATTTCACAGGTTTACAATCAGGTTTACAAAATTTACAGACATTGGCGGTAGTTCACGTGTTAACTGTTTATTATATAGTGCGCACGAGTTCACATTTACGGAAGTTCATTGACACAAGTTCACGTAAAAACTGGAAAAAGATAATTACAAAGAAATTAAATAAGTACATGTATGGGTACGTACGTACATGTACATGTAAAATCATGTGGGAGAATTAACATGCTCCTAAAAGTGATGTAATATAACCCCACAATAACCAGGTATATAATAAACGGTAAAATATATTTTACACAACATGCAAATGTCGTCACAGTTGTTGAGGTCTCACTCTATTACAAAAAGAAAAAAAAGATAAATATATGTGATTATGCTTGTGTATTAATTATTTGTGAATATGGTAAGGTTACATTCGGAAAGCATTTGGTGCAATTTATTTATGAAAAAATGCCATAATATTAGGTTAAAGGGATCGTATACGTTTGGTGATTAGAACCCACTGTTTGTTTCAATCCTATATAGTTATAGATATATACCATAAAACTAACCTGTAAAAATTTCATTTCAAAAGGTGGTAGCGATTTTGAGATATTCTGGAGCGGTTTTGTCCACGCAGGAGGAATAATTTGCATTGGAATACACACTCTGAGAAACGTCACTGCAGTAACGCTTCTCAGATTCAAATTTTTGGGGATAAAAAGTGATATCTTTTTCCATAACCGCAGTACTTCGAAATGAATATTTTCTAAAAATGCATTATACTATCCAAAGCTGCTCTACTTCTTACCAAGTAAGTTTTTATTGCCATTAATTTTTGGAGTAATTACCAAACGTATACGATCCCTTTAAAATGTGTCACTCAACTTTTAATTCAAGTGGTGAGAACATCTCAGAATGCACAACAGAGCATCAAGAATTCAACTTCTCCGGGACCCCAAGGCAGACCCCGGACCCCACGCCGCGAGGGCTTCGCGCTATACGCGCTCGCAGTTTCATACACAATCGTTCTCTTTTTCACGCCCCTCTCCCCCCCCCCCCCCCCCCGTTTGGAAAATCTTGGATCCGCCCCTAAGCTTGTTGATTAGTGAAAGTAATTTTATTTAAGCCCCCCTAAGACAAAATCCTGGGTGCGCCGTTGTGCCCATCACTTGTGGTTGATCCACTTTACCCAAACAGAATAATGAAATCTGCTGCTCATTTTTTAAATAATTTTGTTTGTGTTGGTAATTTTTTTTACAAAAACACCTAACATTTCGTAACCGACAAATTTAAAGTGTACGGTTGGTAAATAAGCACTATACAGGGTGTCCATAAAAAAGAATACCCATTTTCAAATTCATAAGATTGCAACACTACGGAATATTTCTGAAAAGGACAAAATGTCTGTGGAAATGATAGAATGACCTCTGTCCAATGGTATAAGGTTCATTATCTCATTGCCATGAATGACTTAACAAACAAGACAGTTATGAAAGGTACTGAAATCAGCACTCTGACAGGTTGGGATAATAAGGCGGGCAGTGAGAGACATGAGACGAAGATGTCAGCTATGCATTAACATGAATAGTGGTCATGTGGAGGGTACATCACCTTAAATTTGTCAGGTAAGTGTACCACAACAAAATAAATGGATCAGAAACAAGATTCATAGACCCTGTCATAACTTGTTCAATGTGTTCAAACAGCAAAATAATTTGTCCTTAAAAACAACTGCCTGATCTTTGTCACTCAAGTGAAAATAATTTGTCACAGTGCCGAATTTAGTGCCTTTCATAATGTCTTGTTTGTTCAGTCAACCATGGCAATGACATAATGAACCTTGTACCATTGGACAGAGGACATTCTACCCTTTCCACAGACATTTATATTTTCCATACAAAATGCAAAAATAAGTCACATGAAGTTTTTTGGAAAAGCCAACTGTCATTTTTACATTTAGGACAGATACTTCTTTTTATAACTCGTGTTAGGCGCAATCCAGTCTTCCTGCTCGGCGCGAACTGCTGATCTGCACGAACTGCTAATCTGCGCGAACCGTTCATCGCGTGCGCTGCTGTGATCATAGGGAGGTACAGCCGGGTAGGCCCGAATCGGATCGCGCTGCATTCGTTGTCGGTTGATCGTCCCTCAATTGGCCGATCGTGCCACCACAAGTCGATTGCCTTCTATTTAGCTCTTCCATTTAGTTCCAATGCACGAGTTATTGGGGGTTGTTCTGCAAAAGAGAAGTAAAAACTGAGAAATAGGCCGACGGTACTTGTGCAAATGCATTTTTGATAGCGCAGATTTAGAGACTGCGCCCAACATTCTGATTTTGGACCCCCAAAAGTAGGTTATCTTCCATTTCCTGCATCTGACAACATTGATTTTCAGATTCAGGACATCAATCTGAGTCGAATCACACAAAGTTTTTTCGTTCCCAAACCTTTCCACAGACATTCATCTTTTTCTAAAAAAAATCAGTAGTTTTACAATAAAATCAGTTTAAAAATGAGTATTCTGTTTTTATGGACAACCTGTAAAAGCACCGCACCATATTATGCAAAACATGGCAATATATTTAAGAAAATGAAGAAAAAAGAGGTATATATACATATATATATTACATATAGCAGCTTTTAAACAACGTTGTTGAAAATAATAAAGTTTGAGTATTGCATTAAAAAGGGCCATGTAGTATAAGTATTATGTTAGAAAATAATCACCTTTGTCGTTTTGATGCACTTTGGTGTCTTCTCTGGGCCGTAGTAGTTCATCGGGCGCAGAAAACTGCACAAAACCCAAAGTCCCTGACCGTTGAAGCATGTTGTGTTCATATACACGACGAAGCTATTGATTGTCGCCACTTTCGCTCATCGACGACATCTCAATAGGCGATGCAGGCATGTACATGTACGTCCTTGTCACACACACCCGCATGCATCAAAGCGCGTCAATATATTAATATCATGAAAACCATACCAAGCTATCGCGATGATAACGTGGCAATAACAATAACGTGGCGAAAGTACGACCATAGAGATGGTACGGCATTGAACGTGGTTCTGCCGATGATACGGTGCAGTGCGAACAGCGGCTTGTGTTAACCGTTTCCTGGGATTTGTTTTTCCCCCACCGGGGCTAGGCGAGGATGCGGTGCCTGACGCCTCGGCGCAGAAAACGGCTGTTGCTGCTGTTTGGTGCCTCATTTATCGTCAGTGCGTTGGTTTTGATGAGCTTACACCCAGAAAGCACTACAGATATGCTGGTAAGATTTGCAATTTATAAAACTTCAATATTTATGCATATTTATTGCATATGATCTTTATATGCGCCGATATGTAACTTTAAAACTACTGTGTGCCTTGCGATAATATTGCGCTACATCAGACCTCTTTAATTTGTGGGTGGGGTGGTGTATTTTGGCAAATAGTGGAATCTAATTTAAGTATTTGATCATAGCAAGGAATCCATTTCGTTAAAATAATGCTGACATCCGTCTATCCTGGAAACTAATACGCCGTTTATTTATTTTCGTCGTCATCTTCCTTTTGTCAACGTACTGTTTTTTTTGTAACCACATTTCGAATTTCCTGACGACGGACATAGTACACTGTCTGAAACGTTGAGACCCCTTGGTTCCTTTAGAACCACGCAACTCACAAGAGAGATATGTTAATACTCGGTGCTACCCTAAACCTTGACCTTACAGTATTTAAAGCGATATTATTTTGACCCCCAGCGATTCATATCAAGTGAATATTAATTTTCTTATAAATTATTGGCATCATGGACCCTGTATTCCTATATATAGCGACCATTAAGGTAACGGGCAGGCACCATTTGCAAACATTGAAACACAAACTTTTAAAATATCACGAAACATCCTACTGCAATGGACTCGATGTAAAAAACAGGATTATGCGGCCTATCGCCTGTAGTTGCTGTTTTTTCCCAGAAACTAGGAACTTCCATCATTTCCTGTTTGGACCAGAACCATTGTCAGTATAGGCCTACTTACTTCCGTCGAGAATAATGACGATACAGTTTTTCAGATTTGTTTTCGAAAAAAGTATGATATCCACTGAGCTGAAATGTCGACTTTTTTTTATTAACTTGCTTTAGGTTTGTTGTATTTTTTTTCCTTGAATTGGCAAAATACTTTTAGCGGGAAATGGCGTCCATAATTATATATACCTTTAATCAACAATGCATTCCCAAAGACTAATTCTGAGAGAAAGGGTCAATCCCTAACAGTCCACAGGGGCCTTATTCACAAAAGGCACGCAAGCGTTTGCGGGCTTGCAAACGGGTGGTGTTTGCAACGCATTTCACAAAGATGGCGCTATTTTAGCAAGGACGCAATCTGCAACGCTAATAATATAATAATTTAACGGGAGCTAAAATTGGTACCGCAAAGAACGCAATCGCAGATTGGAAGGGAGAAAATGGCGCTATTGCTTGCTGTAGACGCAGCTATGCGAAGAAATCTTCGCAGGAATAGGATTTTTTCGCGATAGGATAAATCTTCTCGAACAGTATGATGACGTTGATTTAATAAAGCGATTTCGGATGCCTCACCATGTCATTCTGGAGGTCATAAATTTGATTGAAACTGAGACTAAACATCCGACACAACGGTCTCATGCCATACCTGCAAGTCTACAAGTACTGTGGGCACTTCGCTATTATGCAACTGGGAATTTTCAATTTGTTAGCGGAGACCTAACTGGAATCAGTCAGGCCTTGGTGTCCCGGATTGTAACACGGGTGTCGGCTGCTCTTACGAACAAAAGTCAGTAGTTGATTAAGTTCCCTCGGCTGCAAAGAGATCAACAAACCGTCAAGGAGGGTTTCTTTAAGAGAGACAGACACCGAATACCAAATGTGCTTGGTTGCCTTGATGGTAGCCTAGTACCCATAAAGGCTCCCAGTCAGAATGAAGATGCATTTGTATGTCGGAAGAATATTCTGGGCAAAACCCACGGAGTCGGGCAGGGACTGGAAACCCAATTTACATATTGGCCCAGAAGGCATTGGAACCCGGGTCATATGAGGCTTGGAAAGAAGGACAGATTTTACACACACCCTGACCCTACAGGGAGGTATAATCCCAAAGTATTATATATTCAGATTGCGGCGTGCCTCCCGTACGTGCGCTATAATATTTGTTTAGGGGTGTTTTGTTTTGCCGCGTCGCGGACGGCGGCTGAGTGTATAAGCGCTTAGTGTTGTTGTTGTTCTTCTTGTTGTGCCAAATTTGACACCCAGGAACTTTTCGGTAATCACTTAACCAGTTTGCGCAATTTAGGCCTTGCTCGCTACTGACAGACATTTCCGGTCTCGCTCTTGACGTATTTATGCGTCATCCGTTTTGATTCTGGGGAAAACTGTGTGTGTATATGCATCCTCCGGCGCGAGAGCAACCTCTATTGGTTGTCGTTGTCGTTTTGGTTGTAGTCGAACAGTGCCTTCCGAACATCATGCATTGTTTTCGTCCCGTGCGCACGATGTGAATTTAGCAGGGCTCCTTCAGCTTTCGGCACGAGTGAAAAAAATATATATACCTGTGTGATTCGCCGTACCATCTATCAAGCAATGTCACGGCGATACGCGGTGCATCAATCGATTTTTTTCCCCAGCGTGGTAAAGGCCAATTATTATAACTGGACGTATCTAGACCGCACACTAAATGGAAGATACTTAGATTCTCAGAACCTTGCTTTCTTTTCAATTAAACTCATCCCCACAATAAACTTGGAGTCTAAAAATAGTCCAACAAAAATTAGCATCATCCGAACTCGAACCTCAATCTTACGATCATTAATTTAACCCATTACTTGGCTACTGTGAGAGATTGAAATAAGCTGTTTTTTTTTAAAAGTGCTTTAATGTACCTCTGGGTCTACGTGTAACTAGTTGATTGAGCATTAACAATATATTTTAGCTTTTTGTTGAAACTACTGAATAATCATGACGCGAGGGGTGTAGAAACGCCCATTTACCTCTTTACCATGCAGGAGAAAAAAAACTACGCGACCCGGCATGCACTGCATAAGACGGTGTAGCATGAATTAAGACTATGAAATACAGAGTCATTGGTAGTATTACGCATGCTCAAAGATGGTGTGTCCGTGCTTTTAGGGGGTTGCACCCTGAAAAATAGATTTTCAAATTGAATTGAAATTTTTTAGCATTGTATTTGTTATGAGTATTCGAATAAGACATCGCTAGAAACAAATTAGCCAACGGCAAGTAATTAATTAATCAAATTCAAATTAAGAATGAGGAGCGTCCAGCTCATGCTACTGGAAATGTGAAAGTCTAATGAAAGACTGCTGATAATATTTTTATATTTAATTCTCGAGCGTATAGTCGTCATCTCTTCTTGGCCTGCTGCGATTAACTTTGGGAACAACTTAATTCTGTACGGCCTAGTCACACCCAGAGAAAGAATACACACGCTCACATAACATTTTAAGAAAGTTCCAATGTATTAGTCAAGTTATATTAACACCAATTGAAAGAGAAATAATATCTCTGCTAAAATGCATGAATACCGTTGCCCATATAATTGATTAAAACCTCTAACATTTTCGGCCGTCAGCCTACGTGTTGTAAGAATGAACATTTTTTTCTCAAATTATTGGTACCAGAGATGAGTCATCCTTGACAAGTGTTTACAACCAACAAAAAAGCTAACGGATAAGCGGGTTACCAGGGGCACAAAGGCTAGTCTAGTACGGCTTTTTGTAATGATATGGCAATTGACCATTTGCGTGTGGAATTTGAATAATATCTGGTACACTGACTTGTTCATTCAGCTTGGCACAGTTTACATTTAAATTCTTCAGACCAAAGACACTGTTGCTATATCACGTGATTCGGGGCAAGCCTTACGCTAGCAACCCCCGGCTCTGGAATGGTCTGGTTTCTTTGTACCATTCTCAACCATTGTGAACAATGTATTGGTGCTGAGCGTCTCTAACGTAACTATGCAAGAGCTTGCCCCGAATCACGTGATATAGCAACAGTGTATTTGGTCTGGATAATTTAAAGTCAAACTGTGCCAAGCTGTGTGAACAAGTCAGTGTACCAGATATTTTTTCAAATTTCACACGCAAATGGTCAATTGAGACCGTTCCCGGGCAACTGCGGGCAAGTCCGTCCCGATACAGGCACATGCGTGCCGATGCGATCCAATGGGTTCCAAATCTCCTTTGTTTGGGTTTGCCCGCATGTGCCCACATAGAGAGACTCAAAAATAAAAGAGAAAGAAGGGGGAGGGAAAATCAGGGCACTAAAATTAAAATACCCACGGGACAAGACAGAGAGGGCGCGACGAGACTTTGGCTGGTTCGGGCGCAGCCCAGTCTCCTTCTTTATTTGTGTACATATCACAATTGACCAATTGTGTGTATATCACAATTTAAGAAACTATACATGCGCAGTAATGCTGGCAAAACGGAGGTTGGTTCTTAAAGAGTGAATAAACAAGTGTATGATGTTCTTAATTAATAAGAATTGCTGTTAATGAACTTTTTCTTTCTTTCTGTGCCCTAACCCAAATTTTCCCTTATCCTACTCCAAACTTAAACCAACTAATTCAAGTAATTAAGAACATTGTACACTTGTTTATTCACTCTACAAGAACCAACCTCCGTTTTGCCAGCATTACTGCACATGTATACAGTTTCTTAAATTGTGATATACAAACAATTGGTCAATTGTGATATGTACACAATTTAAGAAGGAGACTGGGTTGTTCGGGCGGTATGTTCTTGACACGCGAAACTCGTTCTTGCGTTCGAACGGCGGCAACGCGACCCGATAACATTGAACACCGGAGGACGAGCGAGAGGAGACATAATTTCCTTAAAAAACAAGATTCTTACAAACTACAAGATCAGTGTTAGTTGTTAGACAGTGGAGGCATCGCATAGGGCATACAGTCTCACTATAGAAAAATCAAAATTTCTTTCGCATTCAAATAAGAGGGTAAATAAAAGTGATTATGTTTGTGTCCTAATTATTTGGGATAATGATCGGGATACATTCGGTAAGCGTTGGTGCAACTTTTGTTTAAATAAAAAACTATAACGTGAGGTAATTTTTTTTGTGTAACTCTGCTTTTATTTCAAGTGATCAAAAACTGCTTATAATGCACCACGTGAGCATCTAGAATTCACAATTTTCCGGGGCCCTAAGGCGGGCCCCGGACCACACGCCGTTAGGGCTTCGCGCTACACGCTCGCGGTTTCATACAAATAATTTTCTCTTTATCACGGCCCCCCGTTTGAACAATCCTGGATTCGCGAGCCAATACGGCTCATCAGGCTGGGGTTTAAATCTTGGATAAAACGACTGAGAAAATATTTCTAAACGCCCTGGAGTGGGTGCTAATCCATCACAAGCTACTACCTATATAATGCCGGTACCCATTTATATCCCTATGTAGAGAGATGGAGGGGTGGAGTGGCTTGCCAAAGTACACAACTTTATGGCTATACCAGCTGGATTCGAACCCCCGACCCTCTGATCATGAGTCACAAACCCTAACCATGCACTAGGCCACACCCCCATATAGACCAGTATAATGTGCACACATTTTGCATGGTTAATTGTTTGTCATCCCCGTGGTTTGTGCTGCAATAATGAGCAATATTCCAGTGTTCTCGGTCATTCCAGTGGACTTCTGAAAAAAGCTTTTAACAAAATTGCAAAATTAGGAACGTAAGTAGTGCTCAAGGTAACTTGACCAGGTAATTTTGCCCATTTGTAATGGGCTCTTAACCAATCAGAAGGCCGCATTTTCCCCACGTGACCCTCATTAGCATAACATGAGGAGCGGGGGTGTTACGGTGTGAGGGGCTCGCGTAAATGCAAATAAATATAAGAGTGTACCAATTTGTAAGTATGGTGTTTTTTTAATGTAATGTTTAAGTATACAGTACGTGGTATGGTATACGTAATAGAACTAACGAATGAATGAACGGGATGTATTTTGTATATTGTAAGATTGTATATGCATAAGTGGCATGTATTGTATAACAATATAGTACGGGGGAGGGTGCTGATAATTACCTGAGCCGAAGGCGAGGGTAATTATCAGCACCCAGACTCCAAGAGGTATTAAACAGAGTGATTAATACCGACCGAACACACATTTATTCCCATTCATAAATAACTTTTTTGTAAAATTCAGCCCCAAAAGCCCCGAAAATCCCAGAAAATTGTCGCAAGTAAATGTCGGTGTTTCGCCATTCTGTCTGACGTGTCTGTGTCAAATGACATGTTTCCGCCTCTGTCGCTCTCTACACAATACATGCAATAAAGCGTATTTACTGTGAACCAGACTATTACTGCCATTGACAACCTCGTTCCCAAGGTGTCGAGCTGTACGCGCTCAACACTACCCGCTCTTATTATTGGAGACGAGGTACTGTTTAGGGTTGGAAATAAAGTGAGCCCTGGGGACGGAATGTTGTTTCCATCTATGTTTAAACACTTCCAGCCATGTCTTTATCGTCCGTTTAATACCGGCCACGTGACGGGCTCTCGACCAATAAGAATGCCTAAACTGTCCCAGGTATTTATGAATAAAGCTTAAGTCACATAGAAGCCGGCGTGTTCCCGGTGACCCACGGAGAGCCACGGTGCTGAAAATGGCCGCGCCGTGGCTCACCGTGACGAAAATTGCAAAAAAAATCGTCGATGCTCGACTCGAGACCGTCCAGCAAGGTGAACCACAGGGTGGAGCCGGCGTGGACCCGGCGACCCACGGCGACAATACGGTTTCTTCCCGGCGTGCTCCCGGTGAGCTCCCGGCGTCGCCCCGGTAGGGCACGGTGCCCCACGGTGGAATACGGCGAGCTCCCGGCGTCGCCCCGGTAGGGCACGGTGCCCCACGGTGGAATACGGCGAGCTCCCGGTCTGCCACGGCGAGCTCCCGGCGTCGGGCCGGTGCGTCACGGTGCGACACGGCGTGCTCCCGGTGCTGCACGGCGAGCTCCCGGTGGCGCACCGTGGAAGCACCGTGGCTACGCCGTAGCTCTGCCGTGCTCCACCGTGGTCCACCGTTTCGAGGCCGGGATGCACCGTGCTCGAAAATACACTCCCGGTACGTCATGGCCCCAACACGGCCCCAACACGGTGCTCCCGGCGTCAATACGGCGCCGAGACGGTGTCGTCCCGGAGCATCACGGTGTCACGGCGCCTCACGGCGCTTCACGGCGAGTCACGGTAGTTTAAAGCATGTTTAAAAATTATTTTTTGGCCCACGGCGCGCCACGTTTCATCACGGCTAATGGCCCTGTCACACCAGAACGTTTTAGGCCAACGCGTGAGTAGTGTGCTAAAAATAGTTGATACGCTGGCAAACGCTGAACTTCCACAGACAAAGTCAAGTGGAACCGTGATTTCAGCGTGTACATAACGCCTTGATAACGGGTTCATAGCGTTTGCCAGCTCGTGAATAACGCGTTAGTAACGCGTTCGACGACTGATGAACGACTGCCCAGCGCGTGAGTAGCGCGGTCCAACGCGCGCCAGCGTACGGCAACGACCACATGATATAGTTGTACAAAAAGATGACGCGCTACTACAGTAATGGCCCTGTCACACCAGAACGTTTTAGGCCAACGTGTTGGAATTTCGGCAACACGCGGGTAAACGTTGACCAACGCTAGGCCAGCGTTCGCAACGCGCTGAGCGCGTTACCCACACGCTGGAACACGCTGTCACACGCTGAGACAAAAATACGTTTTTCAACATACCTAAAAAAAATCAGCGTTTGCCAGCGTGTGACTGCACACGCTGGCGGCGCGCAAGAAGGCCGTTACTCACGCGTCGAACGCGCTAGACGATCGTTACCAACCCACTACTCTCACGCTGGCGACCCGCTGTCGTATTTTTACTATAAATCAGTGATGCGTTCCTTACACGCTGAGCGCGTTCCTCACACGCTACTCACGCGCTGGCATACGCTATGAACCCGTTATCAACCTGTATGGACACGCTGAAATCACGGTTCCACTTGACTTTTTCTGTGAAAGTTCAGCAATTGCCAGCGTATCAACTATTTTTAACGCGCTACTCATGCATTGGCCTAAAACGTTCTGGTGTGGCAGGGCCATAACCAGCGTGTCGCAAGCGTACGCCGGCGTACGCCAGCGTGTGAGTAGCGGGTTGATAACGATCGCCTAGCGTGTTCGACGCGTGAGTAACGAATCTCCAACGCGCCGCCAGCGTGTGCAGTCACACGCTGGCAAACGCTGGAAATTGTAGCTATGTTGAAAAAAAATCTGTTTTCCTCAGCGTATGACAGCGTGTCCCAGCGTGTGAGTAACGCGCTCAGCGTGTTGCTAACGCTGGCCTAGCGTTGGTCAGCGTTTGCCAGCGTGTTGCAAAAATTACAACACGCTACTCCCGCGTTTGCCTAAAATGTTCTGGTGTGACAGGGCCATTATCACGGAGTGCCGAGGTGTCAAGACGGCGTCAAGACGGCGTGGCCCCGATCGACCACGGTTCGTCACGGTTCTCACGCCGTGGCTCGCCGTGACTCGCCGGGAGCCCTATGTGACTGTAGCTTTAGCAATGTAACGTAATTTTAGGAAGGTAATTTACTAGCTACGCAAGATCTAACCTATAGTATAATAATGGTACAACACTACAGGTGTTTTAATAAACCATTGAACATAATTTTAGATAATAACATAATAAGAGTAAATAATTAAAAAAATACATAATAGGAAGGTAATTTACTAGCTACGCAAATCTAACCTATAGTATTATAATGGGTACAACACTACAGGTATTTTAATAAGCCATTGAACATAATTTGAGATAATAACATAATAAGAGTAATAATTCAAAAAATACATAATAGGAAGGTAATTTACTAGCTACGCAAGATCTAACCTATAGTATTATAATGGGTACAACACTACAGGTATTTTAATAAGCCATTGAACATAATATTAGATAATAACATAATAAGAGTAAATAATTCAAAAAATACATAATAGGAAGGTAATTTACTAGCTACGCAAATCTAACCTATAGTATTATAATGGGTACAACACTACAGGTATTTTAATAAGCCATTGAACATAATATTAGATAATAACATAATAAGAGTAAATAATTCAAAAAATACATAATAGGAAGGTAATTTACTAGCTACGCAAATCTAACCTATAGTATTATAATGGGTACAACACTACAGGTGTTTTAATAAGCCATTGAACATAATTTGAGATAATAACATAATAAGAGTAAATAATTCAAAAAATACATAATAGGAAGGTAATTTACTAGCTACGCAAGATCTAACCTATAGTATAATAATGGTACAACACTACAGGTGTTTTAATAAGCCATTGAACATAATTTGAGATAATAACATAATAAGAGTAATAATTCAAAAAATACATAATAGGAAGGTAATTTACTAGCTACGCAAGATCTAACCTATAGTATTATAATGGGTACAACACTACAGGTATTTTAATAAGCCATTGAACATAATATTAGATAATAACATAATAAGAGTAAATAATTCAAAAAATACATAATAGGAAGGTAATTTACTAGCTACGCAAGATCTAACCTATAGTATAATAATGGTACAACACTACAGGTGTTTTAATAAGCCATTGAACATAATTTGAGATAATAACATAATAAGAGTAATAATTCAAAAAATACATAATAGGAAGGTAATTTACTAGCTACGCAAGATCTAACCTATAGTATTATAATGGGTACAACACTACAGGTATTTTAATAAGCCATTGAACATAATATTAGATAATAACATAATAAGAGTAAATAATTCAAAAAATACATAATAGGAAGGTAATTTACTAGCTACGCAAGATCTAACCTATAGTATAATAATGGTACAACACTACAGGTATTTTAATAAGCCATTGAACATAATTTGAGATAATAACATAATAAGAGTAAATAATTCAAAAATACATAATAGGAAGGTAATTTACTACGCAAGATCTAACCTATAGTGTTTTAATGGTACAACCCTACATCTGAGTTATTCTGTTGAGTGCACTGACCTCTATACATGGACAGATCATCATTGTTTCATTTTGAAGTCGGCATGCGGAGAAGTGCAACATGGCGGACCCACGACGTGACTCTGTGAGCCAATGAAATGTCCAGGTGTTGGTACGATACGTATTACGTAATGTTTATAAATACAAAATGTACAGAATAAATCCACTGACCTCTACACCTGGACATTTCATTGGCTCACAGCAGTGACGTCTCGGGTCCGCCATGTTGCACTTCCAGTTCGCGCCGACTTCAAGTGTTAGCACAGCAGAATATGGACAATGATCCGTCCAGGTGTAGAGGTCAGTGGTTGAGTGCTATGCACAATAGCCTCTGTACTAGAATGGGGGAAACCCAAGGACGTCACTTGTATGGAACGTATGGAACGTAATTTTAGATAATAACATAATAAGAGTAATAATTCAGAAATACAATAAAAAATACATATAATACATAGAAAGGTCATTTATTCATTCAGGATCGTACAGGCCTGGTATATGACCGTGTAAGTCTCGCGCATAAAGATCACGATTGAACTTCGGTGCATCACTGAGCCGCCAGCTGTAGGACTTTCACGTGTGAGTGGTTTTGCTGTCTATGCAGTCATGCACGACTGTCTAAATTATTGAAGAAAAGTAGAGAATTTTTTTTTAATCTGGCTTATTGTCGGAAAGAGAAAACAAACCCTCCCCCCAAAAAAAATAATTAAAAAAAATAATAATAATACAAATAACAAATAATAATACAAATAACAAATAATAATACAAATAACAAATAATAATACAAATAACAAATAAAATAAAATAAAAAAATCCCTGTTCAGATGTTGACGTTTGCGGACGTCGAAGAACGTCCATATTTACATAAATTATATGGCGACGACCGCCTTTTACTGCATGTGGTCTACGCTTTAGAAAGACTATGCGCGTGAACGAGAACAATGGTCTGACGTACATTATGACGTACTATACTTTTTCGTTTTCTTTTTTCCTAATTTGTAAATTAAAATTAAAAATAATATTTGTTAAGGAATTTACCTTCGAGTAAAATGAACAGCGTCAAAACGAAACAAAATCTGGAAAACTACTCGCTTTGCACGTTGAAGCTTCTATAGGTGGCCAGAGGTTTGGTTTCTCATAAGGTTTCGACTGTTTTTGAGGTCAACTAACACGCTATATTATTTGTTACGAAAATATATAAATTTTCCTGTGATTTACTATTTGGCTGATTAAGTCAGGCCCGTTTGAGGACCCGCTTTGTTCACAGATTTGAGTTAGAAATCCGTACAATATATAGAACTTTAATTAATGTGCATGCATAACAAACCTCATACAGTGCAACGGTCACAACGATATATAAATCATTTACATACATTTTAAAATTCAATCACACAATCAATAAATTGCAAAACATATGGTACGTACAATGTAAACTCAAACTTGTCAACTTCACCTTACGTGCGTCAATCTTGGTTATCATACATTCAATAGACGTATAAATTGATCGCAGGCATTCGCAGAGAATTATTGAACATGTTCAAAATTTCTGAACTTACTCTGCGTGTGTCTGCGATCACCTGCGTGCTTGTTGCGTACTTCAAACCTATAAAACCTATCAGTTGCGTGTGAGTTGCGTTTGGAACATATGACCACTATTTTGTATTTGCAACCATACGCAACTGGTGATCGCTAAGGTGTGAGGGCACCTTAACCACCTCGCCCAGATTTTGAAAATATAAACCATACTCTTTATAGTCTAAGAGCTAGCTCCATAAGATTTCACCCAATTTCACCCAAAGGGTTTGACCCCTTAAAGTTACCTAGGTTGTCCAAGTCATTCACCAAAAAAAGTTGGTCAGCCTCCTCCCCCCCAGAGGTTGGGTCTGAACCCCAGACCCCCTTTAAAAGCGCCCCAAACGGTTGATTTCACCCCATCTAATTCATGGACCAAAATTTGTCAAAATAGTGAGGTGGATTAAGGACAAAAAACACGAAGATCGTGACACGGTGGACAAAAGCACCAATTTTTTTTTAAAGACTCCTATGGGTATGTAGATTAATAAAATCCCATGCTCCAAAAAATTGCAATGACCTTGACCTAATTATGACGTAATATATTCAAAATGGCTGCCATTTCCTTAAAACGGCATGTTTTTAGTTATATAATGCCGAGGCAAGTGATTTTAGTAGCGAATTATATGTATCAAAGGCCAAGGAATTGCATGGCAACGTTTGTGTTGCGTTGAAACAAACAGTTTCATCATTTTTGTATTAAATTTGTCTATATTAGCATATGATGGTATACAATACCTCATCATCACCTTGGGAAAATCAGTGGTTTGTATTAAAATATTTTAACATGTTTCAATTTCAGCTCATGGTTGTGTTGTTGTATAGTGAACCTAAAGTCCAACTACAGTCCCTAATGGCCCTGTCACACTAGAACGTTTTAGGCCAACGCGTGAGTAGCGCGTTAAAAATAGTTGATATGCTTGCAAACGCTGAACTTCCACAGAAAAAGTCAAGTTGAACCGTGATTTCAGCGTGTTCATAACGCGTTAATAACGGGTTCATAGCGTTCGCCAGCGCGTGAATAACGCGTTAGTAACGCGCTCGACGACTGATGAACGACTGCCCAGCGCGTGAGTTTACAGTGTAGTTGTACAAAAAGATGACGCGCTACTACAGTAATGGCCCTGTCACACCAGAACGTTTTAGGCCAACGTGTTGACATTTCGGCAACACGCGGGTAAACGCTGACCAACGCTAGGCCAGCGTTCGCAACGCGCTGAGCGCGTTACCCACACGCTGGAACACGTGTGAGTAGCGGGTTGATAACGATCGCCTAGCGTGTTCGACGCGTGAGTAACGAATCTAAAACGCGCCGCCAGCGTGTGCAGTCACACGCTGGCAAACGCTGAAAATTGTAGCTATTTTGAAGAAAAACAATTTCCTCAGCCTAAGACAGCTTGTCCCAGCGTGTGAGTAACGCGCTCATCGTGTTGCTAACGCTGGCCTAGCGTTGGTTAGCGTTTGCCAGCGTGTTGCCAACATTACAACACGCTACTCACGCGTTGGCCTAAAATGTTCTGGTGTGACAGGGCCATAACGTACCTCACGATACGCCAGACGTTCAGACAGTCGCCGTGGAAGAAAGTGGGATTTAAAAACCGTTCGGGAATGTGCCTGTTGGTGGACTTGACGACCGGTTATAAAAGATCCAGTAATGTCAAACCCGGCACGAGGGGATAGGTATAGTTTAAAGACACAGAGATCACACATAGAGGAAACAGTAAGAACTCAAAATACACGCGAAGTACGGACAGTTCTATGGTTATAATTTATTACATTTCGATACAACTATATTTTTTAAATCAATTAGGTGAAGGAATTATGTTTCTCTAGAAAGAACTACGGTATTAATTGGCATTTTCTTTAAAAATATTATATTTAATAAATTAATAAATTAGAAAATATGAATTAAATAGTTTAAGGATATAAACAATTGTGTTCAATTTGGAAGTTAGCAGATATGGTTCAGATATTTCTCGAGCCTGTAATAATACACTTTTTACATTACAAACTCAAAAGATGATTTTCAAAAATAAAGAAATGAATTAAAATTATACAGTATAGTGTATAACCAATGTGTATTTTAATTGACATAAATCAATCTTTAATAATGAATTGTATAAGAAACTTATCGTGTAATTTAGACTTAATACTAAAGAATTTTATTTTATTTTATGTATAAGGGCGTGTGGTAAATTATCGGAAAATTATGAAAACATTAACCGATATGTATGCGTAACTTAAAAACTTAACTTAAAATGAGTAGAGCTTAAACATCACGTCTCATATAGTGAACAGCTGCCCGTTATATAGTTGAAAGTTGTTATTTAATTGAGTAAAAAGTGATCTTTTTAATATAGGCATACATGCCCGTACAGCAATGGCTGTCGGCGAAATAATGTTATAAGGAAACACGCGTCTACAGACTTGTGGTTCTCTGAGGATATTTTTAAGAAGGAATTACGCTTCCACTAACCTGTGGCTCTTTGAATATATTTTTAGAAGGGAATTACGCGTCCACAAACCTGTGGCTCTTGAAGAATATTTTTAAGAAGGAATTACGTGTCCACAAACCTGTGGCTGTCTGAGGATATTTTAAAGAGGGAGCCACGCGTTCACCAACCTGTGGTTCTTGGAGGATATTTCTAAAAAGGAATTACGCGTCCACAAACCTGTGGCTGTCTGAGGGTATTTTTAAGAAGGAATTACGTATCTACCAACCAGTGGCTTTTGTAGTAAATTATAAAGAAGGAATTACGCGTTCATAAACCTGTGACTCTTGGTGGATATTTTTAAGAAGGAATTACGCTTCTACAAACCAGTGGCTCTTGGATGATATTATTAAGAATAAATTACGCGTCCAATACCGGTGGCTCTCGTGGAATATTTTTGAGAAGGAATTACGCGTCACAAACTTGTGATAGTCGGAGGATTTGTTTTGTTTTATTATATTCTTGTTTTTATATTAATATTATACTTTGAAGTTAGCAATCTTCCTGTGCAGTGTGCGGCTGGTACAAAACAACTGTTTTAGCTTAGGGTTGTTGGTGATAGAGATGTTATAACGCCGTAGTTGGGGCCCAGTATAGACCAGTGTATTTATTAAGGATTCGTTTAGCTTGTCTGACGTTGTAGCTGGCTTTGTTGAACGCCAATTTTTTGAGCGACGATCCTGCCCCTTTAAGTAGGTGGTTAATAGAAATAAACTGTAAAAAAAACCTAATAACTGTAACTGTAAGATGCAGTTAAATAAATGGTAACACACCATAATCCCTCGTCTACACAAACCAACTGTTATATGCGCTATTCAATATAATAAATATCTTGTCATAACCTATATCCGGTCAGAATCATTGTGTTTCATTGTGTTAATGTGTTATTGTTTTGGTTGATAGTTATTGTTTATTATATCATAACGACATCATGGTATCTTGTAGATCAGTGCCACGGTAATTATACTGTTACCATTTTGAAAAAAAAATATAGCATTTTGGTAAAAAAACGGCAATAAAATCTGTTTTCTTTCAAATTTCGTGTTATTTGTGTAGTATTGACGATGATGACGTCATATTTACATCAATATACATGTAGTCACCATAAAGGATATTAATTTTTTACAAACTAATACCACCCTCATTGAATTCCTTGACTTCAGAAACATAATTTTGGCATGTAGAAATCCCACCATGACATTTGCGTTTGCTTTATTACATAACAAGAGATTATGACGTCATAATGACGTAATTCAAGGTTAACAATTCTCAGATTTTTTGGAGCATGACTTTTTTGAAATCTATGGGTCAAACTGATACTTTGGTGAAAAAATGGTGCTTTTGTCCAGCGTGTAACGATTTTTTCCTTAATCCACCTCACTAAAAGTAAGTAGTAGGATAGTACATTCAAAAAAGAATAACTGACCAAATATCTTGTTGGAAAGGTGTGGGTCATGAATGAGATGGTATAAAATCAACCGTCTGTGGGCGCTTTTCAAGTGGTTCTAGGGTCCAGACCCAACCTCTGGGGGGAGGCTGACCAACTTTTTGAGCGCTAGAGGAAAAACGGGTTAGGGTTATAAGATAGGAGGAACAGCTGAGAGGCCCAGAATCAACATTTGAGGTAAAATTTGTTTTGGGGAATCGAGAAAAATTAGTATTTAGTCAACGTTTTTTACCTACACGAAGACAAAGGAATGTCCACAGTCCGTTTGTGAGGGAAACCTATATACATGTGTGTGTGTGTGGTTATACGTGGTTTTCTGACCGTTTTTGAGTCAAAATCAGTAGTTCCTATTTCTTAAAAAACAAACAAAGACAAACCCAAAGACCAACACCCCAACGAAGTACAAACAAGCACAATGACAAACAATTCAACAACCAAATACAAATCTGTTTACTGTCTTCGGTTCCTTCCTCCAAGATTGTTCTTCATATATATTGTAAATATGTCCGTCATTTGGTAAATATTTTTGCATTATACTGAAGAAACCGTTGGATATTTTTTTTCATAACTGGTCAGAGGCAGTTACTACCGTATAAATTTGGCCTGAACTATTTTAAAAACAGTACACGATCGCATTAACACGTGTACATGTGCATGCGTACGGTTTATTTCGGTAAACAGATCAATACGATCTTGATCTAGCAACATCGCAATGACACAATTTGTTTTACCTGTACATGATATAAACATTATACAGAAAATAAAAGGTGATCGCAGGTCCAAATTTAAGGTATCTGACCATGCAGGTTTTGGTAACGTACATGTTGCGAATGTGTTGTGTACCTTTTGCGATCGTGTTGCGTGTCTGATGCGATCCTGTTGCGTGTGTAGCGTACCCCCAACCTATTGTGCGTATTCCCAGCGTATCCCCAACCTATGCCCTGCGTATCCAACCTTGTTAGTTGCGTACTACATGCATGTCTAGAAATGGTATAAAATAGTGGCCCTTTTCTAGATCGGTGATATTGGACATCAGTTTAATCTGGTCAATTTAGCACTCCAACACATACAGAATATAATAAACAGAAGGGTTGGGGGGGGGGGGGGGGAGAAGGAGAAGAGTGTGGGTTAGACTGTGGATTAGCAGGCGCCTTGACCGATATTTGTAACTAGCCCGCAACTAGCACGCAGGTTCAACGCAACCTGTAAGTTTTGAACGCAACTCGTAAGTTCTGCATGCAACTCGTACGCAGGGAGGGGGGGGGGGGGGGGGGGATTTGGTCGCTATTAAATGAGTGGAATATTGCTCGTGGTGATTTTTAGCAAGGTGTATGCACCCCTAGTTGGAAAATGTGTAATAGCATTGCAGCGGTGGCAGCTTTTCGGATGTTATCATTCTTTTTTTCTTCAATGGCAGCCAAAATGCTTGTTACCATTATAATTAATATGTTAACAAGCACATTGGCGGCCATTTAAAACAAAAGGGGTTATACTAGTATAGGTTTTCCTGGCCAATTTCATCACAAATTATTTCACTTTCATTAACACACATTCGAATTCAAGCACTTCCCCCTAATTCATTCAAACTAGGGTTTCTTTTTAGTAGCTACTATTGCATTCATTTTCGTGTTTGTGCACACATGATTTCGTTCTTTTCATTCAGGTTCGCATTCGTCAACCTATTTCATTTATAGGCATTCAAGACTACATTTTACCATTCTTCAGTTGAATTTCTGCCACATAATTATCTACAATTACTGAAATCAAATTAAGACGCATCGGGGGGGGGGGGGGGGGGGGGGGGGGGGGATTTGGTCGCTATTAAATGAGTGGAATATTGCTCGTGGTGATTTTTAGCAAGGTGTATGCACCCCTAGTTGGAAAATGTGTAATAGCATTGCAGCGGTGGCAGCTTTTCGGATGTTATCATTTTTGTTTTCTTCAATGGCGGCCAAAATGCTTGTTACCATTATAATTAATATGTTAACAAGCACATTGGCGGCCATTTAAAACAAAAGGGGTTATACTAGTATAGGTTTTCCTGGCCAATTTCATCACAAATTATTTCACTTTCATTAACACACATTCGAATTCAAGCACTTCCCCCTAATTCATTCAAACTAGGGTTTCTTTTTAGTAGCTACTATTGCATTCATTTTCGTGTTTGTGCACACATGATTTCGTTCTTTTCATTCAGGTTCGCATTCGTCAACCTATTTCATTTATAGGCATTCAAGACTACATTTTACCATTCTTCAGTTGAATTTCTGCCACATAATTATCTACAATTACTGAAATCAAATTAAGACGCATCGAAGCGCAAATTAATTTGTTGCTAGGGTTTATTTTCTTTTTTGTTTATAGGCAACGAACTTAACTTCTGTGCGTTCAAAACATGAGTTGTGGCTTGTTATTCGAGGAAGCTGTATGGTAATATTCTGGCACTTGAGTGTTTCTTGTTAGATGCGTTTCCGTGTTGTTTGCTATTCATTTACGTTAAGTGTTTTGTTTTAATTGCAACAATTGTTCCTTGTGCTTTGTTACCCCATGATTACAATTAAAACCTGTACCCCGTATCTAGAAGAATGTTAAGCAAATTTAGAAAAGGTTATGGTGAGAAGTTTAAAATTAAAACAAAAATCTTTTGCTACAGCCCTTGTGATCGTTTGCACTGGTCTTTATGTTTTCTTCTTTATTTCTACTAATGTTCGGACCATGTCAAATTAAAAACTAAACAAATGTTTTAAAAAAAGGAAAAAGCTTACAATTATTATCACGGGTCGTTATAAGATTTACCAAAAACAAAATGTTGTTCTTTTCATTTTTTTCAGAGGTCCTTTTCTTTTTCTGTTTTATATGTATATATTTTTTTCTAATCGTTTTTCTATATCTGAAGTTTATTCAATGATTACTGGACGGTACTGCTAGGTATCTCGCTATGTACGTTTGGCTGTGGTTGTACTATTCACACACTTTTTAATAGTTATTTGCAGCCATCTTTTCGTTCAAATTCGCTCTACTTAAAGATATATAACGCAGAATAAGTGTGAAAATCAATTTTCTTCAAAATATCTGCCTTTATATAGGCACATACGAAATCAGAAAGCACAAACCATGGAAACGTATTTGAATGTGAACATTTGAAACATGTTTGCCAATTGTTGAAAATGAATGGCTGACCAGCCTCTTGCTGCTGGCTATTACCAAATTGAATGATCTTTGCGACCTCATGAATTTGAATGATCTTATTGGCCAGTGAATGCTAACTGGTGAAATGTAATTACTTCATTTGACTGTTGAATGCTAATGTAACGGAGCATTCATTTTCAAATGAAATTGAATGAGCCGGTATTAAATTGATTTAATTTATGTTTAAATTCGCCGGCAAAACCTATACTAAAAAACAAAACTGTCCACCGCTTACGATGCAATGCTATCACGCATTTGTCTAACTCTAGGTGTGCATATCTTGCCAACAAATCGATATGAGCAATTCTCCTCTCGATCATAAAGTGATGGCCCAATTTTTAGGCCGAGGCTGATGGCCAATGTGTCAATTTTAGCTGACCACGATTTGTGAAGCATGTTTCTGTCTTGCCGTCAAATATGAAATTTAGCATGGAAGGCACTGTTCGACTGCAACCAAAACGACATCGTCGTGCGGCTTCGCTTACGACTTAGTCGTCCGTGTGGTTTTGGTTACTGTTAAAGGGTTAGGGTAGCCCCGCTAGTGTGGCTAGGTTTAGTGTTGTCAATTGGATGCTTTTGCTATAGGGTATTTAAAGTCCTTGACAAACTGTATCTACCCGTTATTTTCGTGAAGAATTACAGAGGCATAAAATGCTTATTATTGTTATTACAAATTATGTTTTTGCAGACAAATAATTTGTTTTTTAAATAAATATATATAAATAAATGGGAAGAAAATTTAAAACATATGTAATTTATACAAACTCTAAAATCAGATTGTTTGAAATAACCAACTGATTGGTAGATATGTGTCCAACTAATAATATTGGTCAATTTTAACCACAATTGTGGTCTAAATAACCAATGATATTGGTAATTTTAACAACAAATATTGGTCAAAATAACTCATATTAATTTTTAAAATTTAGCAATATATTAGTTGGACACAAAGCTACTAATAACTTGGTTATTTTAAACCAATCTGTTTTTAGGGTGCAGCTGTTACTAATACGACAAACAGTGAAACTGCAGTTCTGTACATTGTTCTTTTTCATAATAATAACAATAAACACCGTTATACAGCAATCAAGATATTTTGTTTGGCATTATTATGCAAAAATATTGTGTGCATGTATTGATTATAATACGTGCTAGGTGTGTATCGGCCATCGTCGCTATATCTAATTACCACGCTGAAGGTCGCGTCAAACACGGGCTGCATCCATATCCTTAAATGTAAGCTCATGCCATGCAGTCTTCCATAGAACGATCAGGACAGATTTATGTTGCTAAAAAACAAATACAGTATTATAACCAAAATATTTGTGTACCATTCATTGGGTATTTATGGGTGCTGTGCCATGCCATATGGCGCCAATTATACCTCATATTGGATGATTATTTACTTTATGCTTTGTGTTATTGATGATACATGTATAAGTACTTCAATGAATTCACTGACCAAAAAAACCTATAAAACGATATACTGGACAACTATATCCATTACAAATGTCCAAAATAGTTGGCGATTAAGCGATTATCGTGTTAAATGGCCGCCATCTTGGATTTAGTGCGTATCCATGCTGGAAAAAATTGGAAACAGGTGGTTTTGAGTCCTATGTGATCTAAAGAAGTCAATAAGTACCAGTTTCAAGATTCTATATGAAAGGTTCACTCCCCTGTTAATTGCAACATAACAGCATACACTACAATGCATTGTATCGACTTCATAGGCAGGTGTACTGTGGCAGAGGAAACCCTTCCTTTTTGTGTTTTCCATTGTGTTCCCGGAATTTCAGGAATTATTTTAAGTTTTTTAAGGGATAATGGGCGGGGGGGGGGGGAGGATGGGGGGGGGGGGGGGGATTGGGGAGGGGGGGGGAGAATGGGGGGGGGGAGAATGGAGGGGAAGGATGGGGGGGAAGGATGGGGGAAGGATGGGGGGGGAGGATGGGGGGGGGGGGGGTGGGGGGGAGGATGGGGGAGGATGGGGGGGGAAGGATGGGGGGGGGGGGAAGGATGGGGGAAGGGAAGGATGGGGAGGGGGGGGGAAGGATGGGTGGGGGGGGGGGGGGGAAGGATGGGGGTGTTATTTAAAATAGTATGGATTGTATAATGGCATAGGGACAAGAGAGGGGGAAGGTGGGGGGGGGGGGGGGGGGGGGGGGGGTGACACCGATTTTCCACATATCGTGCTGGGTATAAGTTTTTGGTAAAACCAACCGAAAGACAAGTTTTTAAGGGTGCACCCCTGTATACAAAGTCCATAAACACCATTTATAAATGCCCATGAGGTGACGTTGTAACGTCTTGACTCGAGACTAGTTTAGCGTCAGCGGCTGGTGGAACAGCTTCTGTTTTTGAACGTTTGAGGGTGATGTATTTTCATCTGCGCCCTTATTCAGGCACTTAAAATAACATATTAAGCAAGACATGAGGCAGAGGGACACCCCCCCCCCCCCCCCCCCCCCCCCCACACCTTTGTGGTTGTTACTGTGTTTGCGGAATGTTGTGGTTTCTCAGGAATTTTGTTTAGGTTTTCACGGAGAGAGGGGCGGTGGGGGGTGGGGGATTGCGTTAGGTAACAATATTATGGGAAGCTAGGGAGGGGGGGGGGGGGGGGGGGGGGGGGAGTCCCTCGGTCTCATATCGTGGTGTGTATAGAAAATAAAACGTGTATGGTAATACATGTAATAGATTCTTCGATTTGTTGCTTTCTTTTACTTGTTGACGTTGATATATCTACTAAAGCCCCAGTCCCCACTGAAGCCGGATATGCTACGGATCGCCCCGGATCTCCCCGAAAGGCCCTGGATGAAACAGTCGTTTGATCCGGGGTCATTCGGGGTGGTCCGGGAAGGCAATAAAAAAGAGGTGACATGTTCCCCGGTTCTATGGTTCTACAACGGTTTGACTACGGTTCCGCCACGGATGGGCTCGGATCATCCCGGTTCAAGCCCCTCGCCCACCCCCCCCCCCCCCTCCCCCCCCCCCCCATGACCCCGGATGGTCACGGATTCACTACGGTTCCGCCACGGTTTCACTACGGATGCGCCACGGTTGCATCCCGGTCGTGCCAGGGTTCACCCCGGATGACCGTAGTGAATCCGTGGTGACACTGTATCTGGGGTCATTCGTAGTGGAACCATAGTGGAACCATGTGTGAACCAACTCCCGTTTCATCCCGGATAAACACGGTTACACTACATTTACGCTAATGGTTTATCCCGGATACACTACGGATCATCACGGTCACATTACGGTTTCACTACGGTTCTCCGCCGCCCCCTCTCCCTTCCCGGATGGCCCCGGATCACCCCGGATGCTAGATGTTGATCCTGGGTGACGCTTGACTTTCCGGATGTACTGCGGATGTCCTGGGATGGTCCCGAATGGCCCCGGATGGTCCCGGATTGGCGGATTGACTACGGTTCCACTCCCGGATGACCCCGGATATGAACCGTAATGCATCCGGGGTGATCCGTAGCGTATTCGGCTTTCGGTGGGACTGGGGCTTAAACGGGACGATTATAAACAAATGATTGTAAAATAAACAGTAGTTGAGCCTAATTTCGCATTAATTTTTCGTTTGCAAACAAACAGGGACCTTTGGGGCGGCAAAGAGATGACATTGATAACCCAAAGAACCACCAGGCACAATCACCGGGGCTGTCCATCAGCCCACCGGTTCTCGACAAGACCTCCCAGGGGAATTACGAGCCTCGCATCCCGCGACCGGAGCGGGAGGGACCCGGTGAGTTTGGCCGGGCAGTGAAGACGGACCTCGGGGAGAAGTCCAAGTACCATCGGAGCATCAAGGAGTACGGGTTCAACGTGGCTCTTAGCGATGAGATATCACTGGACCGGGCCGTGCCAGACATCAGAGATCCAGAGTACGCTATATGGCTTACAACTTCTGATGGGGGAGGGGGGGGGGGGGGGGGGGGGGGGGGGGGGGGTGACCAGTAACAAGTGTGTCGGGGGTGGGGACCTATGTAACACCGGGGTGCTCTGTTTATCTGTGGCGTTCTGTACACCGGGGGTGCTCTGTTTATCTGTGGCGTTCTGTGTCATGTTGATAAGTAGGGGGAGGGGGAGGGGGTGGGGGATTAAAACCTCAAAGCTTGATAAAGTCAATACACAATATATGAAAAAGCCAAGACAGTAATATTTATTGTGAGAAATATAGGTTTTCCCGGTTAATTTTAACATAAACCCAATCAATTTATTACCCTGGTCATTCAATTTTAATTAAAAATTAATGCTCCGTTGCATCAGCATTCAACAGTCAAAATTCCAAAATTCCAGTAATTCCATTTCAGCAGTTAGCATTCACTGGCCAAATAAGATCATTCAAATTCATGAGGTCGCAAAGATCATTCACTTTTGTAAAAGCCAGCAGCACGAGGCTTGTCAACCGTTCAATTTCATCAATTGACAAACATGTTTCAAAATAATGTTCACATTCAGATTCGTTTCTATGGTATGTGTTTTTCTGATTTCGTATTTGCCCAATATAAAGGCAGATATTTGGAGGAGAATTCCGTTTCACACTAATTCTGCGTTATATACCTTTAAGTAGAGCAATTTTGAATGAAAAGATGGTTGCCCGTGGTCAGTTACTGAATGCCGGCTAAATAACTATCAATAAGGTTTATATAATGTTACCCAACACAGCCAAACGTACATGGCGAGATGCCTAGCACGTCCCGAACATTGAAGGCTAAATAAACCAATTTCAGAAACATGTATAGATAACATAGAAGAAATATACATATAAAATAACAAAAAGGACCTGTGAACACAAATCTACAGGAAGAAGAACAATGTTTTGTTTTGGTTAATATAGGTTTTCCTGGCAAATTTAAACATAAATTAATTCAATTTAATATCCGGCTCATTCAATTTCGTTTGAAAATAAATGCTCGTTGCATTAGCATTTAACAGATAAAAGGAGTCATCAACAGTTAGCATTCACTAGCCAAATAAGATAATTCAACTTCATAAGGTCTTAAAGATCATTCAATTTCGTAAAAGCCAGCAGCAAGAGGCTGGCCAACCATTTAATTTCATCAATTGGCAAACATTTTTCAAATGTTTACATTCGAATTCGTATCTATATGATAATGTGCTTTCTGATTTCGTAAAAAGGCAGATATTTTGAGAATTCATTTTCACACTAATTTTGCCTTATATACCTTTAAGCGACGCCTGTGGTCATATAACTAAATGTCGGCCAAATAAATAAAAAAGTGTGTGAGATGGTACATCTTCAACCACGTCTAAACGTGCATGGCGAGATACACAGCACGTCAGAACATTGAAGGCTAAATAAACCAATTTCAGATATAAAGAAAAGATAATAAGAAATTACCTTTAACAGAAAAAAAATGACCTGTGAAAACAAATCTATACAGGAAAAGAACAACAGTTTGTTTTAGTTAATTTTATAACGACCCCCTGATTTTTTTTTGATTTTTTTTAACCATTTGTTAGTTTTGAATTTGACATGGTCCGAACATCAGCAGAAATAAAGAAGAAAACATAAAGACTAGTGCAAACGATCACACGGCTATAGCGAAATATTTGGTTTTCATTTCAAACGTATCATATCACCATACCGTATCACCGTAACAGTTTTCTACATACAGGGTACAAGCTTTAACTTTAATTATGTGGTAACAAAGCACAAGGAACAATTTAAGACAAAACACATGACGTAAATGAAACAAGAAACAAGACAAACTCAAGTGCCAGAATAGCTGAATAAAAAGAAACGAAATCATGTGTGCACAAACACACAATTTAATACAATCGTAGCTAAAAAGTAAAAGGAAACATTAGTTTGATTGAATGAGAAGGAAGGGCGTGAATTTGAATGATGAAATTGGCCGGGGAAACATAAGGACCTCCTGGTAATTTTTAAATTTTGTTTAAAAAAATCCATGTTTCAAACATTAGCATAAGTTATACTAGACGGTTTCAAATGTCCTCCCCTGTCCAAAAGGGGGCGGGGGGTATATCCCCTATCCCCCTGGATGTACACCCCTAGCCATGCGAGCGACTGATTAGGGCGACTTTGCTAGCTACCTGGTGCGGTGTTATTTTGATGCCAGCGTCGAAGTCTATAGTTGAGTCAATCACAAGTGCACACAATGCTATCACATTCGTTTGTCATTATCCATCCCCTTTTTATGGGTATACTATTTCATACGCACTGTGGCTGCGAACAATGTTTACGTCTACATGATACGGGAAGAGGTTATGGATTGTCCAAAGTCTGTTTCGCCCTTTCTGAAAAAGAGCTTTAGAAGAAAAAATGTAGTTAGGGTTGAAGGGGAACACCGGAGAGGCCCAGAATCAAAATTTCGGGTTCAACAAACTTTCTGGACGCGAAAAAAAAAGTAATTAGCCATCGTTTTGTAATTACACGAAGACAAAGGGATGTCAACAATGGAAGGTATGACTGTGTGAACCCGGGGTAAACTGACTGATAGACGCAATAAAAAAAGACTGCTCATTTACTTTATTACACTGCTTATTATTATCTTTTCATCGTAGATGCAAGTATTGGCAATATCCGGAGAAGCTACCCAATGCTAGCGTGGTGCTAGCCTTCTCTAATGAAGGCTTTTCAACCCTGATACGAACCGTTCATAGCATCCTCAATACATCGCCACCTGAACTGCTGGCAGAAATCGTCATGGTGGATGACATGAGCGATAAAGGTGGTTTGGCATAAACTGTTACATGGCAAAACCATTTAATGAGAGACAAAGAGTGGATTGTTGTTATCGGCTTTAATAACACGTTGGTTTGGTTTATGTAATGAAACTCATTATCCTTGGCCCTCTTTGGCACCCCCCCCGTATATTTCCCCATAACACAGCCACAGTATTGTGTCGAAGATGTTTTTTCCGTGCAAAGCTAGTGTACAATTATTGTTTTCGTATTGTTTAAATTTTCTGACAAAAAGACCCGTTTATTATTAGTGCGAGGACAAATACAAACCTGTGACGTCACGGCAAGTACTCAGGGTTTGGGAGTGCGGCAGATAGCTGAAAAAACAACACATTGTTCAATCAATTAATAAAAGCATGGAATTCGGCACACAATAATAGCATGTCACGAGAAAGATATTTGGCTGTAGGGAAATCGCAGAAAATGTATATTATATAGGTATAGAGTTGCAAGCATTTTTCAAAATTGCATGTTATTATTGGCATATTTTTTTTAAAGGAAAAATCTTGACTGTATGCCAAATGTACATGTATAGTGTTTTAAAACGGACAGGCAACGTCGTGGTTCAACTTTCAAAATGTAGTGGTTCAACTTTCAAAATGTCTTAGTTCAACTTTCAAAACGTCGCTGTTCAATTTTCAAAACGTCGTACTTCAACGAAAACGAAAAATGCAATTACATGTATTGAGATGCATGCCCTTACAAATTTAATGTTAATATATTGCACATGTTTTTCTCCAAGAAGCAAGCTAGAATGGTTAAGTTTGATGTTTTCAAATCTCGAAACGTTTGACATGCCCGTCCATACATCAAACCTCTGTGAATTAATTTCACCAGAAATGGTTTAGAACCATGCGTCAGCAAAGAAAACTTAAAAGACCAAAAAGTTGTACATGATGTTTTCTGTTTTCCCCCCAAACAGAAAACGTGATATCCATTTAGCAAAACTTTAACACAGTAGGCCTTGTTGTTAAATATCATATTTAAAATTTTGACCAATTTAGTTGTAGCATCAAAATAAATGAAAATATTTTTACTTCTATTCTATTTTTTTTCGAAAACACAATACACATACACAGTAATTGCGGTCTTTATATTTATTCCTATGCAGACACAATTGTTAAATAATTAATAAGATTTATTGTAAAAAAATAATGTCGTCACACCTTTATAACAAAAAAATCTTGGAAACGTTTGACTTGGCGACCATCACCGAAATCACCACCATAATAACTATTGAAATATTAACTGTTATTTGTTCCTAATTCAATAAAGCTAAAACTGTAAAAGCCACCAATGAAACCGACTGTGCCATTTGTCTCTTTGACAAGCTGAATAATGTCCGCTCCGTTTGTGTTCCAAGTTGTGAATATTGTAGTATCAATCAGTCACTCAAATGACGATTAAGCTCTCGGTATTGAGGCAGGCAGTTTGGTTGATAAATTATTTAAAAGAACATTAGTGTTCGCTCATAATAATTTAAGTAGGTCTACCACCTCGAAATGACTATAGTAGCTCAAATAATTTGCAATTTCGTCAACTATAGGTGTTGCAGTCATCAGGCGATGAAGCCTAATTAATCCCCCGACATGGCTTTCGTCATACCCAAATTAATGAAAATGTCTATGCATGGGCTATCCTTGCAGCAACGTATTTGTCTAGGCTACTAAATTCCCTGCTGACTCTAAATTAAACAAATTAATTACCCCACGGCTAGATGAGCACCTTAGCTAGTCCCTGTATACAGTGTTGTTATAACAAACCGCAGAAAAAGCTTCCCTAATTTAAATAAATTAATTCATGCTAAATATGTAACATATTGTTACATTACTAATAACAAAATGCCTAATGTATTCGACCGGTCGTCATCTGGCCAACGATTAGACAAGGCCCCGGTGGGAGGGCCGTATTGTTTTACACGGCTTTTGATTGGATAGAAGACGTACACCGTCTACCATGTCGCATGAACCCGTCTAAAACGAAAGAACACTAGTATGACGTTTTGAAAGTTGAACAACGACGTTTGAAAGTTAACCCACGACGTTTTGAAAGTTGAACTACGACGTTTGAAAGTTAACCCACGACGTTTTGAAAGTTGAACCACGACGTTTGAAAGTTAACCCACGACGTTTTAAAAGTTGAACTACGACGTTTGAAAGTTGAACCACGACGTTTGGAAGTTGAA
Source organism: Crossaster papposus (assembly GCA_037893245.1). NCBI lineage: Eukaryota > Metazoa > Echinodermata > Asteroidea > Velatida > Solasteridae > Crossaster > Crossaster papposus. Next base: position 704,896 of record JBAIAA010000326.1, on the reverse strand, counting down.
CCACGACGTTTGAAAGTTGAAGTACGACTTTTAAAAGTTGAACCACGACGTTGCCTGTCCTTTTAGAACACCATACAAATGTCATGCTTTTATCATCAAGTGAATAATTATATCATATTGTGCACCAATCTGCCTGACTAATTTATTCCCTTTAGACATCTTTGCAATATCTGACTTATTTTTGTTACGTGCAGAGAACCTTGGTAAGACACTGGAGGATTACATCAAGAAAGACCGCTTTCGGGGTAAAGTTCGGCTCGTTCGCAACACCAAGCGAGAGGGCCTGGCTGGATCGAGAACCAACGGCGCTATGAAAGCCACAGGTCAAGTGGTCGTGTTTCTAGACGCTCACTGTGAATGTGGCGTCAACTGGTTGCCGCCCTTACTGGCTGAGATAGCGTACAACAGGTATATCTACATTGTGCTTGAAAATACCCGCTCCATAGGTGGCAACAAGCGTAGGGTTCGATTAGCCCGCCCGGGTCGTGTCGAGTCAGCCCCGTGCCGTTAAATTAATTCTGACGTCATTTTTCGGGATGAACACGTCACTACCACATACCCTGATTGTTGGTGGAAATACGTCACTCGCATATGTTGTCCATTCGAAAAAATAGGCAAAAAGGCTGGACATATCAGGGTATGCTACCCACAGATACCGACCTGGACGCGTTTTTTTCTTTCCGTACCACTAACGCGTCAATTTGTCCGTTTCATTGGAATGGGGCGACTTGAATAGAGACTTTTATACCTTTTTCTAAAAGACCCTATCTAGATGAGATTATTAACCAATAATTTGGGTTAATAGAAAAAGGTATAAAAGTCGTGTATACGAAAAACTAGGGACTGTATACAATTAAATAGGGACTGTATCCATTAATTTTGGTAAATTATGGCTGTCAACGTCGTTGGTCTTCACGTTCCGCGCGTATCAAAATCGATTCGTATTGAAGCGCACGCTTTGGTCTCCATTCAAGTCGCCCAATTCGAATGAAACGGGCAAATTGACGCGTTAGTGGTACGGAAAAAAAAATAGCGACCTGCGGCCGATTTCACCAATGTTAGGATTAATCCTAGGAAGAGTAACTCCTCCTAACTTGCAATAGATCCAATGCAAGTTAGGATGAGTTACTCATCCTAACTCGAGATAGGATTAATCCTAGCGTTTCGTGAAATCGGCCGCTGGACCCATCAGTGTCAAAATAATCCCGGTGCGAACTGGTTATGCTCCAGTGGGCACACCACTTAAATGATTGTACAAATATAATTGAGCTGTTGTTCAGGCCCGATCTTGTTATACAAAAATATATATTATATTAACGGAAAACAGTAGGTTTGCGGCAGCTCTTAGTATAATTGCTATTGGCCGTAGATATTTTATACCCCACGTCCGCCGCGGCAAATGTGACTTAGGCTTTAGTCCCCCATACTTATACACTCGCTAGACTATTGTTACCTAACGCACTCCCCCCTAAAACTTCAATAGAAACCGCAACATTCCGCAAGCACAATGACCAGCACAATGACCAGCACAATGACCAGCACAAAGGAGGGTGGGTGGGTGGGGGGGGGGGGGGGGGGGGGGGGGGGGGTCCGTCTCATTTATTCCTTCATATGGATCCAAGACTATACAATATTGAGCGTCTCTGGCTTGTTAATTGAACACTGTTTTTCGTTTTCGTGGTTTTTTCAGGACTACCGTAGTCTGTCCAACTGTTGACGTCATCACAGCAGAGGATCTATCATACCATGCACAGGGCGAGCTAGCACGAGGCGCCTTTGATTGGGCATTTTGGTACAAAAGAATTCCAGTCGAGTATGGCACGACTAAGGAGCGAATAGGAATGAAGTATGGTAGCCAGGCGTACGAGTAAGTGACCAATATGTATGCATGCTTGTCTGTTGGCAGATTGTACTCAGTATTTCGCATAATTTGTGTGTTTATATTACCAGTTTCCCATTTGAACCTCCCCGCCCGCAAAAAGGTCGAATAATTGGCTATTCAATTGTGCATTGTTCATTTTGGCCGAAAAACAATACATGCACCCTGAAAATACTCTTCTGTGGTATTAAAGAAAAAGTGTCAACAAGTGGAATTAGGTTGGACAGTGTTTCATTAACAATCCCTGAAATTTTCAAAGAATGTACAGTACTCGAAATTGCATAATGAAACATGATTTTGTTTACCCTAAGCAAACAGACTATTCATTATTCACCAAGATAATGGCTGGCTATTGGTTGGTAACTTGGTATCAAATACTTGTATAAGACAGTTTTGCCGATATGTAATTCTATACGCTGCAGCTGAAAGTTCACAATGAGACTGAGCCAGCACCCAAACAAAACAAAAACCGATAAGCGTTTCCAGCAATAGGCCAGTTTGGTATTGTGCACATACAGATTTGACGATTGTTCTTTGGAGAAAACCATTTGATCGTATGCTTGCAAAAGCATAGCGGGTACCAGCAAATTTACAGAGATCGCCGTGTTTTGAAGTAACGTAAAAAACACGTTGGACAGCAAAGTGTTTTCAGGTGTCTTTGTTTGTCCAAACTTGTGTTCGAAAAAAAGTTTCGTTGATGATCGTCTTTTCGATTGCATTTTTCTTATCCCACCCCAAGAGAAAACAATTATTGTTGAATCTTGTTGTGCACCGAACTGGAATACCGAACTGGCTTATAGGCAGACTCCTTTCACCCTAATATGACAATTAAAGGGACTCATGAGGCGGAAGTGAATTACGGCCCCATTGAAAATGTGCAGGGGTCTAATCATTCGGGTCATTTCGTCACCGTCACCACGAAGTAACACTAATCTCACGTGATACGCGCGACCCACTTCTGGCGTTTTTCACAAAGTAACGCAAAGCCCATCGCTTGATAGATGGTACCCCAAATCACACAGGTGTATTCTTTTACCCGAATGATTGGACCCCTGCATATTTTTAATGGGGCCGCAATTCACTTCTTCCCTCATGGGCCTCAGTTACATAAATTATCAGAGTGAAAAGGTATATTCTTAACACGGTTTTAAGGACGCCAAAACATACCCAAAACATACTTTGTCAAAGCTTGTTAATTTCTTTGCTAAACTTGTGCTATTTTCCCGTGCTCCTTGTATCCTTGTGTGCAGTGCCCCTGCGATGGCGGGAGGGTTGTTTGCCATGGACCGGTCTTACTTCATCGAACTCGGCTCCTACGATCCCGGACTGTACATATGGGGCGGGGAAAACTTCGAGATATCTTTTAAAGTAAGTTTTGAGTCTAGTGCTCATACTTCAACGTGCACTATCCATTGAATTAACGAAATATTGTTCCCGTGTTCTCAAAGCTTTTTAGAATGCCAAGAAAAGACATGAAGCATCTGTGTATTCTAAAAGGACTCTTGACACAGTAAATAAGACTATAAGAAGTAAGAGGCCCAGCTTGTTGGTGAAGCTCTTAACCAGTTTGCGTTAGATGCCGTTTAGATGAGAGCGGGGCTAGTCCGCCTCATGTTCTTTCTCACTGGCCTAGACATGTAAATTTGCAGACTAGAAAGCCATACTTGTTTACATGTGAAAGCACTATGTCTTGGCTAAATACAACCATTGGAACGACAGGTCTTTCACAGTAACAGCACACTGTAAAAAATAACCGTAAAATTACGGAGTTTTCCACATGTAAAAACACCAACAATCGCCGTATTTTTTTTAACGGATTTTGAACGTAAAATTACGGTAGTGTGCCTTGAAAATATCACGCGGACGTTAATTTATGCAAAGGTTATATACATTTACAAGAACACTGTCAAAATAATTTTGCGCAATGTTCGCAGTCGATTGCCTATGCAGGAATGAGGCTGAATATATTTCACTACTACTTATTAGTAAATGTATTAGAAGCGAAAGGAATAAAACCCGTGTGAATTGTTATGTAAACAATTCACGAAAATTGCAGAGGTGAACGTTTTAAGTGTGAAACGCGGCTTATTTTGTATCCCCGCGTCGCGCGCCCCTGGGCCACCTCCGTGATTTGGTCTTGTAATAAACTGTCTCATGCCTCCGTCTCCGGCTTCATCACTATTGCCAAACTGCCTGAACAAAGCCACAACGGAGACGAAACTTGAGTTTGGAAAACGGTCATTGAATTGAAAGACTAGTATGGGGAAGCAGGATTGTGGTAGAGTTTCACAAATGGAATAAAAAGTGGGACGGAGACAAAAGACCTATAGTGAAACTTTACTAAAACTGTGAACGTTTGAGCATTAGTGGCAGATCTCACACGATGAATAGGTAACTATGTCAGATTTGGGCACGGTCGATTATAGTGCACGGTGACCAAAGTTGTAACGATAAAACAAACTGAATACACATGTAATTTCAGTTTTACATATAACAGTATAAGCTGCACAAGCATGTTTTAGATAATTTGTATCTTCCAAACCTTTTTGACATTTTTTGGGGGGCCATCAGCCTTGGGGTTGGTCGGTATCAAATGAGGGGAATAATGCTTATGGTGATTTTTTTGGCAAGGTATGTACCCCTGTTTTCGAATTACTCTATAGGTGTGCATACCAAAAATCGCTATGGGATCGAAGCTGATGTGATGGCCTGTAAACGTTTCTGCCAAAAGAGTATTTTGATCTTTTGTGATTGACTTGTAAGAATTCGTTTTAACGCCATAACCCAATTGTTGACACCCTATAGATCTGGATGTGCGGAGGTCGACTCAAGTTCGTGCCTTGTTCCAGAGTGGGTCATATCTACCGGCATGGTGTGCCGTACAAATACCCTGCGATCGGAGGGGACGTCAGTATTGTAGACCGGGTGAGTGGGAAATAAAGGTTTCCCCGGCTATTTTAAAACTTTTTTTAAGTTGGGTTGTACGTGCTTTTTTTAAATTTCGATTTGTCTTTCCGAACGAATTTTGAAGGAAGACCATGTACTTTATACAAATACATTGATTTGTTGCATTGGCAGGTTTTTACACATTATCAAAAAGTGATTTTTATTATTGCGCCAATTAATATGCGCTCCAGTTTAGTTTTGCATACTTGGACCCCCCACGAGTTAAGAACAGGGCGCGAAAGGACACCTGACTGTGCTTCACAGAATAGGGTCTGGAGCTTAAACTACTAGCCCAAATTAAGATATCTTGGTATCATTTTTTTTTCGAGAAAGATTCCTTATTGGTGTAGGTAGTTTTGGCATTTGGGTAGTGGAAGTATGCTTGTCCGTTTTTTTATGAATGGTACCTCATTAGCATAGACAATTCGCATAATCGTGACGTACATTTGGGAACTCGTCGCGTTGGCCGGTCAGTAGCTGACTACAGCGGCCGTGCTGCTACGCACGTGCACAAGCGATGCAGAATCATTCATTCCACCGCAGTCAGATCATCGATTAGTTCTGGATTGTCTTTATTGACCATAAACATGCCATCCAAATGAGTTGCTGCAGGTTGCTACATGTACATGTACCACCGTGCGCGCCCGCCGTCCAGACGTATAGTGCTGTCAATTTTGTTCGGGTTCCCAGATTTACGTCACGAACAGCGCCACCATTTGTCAGTGTTTGGATAGGTTAACAGGGAAGTGTTTGCTGATTAACACCAATTTATGTCATGTTACACCATTTTATCACCCCTTCTCATGTTACTTACGCACCAAAGTACATTTTAAACTACATCAATTCTTCCGGAAAGGTCTGCGTAGACCTTATGTGTGAAGTTGTTTGGGTGAGCGGTTCCCAAAAGCAGAAACAACGGAGGTTTAGACCGGTAAACGTGGTGGTAGATACCGCCACGCACTGCTGCACAATTGGACGGGTACTGCACTCTATACGGCTACATTCGCGGGTCTACCACGAGGCCAAGTAATTTGCCCGTTCTGAACAGGCACATTTTGAACGAGCACTGTACCAGTAATACACGAATTAATGGGCTATCTAGTTTGTAATAAATTAAAAGGCTTTGTACAATATGTTTTCCGGTCTAGAACTACATGCGTGTTGCCGAGGTTTGGATGGACGAGTACAAGCAGCATTTTTACACATTCAAGCCGAGGCTACGGGGCAAATCTTGCGGGAACATCACGCAGCAAGTAGAGTTTAGACGGAAACACTGCCCGAAATCCTTCCGATGGTTTATGGAGAATGTGGCCTTTGACTCGCTGGAGCTGTTCCCTACACCATCTCCCAATCGTTTCTGGGGTGAGGTAGGTCTAAATCTGGAGCTATTTTCAACACCATCTCGTAATAGTCTTTGGGGTGAGATAGGTCTAAACCTGGAACTATTCCCAACACCATCCCCCAATCGTCCCTGCATGGGTGAGGTATATAGTTCTAAATATGGAGCTATTCCATACACTATCTCCTACTCGCCTCTGGGGTAATATAGGTCTAAATCTGGAGCTATATCCTACACCATCTCGTAATCGCCTTTCGAGTGAGGGTAGGTCTAAATCTTGAGCTGTTCCCTATACTATCTCCAAATCGCATCTGGGGTGGTCTAAATTTCTGACACCATCTCCCAATCGCCTCTGGGTGAGGTAGGTCTAAATCTTGAGCTGTTCCCTACACCATCTCCCAAACGCCTCTGGTGTAAGATACGTCTAAATCTTGAGCTATCCCTGCACCATCTCCCAATCGCCTCTGGGGTGAGGTAGTCACAAGTGACGAGTCGTTATGTCAGAGGAAGCGGCATGGCAAAGGCGTATCTTTGCCATTGTCACTCCGCGTTAGTGTAACCTCGCATATTATTGGGTTGAGATTTTAATTATGAGTTCAGACACAGCAGGTGATTCATTCTTTTCCCTTAATAACTGCTGGTGTGACACTCCATTTGCAAACATCAACTAATAAATTATACGAAATAAAGAAATATCTTACACTGTTAAAACGCTGTTAAAACTAGTTTAACAACCCGGGTTTTTTAAGTGCCCTGCTTAAACATCAATTTGCGCTGCAGGGCACATGAACAAACCGGGTTGTCTAAATTGTTCAAACAACTTTTTAACAGCGTTTTAATGGTGTAGGCCTACTTGACTCAAGCATCCTGTGAAATCATGGTACCTGGTGTGCTGTGGTTTTCAAGTAAAGTGGAATTTTGTATCAATTTGTAACGATTACAGGCAGGCAATCGTTTGAAAAAATTTACTATCTTCAAACACTGACCCCAATTTTAGTTAGTCCATATTTTCTTTGTAATACGGTTATACATCCATGAATGGGTGCAAGCTAACTATAGTCTGGTTGTCTAACCTGATAATTCCCTGACACCTATACATCGATCTGCTTCGTCTGCAGGAAGTAAAGAACCAGACGCCATTATTTAATATGAAATCTGAATCCCGTAATCCATCTATATAATAAATTTGAGCTGCCATCAACTGTCATGAAATGGACGTTGTCTGTTTTCTTCTTTGTATCAGTTCCATTTGAGGGAAACCACGTTGTGTCTGGACACCATGGGCAAACATTCCACCTCGCAGATACTCGGAGTCAGCACGTGTCATGGGTATGGTGGGAACCAGGAATTTCGTCTGGGCACCAACGGCCAGATACAATTCGAGGAAACCTGCGTGGTTCCTTCTTGGGATAAAACCCAGGTCCGAATGACGCGGTGTCGGGACAGCACCCGGAAAATGCCCAATCGGGACCATTGGAGTTTCAGCGAGGTCTGTTCACGTCTATAGTTACCTATTAAATATTATGCATTTAATGAGTTTAAGCCGACCTTTAAAGGCTTACTTTGTAGTTTAAAAAAGTTAACCGAAATGTGTGTTTACCTTAAAATGTTGAAGAGTAGGGTGTTTAAAATCCTTTAAAAATGCTATAGGTTTAGCATAATTGGGTCTCAAGATATGGCCCATTACTGATGGCATGTACAAAACCTGCTAGTCCACGGGAGCTTCATTGTAAATAAATACAGTCACGTTGAAGACAGAAGCTAGTTCACGTGGACAGCCAGTTGTGTACATATCTTGATAATTAATTAAGCTAGACCTAGCATCGTTTTTTAGGATTATTTCTCATCTACGCTATCAACATAAATTCTTTGGAATTGTAGAAGGTGGGTAAAAAAAATCACCTTTAATTTAGGTGAACTTTTTAAACACCCTGCTTACTACCTATACTGCACCAGGTGCTATACGATTTTGTCCGCTTCAGTGGCGACGCTGACCTTCCAGCATATAAAACAAGATACGAGACGGAATGAAACCCCCCCCCCCCCCCCCCCCCAACTCCTTTGTGGTGGCCACTGTGCTTGAGGAATGTTGTGGCTTCTCACGAATTTTGTTTCATTTTTAATTGTTTTATGTATTTTTTTTGCGGGGAGGGGAGTAACGTTAGATAGTGCGTTTATTGTGTGGAGACATAGTCACAAAATGGCATAGTTTAACAATTTCAGCTCGTATGTAAATTGTTACAGTACAGCAAAGGTGATGGAATTGTGCCTTTGGCGATACAATGATGAAATTTGGGACAAATTTAGAGTATTTAACGAGAATGATAATTGGCTATAGGGCCATCGCAGATTTGTTCTTTGACAGCCATTTGTATATCTTTCTCATGACATAACCTGACTACGTGTGACAAATGCATGCTTGTACCACCAAAGGCACAATTACCCCAACCATTTCCCCTATTTGCCCCCAAAATTAAAAGTATTATAGGAGGACTGTTGTCATTTATTTCTCTATCTCGCTCTCATTCACAGGAGGTAGGTCACATTCGCCTCAAAGTCACCAACCTGTGCATGGAAGTTGTGAACAAGAACTCCCTCTATTTGCGAGACTGCAACCCCGACAACCCAGGACAAAAGTTTGAAGTTAGGCCGGTGAAATGACCGACCTTTGTTTGAGCACTATACAAACTCCTTGTCGCAGTGAAACGGGAAATCGCTCGTCAACAGAAGTTGGCGATTAAGAGATGGTTGTGGTTTATTTGGCCGAATACATACAAACTAGCAATTGCTTATTAGCAGAAGCACCGATCAAAAGCAAAAGCTTATCAAGCAGAAGCGAACGCAAAAGCAATTTCTTAAAAACAATAACACAACCTTTTGCTTTGACTACAGATTTTTCTTAAGCTTGCTTTGCAAATGCTTAGGTTCTGAACAATATAACGCTAAATGCCTAATGACAAAAGCAAAAGTTTGTTTTATGCCTTTTTAAGCAATTGCTCATATGGTTTTGCTCTTCTTGTAAGCAATTTCTAATTTCTATGTATAAAATGAGTAAACGCCTGGAAAAAGCAATTGCTTTGGATGTATTCGGCACACTGTGTTTTTTTCATAGTGTACACATTGATCCCTAATGAAGAAGGTTTAATCATGACTTTAAAAGGTGGATACGGACTATGGAGCACCGAGAATTTGAAGTTTACTGCAAACACTTGAAATTTGTTTTCCAGTGACACTTTTTTTTTTTTTTATGATGTGAAAATGTACAGTACTATCAGAAGCCACATTTTGCCTTAATTATAATTCACGAAATTTGCAAGCAGTGACTGCTGATATTTAAACAATCCACATTTGGACCAGGGCAGGATTCGAACCCGGGACACAGCGGTGGAAGGCGATGAGAGTATAATCACTCATTGCGCCAACCTGTAACTCCACCAACAACAATGTACATGTAACAACGTAGTTTGGAAGTCATGCATATTATATATAAATTGTTGTTGGGTCTAAGTATTTTTAGAGAAAATGTTTGTATAAAGTCTCCTCCTTTTGGTAATTATTTAAGTTTTATTATATGTTTTTTCCGACTATTTTAAAACAATTTGTATTTAATTTCACGAATTCTCACATTAAATATTATCTGAGGAAAAATTTTCCACACGCTTTTACCAAACCAATGTGGTCACTTATCAATCAATTTCAGCGTTTGGTCACCGTTTTTGAACATATTATAAAATATTCGTCATTACAGATTAAATTCGTCTAAAGCAACAGCTTAGACGAGTTTGATCTGTAATGACGAGTATTATCGATCCAATGTTTAAATAGAATAACCAAACTTTGAAATTGAATGGTAAATGACTAAATTGATTTGGTAAAAGCGTGTGAATGTTTTTCCCGGACGAAATTAAATGTGAAAGTTCGTGAATTTGAAATTAAATGTTTTAAAATAGTTTGAAAATTATTGATATCAACCCGCTTAATGCTTTGATGTGAAATGAAAAACGTCTTTACCATGGGTGTGATTCACACGATTGTGAGACACAATGACACGCGTCCTTTATTATAGGCTTTTCCGGCTATTCTTTTCTCTTTTTGTTCCCATTTAACTTTACAAACTCTCGCACTCAATTTTGTCCCAGAAATCACACGCCAAAAATCACATATTTTACCAAAGAAATTAGGTAATTTATCATTCAATTTCAATTTATTTATCACTCTATTTAAAATTGTCCCGGGGATATTCGTCATTACAGATCAAATTCGTCTAAGCTGTTGCTGAAAGGCAGCATTCAAAGATCGAATTCGTCCTATATCAATAGATTTCAAACGTATGTTAAATACATTAATTTGAACTGTGCTTGAGTCAAGAACACATAAGACTAATTTAATTACCATAAGTTTGAACGTGATTGATATAAAGACAAATTCAATCCCTGAATGCTGCCATTCGGTAACAGCTCAGACGAATTTGATCTGTAATGACAATAGTCTTGACTTAGTGTTTAAAAAGGATGACCAAACGTTGAAATTGAATGACAAAATGACTAAATTTGTTGGTTGGAAGCGTGTGTAGTTTTTCTAGCACAAAATTGGATGTAAAATTTGGTGAATTTGAATTTTTTTATATTTTAAATAGCCGGAAAAACATATACTATCATTGCTGTTTTTCTATTCAGGATTTTCTTCACAGTAACTAGATATGATACACGTACAATTTTGCCATTGAACAGATTTACATTGCTGCGGATCGAGGATTGAAAAAGTTACACAAGCGAATTTTCACAGGCAGCTCGGAGCTGACGTGTACTCTGCAAGCTAAACGGGAAACCAGTATTAACATTTTAATAAGATTAAACTTATAATATTTTAATGTAACAGTATAAAAATCGTCTAACAACGCGATACATTTTTAAAACAAAATCACTATAATCTTAACGTGCGTGCCTAAATTAAATTACAGCAATAGCGCCATCAAGTGTCAGAAACAGCTGAAATAAAGATTGCCTTGTAATTTGTAAATTGTATCTTACAACTTGGAGATATGGATATTTTGTTCAATTATGTTATAGGTGTTAAGCACTCCCTGATTCCCTTCGACTATAAGCGGACACAATACTGTGACTTACCTTCCCCCCCCCCCCATTTTTTTTTAAAAATAAATAAAAAGCAAAGTTCTCGCATGGAAACAACTGACGGGAACCCCGGTCGCGATGTCTTTACCCGAAAGGTTCTGGTTTCAAATCTTCCGATTGGTCAACTACATGCATATCCAATACATTTTTTTCTCAACAACACAAACCCAAGATAGACTTTAGGTCTTGTTTAGTCATTTAAAGGTAATATACACCATTAGCAAACATAAAATAAATAAAAAATACTAATTTTGTGTAAATACCTTACTTGATTGTAATTGTTTAAGCATCTTATGAAGTCGCAGCATCTGGTGCACTGGTTTTTTTATTTCAAACAATGGGGATTTTGTATAATTTTTCAATGATCGCCGGCCGGCAATCGTTGGAAATACCCGACTATTTTGAAATACTGTCCCCAATTTATTGTCAGTTAGTCAACATGTTATTGGCAATACTGTTATACATCCGTGAATGGGTGCCAGTCAACTAGTCTAGTTTCCTACCCTGATAATTCCCCGGACGTATATATATTGCACCTATTCGTCTATAGGAAGTCAAGGAACCATAATACAAAAACAGCATTAAATGTTTATGGTTTTTTTTACCATCTATAAACATAAAATAAAAAATAGGTCAGCGTCACAATATTTACTATAAATATAAATTCCCTAACCCATCCATTAAGCAAATGGTGTATACTGCCTTTAATCATTAAAAAGGAAAATAGTCAAATTTTCATAGGATTTTTTTTATAATTATGACACTGGGTCTAGTCTGACCAGGAGCGTGTTTGGCTATTAAAGGTAGGATACACCATTTGCAGATATCATAAATATTTACTACCGAATTATTAAGAAATATCGTACTTATTTAAAAGTAAATAATGATTCTAAGCATCCAGCCAAATGATTGCGCTAGATATCCTGTAATTATTCCGAAAAATATAATTTTATAAAACAAAATTCGCGATCGCCAGGCGGCGATCGCGAAAAAAACAATAATAACATAAGAATAACTGCCCGACGCCGGTTGAAAACGAACGCTGTTTTTCGTGATTTACTCGCCATGCATGATTGTAAAACTTCAGGACAGGTCAGTTAAACGATTATTTCGTCACCGACACCACGAACTGGCACCCTCTGCATCACATGTGTACAAGAAATTCAAAAAATTCGGAAAAAAAATTATTGCTGAATATATTATTTTGTGCTATGAAGTATAACATGGCGAAGTTGTTTTTTCTTAAATCATGTTAATTTGCTAATTTTTATTGGGTAGTTTTGCAGAAATTAGTCCATTCTGTCGTTTTTTGGTTCCACGAAGTTACAGTGCACTCAGTGTCAGTTCGTGAAAACGAAATTGCGGGTGCGCGCTGTGAAAAAGATTTCACGAACTGGCACTGTCTATACAACGTACCCAGGGCAATGTTGTATTACGCCGTGTATACGTATCACGTTTGTCTACGAAATAAATAGAACTCGATGTTGTCAACACGGCGGCACCCAGCACAGTGTGCGTGCACTCCCCGAAAACGCGTCAATTTTCGTTTTCACGAACTGGCACTCACTCACTGCAATGTATGCGCACACTCTCCGAAAACGCGACAGTTTTCGTTTTCACGAACTGGCACCCGTATTAATCATTTAATTATTAATTAACTAACCATATTTTCACAATATAAAAATTGTGTTTCAGCAGTTAACGAATTGTTACGTTTAAAGGTAGTAGGCCTATACACCATTTGCAAAGATCGAAAATATTTACTACCGAATTATTAGGAAATATCTTACTCATTTGAAAGTAAATAATGCTTGTAGGCATCCAGCGAAATGATTGCGCTAGATACCAATGGTGTATCCTACCTTTAATGATACCAAAACCCCTCAGGTAGATGGATTTGTTGACTGAGTAAACTCGTGTCAAACCTTTAAAAGCGTTTTTCTCCGAATTGTATTTCTGTAACGGCGACCACTGGGTGTCAGTTCGTGGTGTCGGTGACGATTTTACTATAAAATACAACCCCCCAAATCCACCCATTCATGATAATTCAAGCAATTACCAATGGTGTATCCTACCTTTAAAGTAGATTCGAATAAAACGTATTATGTATAAAGAAGAGAATTGACCGTGGGATGTTCAGTCTTGGGCGCTGTGATGCAACGTTTCCTTCTTCCAGTCCACCCTTCTGTCCAAGCCCACCATGCGGAAACTCAGCGCCCACAGACGGCGGGCCTCCTCCTCGCTCTTCGCTGCAGCCGACGGCATTCTTGGAGCACAGTCACTGATCAGAATAAACATCCACCAGATAAGTATTAATACAGTTGTGTAAACGATTTTGTTTTATGACTAGGCAAATGTACTGTTGTGTCCTTCGATTTAACAAAATGTCCATCCAGTTTAACAATTAAACAAAACAGCATTCGATTTCACAGGAGTGTTTTCAAAGCTAGTTCGGTCATTCAAATTCAGTATTTGACTGGTATTTCCGTCATCATTATTGCAATACAAAAACGCGCTCTGTTAACTTTTGTTTCCTCTAGAATGGTAACAGGATAAATATGGTTTACTCATTGGCACTAAGTCGACGATAACCAAGAATAGCAATAACCAAAGAAACACCCAAACAATAACAAACGTTAATGTTTTACAAACACTAACAAAAATGAGTCAGGTAACAAATACCCCCCCCCCAACCCCCCCCCCCCCCCCCCCAAAAAAAAAAAAAAAAAAAAGGAAAAAAACAAAAAACAAACAAACCCAAAACCCGCTCTATAATGAAAGCTACAGAAAACGTAAATGGAAAAAGCAAAACAAAAGATTTGACTGACTTTACAAAAAGATACAAAACAGTTTTCTTGCACAATTTATTTGTTTATCCGTTTGTTCACATTTCAGTCGTACTTATTTGAATTCTCATTTAGCGAAACTGATTGCCTCTTTATGAAATTTAAAAGAACCTCTCCAGTCGAACCAGCTTTGCTTAATTGAATGATGATTTGTGCGTCACCAAAATAATACGACAATGTGCACAATGAACACATTGCTAAAGGAATTTAAATGCTTCAAAACTAAATTAAATTGCCAGAATTCTGAATTTCAAACGGGGTAAAAACTGGAGAGGCAAAAAATCGCTTTAATTCAAACGCATGCAAATTAAATTGGCTGCTCATTTGCCAAAATTGACCTGGAAAACCTATATTATGCCCTTCATGTTAGACAGTGGAGACATCGTAAGTCATGGAGTCTCACTCAGTTACGAAATTCACAATTTTTTTCGCATTTAAGAAAGAGGGTAAGTACAAGAGATTATGTTTGTGTCTTAATTATTTTGAATAATGATCGTGATACATTCGGAAGACTTTTGGTGCAATTTGTTTAGGTTACAAAGAGGTTAAAATGTGTCACTCTGATTTTAATTCCAGTGGTCAAAACAGCTCAGAATGCACCACAGAGCCCAACATTTTCCGGGGCCCTAAGGCGGGCCCCTGACGCGTAGTTTTTTTCCCAGCATGGTAAAGGGTAAATGGGCGTTTCTACACCCCTCGCGTCATGATTATTCAGTAGTTTCAACAATAATACTAAAATATATTGTTATTGCTCAGTCAACTAGTTACACGTAGGCCCAGAGGTACATTAAAGCACTTTGAAAAACGGCTTCTTTCGACCTCTCCCAGTAGCCAAGTAGATAATGGGTTAGGTTATAGATCGTAAGATTGGGGTTCGAGTTCGGATGGTGCTCATTTTTCATTGACTATTTTTGGATTGTAAGTTTATTGTGGGATGAGTTTAATTTAAGGGGAAGTAAGGTTTCGAGAACCTAAGTATCTTCCATTCAGTGGGGTCTAGACACGCCCAGTTATGATAATTGCTTTACCATGCTGGGAAAAAAATCACGCGCCCCGGACCCCACGCCGTAAGGGCTTCGCGCTATACGCGCTCGTAGTTCCATACACAAATTTCATCTTCTTCACCCCCCCCCCCCCGGGTGAAAAAAACTTAGAGTTTTGCCCCTGGGCCCTAGTTGATTTGTCAGAGTTAAAGCTTTATTTTACCACACCCCTCCCCCAAGAAAATGATTGGTGCGGCCGTAAAGTTAATTACCAGTCTTATCTGATGAATATTGTGAAAACAAAAATGTTTTAAGCAACCGCAAAATATTGAAAGTGAGGCCAAAATATAAAAGTAGTCTGCCAAGACCCATTCAACGAAAGGGGCTTCCTTGTGATTAACCTCCACCCGTGACGTCACCCTATTGTCCTACCGCTCCATTATTTTGAACGAATGGAGCGTTGGAGGCGATATCTCTCCATTATTTTGGGAAGGTAACGCAAGTGAACAAAGAGGAAGTCACTGAAACTAACCAGTGTAGCGGTTTTCGTTGTATTTTTTAAGAAACCTATGTACTCCAATCCGATTTTCCCTTCAATCTTGTTCTATGGTTAAACTAACCCATACGAAAATGTGTCGAAGAAAAAGACAAACATTATCGATAGTCGGATTCGAACCACAGACCTTTCGATCCATAGCTCTCCTCTCTACCAACTATGCTATTGACGAGTTGGTGAAAGAAGCTGTTCTTTATAATTCTTTATAGTTATTTAATGTATATGAGTTGCCATTGCTCTTTCTCATAAATATTTTAATCACGAACCACCCAGCTCCTGGAAAAAAATATCACGAACCGCTACACCGGTTAGTATAAAGTGTCTTCTGAACAAAGACGCTCCATTCGTGCAAAATAATGGAGCGGTAGGACAATAGGTGGTGACGTCCCAGGTGGAGGTTAAGTCAGATAATGCCCTCGTTAACGCGCCATTCGTGGGTAATAATGAATGGCGCGTAACTCGGGCATTATCTATAACATAAGGTCCATTCATTAGTCGTGCTTCACCACTTCAACTAATTTTTCATCCAACAAGCAGTGCCGAATTTGATGTGAACTGTGTTCTCAGTTTATAAATTTGTATTAAACTGTGTGCTGACAGCAACTTACGCGAAGTACATCCCTGAGATGTCGGCCAGTTCCGGTGCGACGGCGCAGTAAATGGAGGTCTGGGCGCCCTCAACGGCGCTCTTGAAGAAGAAGCTCGGAGCGAAGCTGACGAGGCACATGACGAGACCGACAGCGCCCTCTGGTTTCTCCTCCATGATGTGACGGAAGAGCTGGGTCTGAACTATTCCTGGGTGAAGGCAGTTGGCTGTCACTCTCGTACCTGGACGATCAAAGGTCAAAAAGAGGGAAACGTATGAAGGTAATATAGACCAGGGCCGATATTCATAAAAGCCTGCTAAGCCTAGTTGGCTGCTAAAATGGCCTATAGTTGACAACTAAGCCTAGTTGGAAGCTAAGTGTATTCATAAAAAGTTGCTAAGCTTAGTTGGTTGCTAAGTTAACTGCTAGCATTATAGTTGATCTGGTGTGTCTCTAAGTCACTAGCTGACAACTGAAGTCCCAGCTGCGTGCTTAAAATATATATAAATAGCTGGTAACATAGCAAGGTTTCATGAATACAACATTAGTTGGTAACCACGGAGCAGCAAACTACGAATTTAGCGAGCTGCTTAGCCTTGTTGGCTGCTAAGTTAGCAGGTTTTTATGAATGTCGGCCCAGTTTCCTAATAAATCCAAATATATGCACACTTGCGCATAAATAGGCCGGGAGGCAAGAAGCGAAATCGGACCATTGAAAATGTACAGGGGTTCAAAACGATTTGTCATTTTCTCTAAATTTCGTCATGATTTGTCCTATTTGAAATCGGAAACGTGCCTGAATCATCACAGGTATTATTTCTTGTCTAAGTGGGTTTTTTTGTTTTGTTTTTTGTTTTTTTGGGTTTTTTTTTTTGGGGGGGGACAACATCAAAACTTAAACAAATGATTTATGTTCTGTGCGCAGAAGGTCGGGGAAAATCAGTAGGGCTCCTTTCCCTCAACGAGTCCAAACAATATTGTGACTTTTCGGGGTACCATTCACCACATTGCGAACCAAATCACAGGCCTTGAATCACGGCGTGAATCACAATGTTTGTGCCAGCGCAAGCTGTGGAACAATCTCAAACCTGTAGTGTAATTTTATTCAACAATAGTGATTGTTATCACATTCGGGAAACAACAGCAGATTGGTAGGCGTACCGTTTTGGTTTTTAGATAATTAAACAGCCGTATATCTGTCTCCCGATCTCCGGGTTCTTGCAAATTCTTCTCGTACGAAAAGACGTTTATCGACAGATTAGTTTGATGTAAGAGCTACCTTCCATGGGTGAATAATGCTAGTTCTTATCCGTGAATGAGTGCCAGCCAACTAGTTTCCTAACCAGATAATTCCCCGGACGTCCATAAATGATTGCTCCGTTTCCTCTATAGGGAGTCAAGAAACAGACTACAAAAATAGCATTACATTTTTTAGTTTCTCTAGCATCTGTGAACACAAAAAATAGATCATTCTCACAATATATACTATACCTATGAACCCCAAAACCCATTCATTTTTAACAATTACAACAAAAGCAAATGGTGTATATACCACCTTTAAATGTGTACTTGGAAACGCGGAAAATCTACGGCTTGTCTAACCTTCGAGTCGTCTGCTCAATTCCCTCGTGAATAGAATGGTGGCAAGCTTGCTCTGACCGTAGGCGTCCCAACGATCGTAATCGTTGGTTATATTCACGTCGTCCCAGTGAATCCTGCCGCTGCCGTGAGCCACGGAGGAGACGTTGACGATGCGGGCTGGGGACGACGACTTGAGAAGGTCAAAGAGGAGGTTAGTCAGGAGGAAGTGACCAAGGTGGTTGACACCGAACTGCATCTCAAACCCGTCTTCTGTTGACTGCTGGGGACACATCATCACGCCTACATAATTATGGAAAATGATAATAGGGACATCAGATTAGGAAGCATTAAATAACTACGGCACGCCAAAGCGACTACGCGAGACATAATTGTGCAGCATTGAAAATGTTGCTGGTTTATTCGTCTTAAGCCCTGTTCGCACTGGACTTAATTTGGGCAAACTAACCGAGCCAATGGGTAACTTACCCATTTCAAGTCCAGTGCGAACAGCCTGGGTGACTTTCCTCACAGGTAACTTACCCACGACGCGTGGGTAGTTTAACCGAGCCAAAGGTGCCCAGGAAGATTGACCAGGTCAGTTTAACCGAGCCAGAAAATCCAGTGCGGACGCGACGTCTCGGTTAAATCTTCCATCACCCGGTCGAATGTTGAGAGCTAGCGTCGGGAACAGACGACCCGGTCGTCAAGTCGCGGTCATAGGTCACGCATGGCGCCCTCTTTAATGTTTTGGAGCCAGCTCGGTTAGTTTACCCATGGTCTCGGCAATTCTACCCGCGTCAATTAAATCCAAGTGCGGACGGTGGGAAGATTAACCCATCAGAATGTTACCCGGCGTCATGGTAAATGTTTATCCAGTGCGAACACGGCTTTAGCCATTTTGTGATGTCACCAGTCACTTGAGTGCTAGCAGTATGTGTCTCACGTCAAAATAGTGAGATGCAGATAGTCTGGTAACCGGTACTCGCATTTTAATTTGTAGACGATTTGCCATTCCGCCAGATTTAAACCAATCATGCGTCGTGTAATTAAAATGTATGAAGTTATCAATCAACCTTTATTATGGTATTCTATGTGAAGGACATGTTCTCGAAGCCTTGCTTTCCCTTCCTTTAAATTGAACTCTTCCCAACAACAAAAACAACAAAACAATCAACGAAATATGTGCATAGATCCCAACTCACTATCTACTGAGCTATAATTTGATAGCTCGGCAAAACCCCTTTAAAAAACACTAATTATTGTACCTTGTATATTTAGGCTACACACAACCTGTTGAGTGAGTATACCGAGTGGTGCCATTAATTTATTTTCCCAGCAGAATTAACTACTGAATAATGCATAAGTCTATTGGCTGAAATCTGGGGCCAATGTCATAAAAGATGTAAGCACAAAATGTGCTTATAGCACAAAAAAAGGTCTTGCTCAGTAAAAACAGATTATCGGTCAAAACTCCACGTGCTTTTCATTCAAAACAAAAATCAGCTGTTGAATACCAGTCACAAAGAATGAACATTAACTGGAATTTTGGTTGTTAACCCTGGTTTTTTTTCCCAAGGAAGAATTGTCCTGCTAAGCAAATGTTGGTGCTTACACGTTTTATGAAATTGGCCCCTGGTCGGATGGTAACTATGGTCTACCTTGGGTCTACAAATGAAAAACAATGCGCAACCGGTAAAGCCACTCAAACGGTACAACCACTTACTTAAAACGTGGTTATGTAATCGTCAACTTTTTTTCCTGAGCCGGATGCATATTTGTTTTGCAGCATACGTCGTAAATTAGTTACAAAATTGCATAGTTTTCAAATTTCCGCTCGTATATAAATTGTTACAGTACAGCTAGGTGATGTTATTGTGCCTTTGACGATACAATGATGAAATTTGGCACAAAGTCAGAGTATTTAACGAGAAAGATAATTGGCTATAGGGCCATCGCAGATTTGTTCTTTGAAATTGATTTTAATAACTTAAACTAAATTTAAATTATTAAAATAATAACTATAAATCGAAATTATTTACAAATTGGCACCAATCGACCCAGAAATTATCAAAATTCCACTCACTGTTCCATTTTATTCTGAAACTTCCCCTTAAAAGATTTTATGTTCGTTTTTCGAAGGGCACTCCTGAGCTTTCGTTAAAATCTTGTGAATTATCGAACGCCTGAGACTGCCAACTCGCTGCAAATAAAACTTCGCTGTGTACGTCATTATCGAGTACGCTGCGCTCTGACTGCAGCCCCACTATGGGTCTTTTCGAATCCCTGGCTTTGTTTCGTCTACGGATTAAGGTCATGTAAGGCTCTCAACTGCTGGAATTATATCCACGTTCTGCTGCCTGTTGTGCTTCAGAAACATTCAATCGATTGATATGAGCCCAAAGAATCGAATAATTGTCATTTGTTTCCATTTCTATCTGCTATCAGTAATTAAAAAAAAATTTAAAAATTTAAAACACCTATATAAGCCAACAAAAGTACGGACCTGCGTTGTTGATTAGAATGTGCAGTTGGGACTCCTCCTCCTTTATCTTGTCAGCGAACGCCCTCACGGAGGCCAGTGAGGCTAGGTCTAACTGGCGTATCACCAACTGGCCTCTAGAGGTCGCCCTTCGTATGTCTGTTCTGGCTTCTGTAGCCTTGTCCACGTCGCGACATGCCAGAATCACACGTGCACCTGTTTATCAGGAACACAAATGATTACAATATTTAAAATTTGATTTTCTGTGATGTCCGCAGTAATCTGTAAATAAGTTTTTGTTACGCCAAAACGGAACCCAACAAAATTATGAAACAAACTGCAATATTTGATATTTAATATTTTGTTAAGCACCCAATTAAACTCTAACCACCGTTCTTAATAAACGAGTTTTTTACGTCAAAATGACACCTTACATGCGTACCTGTAATATATTATGGTAACACAGAATGTATTACGCAACAAGCACGACCGTGTTAAATATGGTGAGTAAAAAAGAACTGAAAAAGGGATACCGTTCTAAGCAACTTGCGTAGTCATACCCACTATGTGGGACGGAGAGAACCACCCTCTTTTGAGGTGGTCATTGTGCTTGCGGAATGTTGTGATTTCTGTTGAGGTTTTTAGAGGGAGGGGAGGTGCATTAGGTAACAGTAGTCTAGGGAGTGTATAGGTGTGGGGGAATAAGTGGGAAGTCGCTCGGTCCCATAATGTTGCTGGGTATATGCGTAGTACTGGTTAGAGAGAAGCAATGACATTTAGAAGGTATATGTGGTTCGAATCTGGCCATACGCTTTTTGTTTAATATCCTGCAATAATATCTTTCATTGGGAAAAATAAGACCACCTTTTGCATGGCGATGTTAAAGTCACTGAACATGACAATTATTAAACTGTTACCATAATATATTACCGGCACGCTTGTAACGTGGCATTATGACGTAAAAGCCGGGTAGTCGGATCGGCTGTTTCTGGATCACATTTCATGGATCACCTTTGTGGTGTGTCTTTCTGGTAGTGGAGCAGATAAAGGGAAATATTTAGGGAATTGTGCCTTTGAAGATACAAGCATGGCATTTGGCACACACTTTGTCATGACAAAGATATGTCTATAGGGCCAACGCAGACGGTCATTTGAAGAATTAATGAATAACAAGCAATGACAGTCGCTCGTTACATTGTGTATTACATGTACCATTTCCTTTAAATCTTTGATGGCCCATATCTTTGTCAGGAATATACATGTGCTAAATTGACACGCTTGTATCATCCAAGGAACAATTCTATCAACTATCTGCCGTACTATGGGAAAGTTCTTGCTGATCTGTTTACCTCTCCTGGCGAGATCTCTAGCCGTCTCCCTGCCTATACCGGTGTTCGCTCCCGTGATGATGGCCGTCTTGCCATCCAGGCGGGCTTCACTGTGGCACCATCCTCCCGCTATAAACCTCCGCAGACGCCATATTGACAAGATGAATCCTGCCGGAGAGATCAATGAGTGGACCGAGAATAATCGTATACCGCCCTCTTTTAATTACGTGGCTTGTAATTACGAATTACATGGCTTTAGCTTGCACTGTGAAAAGGTTGCAGACCACTTAACTCCAAAATGCTCCCACGCCGACAAATCATCATTGGCTTAATTCACGAGTCGGCCATACGAAACTGAAAGTGAGGTAAAATCTTCATTTTGGGAACTTGCGGATATAAATAAAAGCAATGAACTAAAGTTAATTACAAATTATTATCGTTCTTCTCTAAACAACAACAACAAAATTGTGAATAATTATACACATGTTTTAAGTCACGTTAACAAAATATTGAAAGTGAGGCTAGAATGAACAATAGTCTGGCACCATGACATTCAACAGTTTCCAATATATAAATTACAATCAGGGAACACGACCAAAATGTCTTTCTCGTGAAATAAGGTCTAATTCAGATTGCAACTTGTAATTATCGGTAAAAAAACGAGGCTGGAATTATAGACCGGAACGTCACGAACATTTATATAAAAATTAAATTTTCTTGAAAATGACGGTACACCAGGTGCCATCATTTAGACAGTCACTAACAGTCCAGTAAGGTATATTTCGAAATAATTTGGTATTTTGTTTTGTTTTTATGTTTGCAAATGTTGTATACTCCCGTTAACTTTAACACTATTGACACGATCGTTGAGTTGTCTGGCTAGTCATGCTAAGCAACAAAGGGAAAAATACAATAAACTTACCTGACAACAATACTGCAATCACCGTCAGCCACACTGACATTTTTATTATCCCAAATCACCGGACGTCTGCTTTCCCGCACAAAATGTAAATATATTTCAGCTAAAGAAGTGTTCTATCTTACAACGCACGGTTCTCTTTTGGCGGGAAGTCCTGCTTATACGTGTGCACATAAAAGCGGAATATACCAACAGTTGGTACAAGTACCCAAAAGTAACCACCACTGGTAGCCAAATATATTACCGAATTCTTTGGGGATCCGCTATTTTCTGTTTTCTGTTAAAACATGCACGTGAATGCTACAGTTTATACACTTAGAGAATAATCAGCGAACCTACGCAAACAGAAGCTGAATAGATTATACACCCATAATATTCGGAGTATTTTTACCCTCTGTGAAAAAAAAGTTGATCAAGGTTCAACGTACAATGTCAATGAACTCTGTAAGAAGAGATAAAAGGTCGATCTTTTATCCAACAAATTCAAACATTGACCATTTTTCCTAGGGCAGTTTTTCTTTCCACTCAGTAGTTTTATTACCCTGTAGCACGTTGTTTGCTCGACTGTATAGATCCTTGGGCTCTGTCTGGTACGTGTTTGTTCTTTTAGTGCTCGTCCATTGTTGGAATTTTTCGACCTTAAGGGAACCAATAATATTTTGATGTACTTACATTTGGATCACAACCTGTTGGTTTTACGGCGGGTTAATAGCAACACGGATATCGAACTTTATTGTGGAAGGGTATTAAAACCAGGCTGGATTAAAGAGCTTGGATTTTCAGGAAATTAGTTAAAAAACAACAGTTTAAACTGTCGTGTCATCCATCCTCTTACACGAAGCAAACCTTGTAGAATACGAGCCTTTTTAATTCAAATTTGTCGACCAAGTATATACACAAACCGCGCCAGAAATTGTGGATGAGGCAACATTTGGCCAACTTTGATCGGTATACCGCGGTACTTTCCCGCGTCCGACCCAGCGCACTTTTGAGTGCCTATAGGATCAGGAACGCCCTCTGCATTTCGTCTGCACTGTCTATAAGGGCCAGGGACACACTGGGATTCCACACAGGTGATGCGTACTCCATTATAATGCTTCTCACACACTGCAGGCTTTATGAACTCTGGCATAGACCGTGTCTGTCTCGCCAGTTCACGTTCATACATACGCACTCGTGTCTCGGTACCAAACACTGACTAGTCTAGTCACAGACTGATAATTATATATGCGTATTCAAGTGAACAAAGGTTGTGGTCAACAAATTTATTTTAATAAATTCGCTGTATTTTCAATATGTTGTAAATTGGAATACTTTTTCTTTCAAAATACCAATTTATTGCCCATGGGCCCAGTCATTATGCTGCAAAATAATGAACAAAAATAGGATGTTTGATATGTTGTAGCTTCTATACATGGTGCCCGGGTGGTGTGATTTTTTCCCAGCCTGGTAAAGGCCAATTATCATAACTGGGCGTGTCTAGACCCCACTGAATGGAAGAGACTTAGGTTCTTAGAACCTTGCTTCACCTCAAATTAAACTCATCCCACAATAAACTTACAATCCAAAAATAGTCAATGAAAAACGAGCACCATCCGAACTCGAACCCCAATCTTACGATCTATAACCTAACCCATTATCTACTTGGCTACTGTGAGAGGTCGACAGAAGCCGTTTTTCAAAGTGCTTTAATGTACCTCTGGCCTACGTGTAACTAGTTGACTGAGCAATAACAATATATGTTAGTATTATTGTTGAAACTACTGAATAATCATGACGCGAGGGGTGTAGAAACGCCCATCTACCCTTTCCCATAGTAGGAAAAAAAATTCGCGCCCGGGTGGCAAATATTGACGTCAATATTCGCGAAAAAAATTCACGACTTGCTCCGAAAGTCGCGAATATTGACGTCAATATTGATGTCAAATTTCGCGATTTGCCTCCAAAGTCGCGAATATTGACGTCAAATATGACGTCAAATTTCACGACCGGATATAAATTTTGACGCGAATTATTTTCAAGCAAGCTAGGTTTTGGCTAGTCTTGCTCCAAGACAGCAAGCTAGGTTTTGGCTAGTCTTGCTCCAAGACCGAGTTTTTCATTTGTTCCGGGGCGCGCCGTCCGTCTAGTCTATCCATGCAGTTCATCAATCATCAATACTCCGAAAACGGGCTTATTTATGAAAGCGCCCTCGATTGTCACGAGAGATCAGTGGATTTGTTTTAAAGGTATAGGTAGGATACACTATTGTTAATTGCTTGAATTATCATGAATGGGTGAATTTGGGGGGTTGTATTTTATAGTAAATCTCGTTTAACTGGCCTGTCGGACGTTTTAAAAACACGAGAAAAACACGAAAAACTGCGTTTGTTTTCAACCGCCGTCGGGCAGTTAAATATTCTTATGTTATTATTATTTTGTTTGCGATCGCCGTCTGTAGTTTTATAAAATTACATTTTTTTCGGAATAATTACAGGATATCTAGCGCGATCATTTTGCTGGATGTCTGGAATCATAATTTACCTTCAAATAAGTAAGATATTTCTTAATAATTCGGTAGTAAATATTTTTGATATCTGCAAATGGCGTATCCTACTTTTAAGTTCAGTTCACGAGATTTGTTTCTGAACTTGAAACAACTCCACTGATCTCCCGTGACAATCGAGTATGGATGATCGATGAACTGCATAGACGGACGGCGCGCCCCGGACAAATGAAAAACTCGGTCTTGGAGCAAGACTAGCCAAAACCTAGCTTGCTGGAACAAAATTCGCGTCAAAATATTTTCGACTTTTTTGGAACGTCGTGAATATTGACGTCAATATTGACGTCAATATTCGCGACTTTAAGGAAAGTCGTGAATTTTGTCGCGAATATTGACGTCAAATGTTGGCACCCCAGCCTTGGAGTTACATGCTCGATTCTTGGTTTTGAAGACTTGGCTTCGTAATTACACAGAGTAACATTTGTAATTCTTATATTCCTTTAGCATTTTTTATTTTGATTAATCAGTCTTTATTTTAATTTTTACAATTGTTTACACATTCGTGTTTACATGTTTGTTTGTTTCCTCTAAGTTTTACGAGATTGCTCTTTTCAGGTTTTCAATCTCGTAAGAATCAGATTATTTTATTCATTTAAATGCAGGCATTTAAATGAATAAAATAATCTGACTCTTACGAGATTCAAAACCTGAAAAGAGCAAAATCGTAAAACTTAGAGGAAACAAACAAACAAACATGTAAACACTGTTGGTGTTTACCCTTGTGGAGAAATACACAAATGTCTTCAAGTTTGTGCAATTACTCGAACATTCTTTTCGCATAAAACCATAAAACCATAAAACCAACTTTCTGAACTGGAGCGCGCAATTTAAGTAATGATAAAAACACTAGTTTTTTGTTTACTGTAGAAAGGCCTGCCAATGCAAACAAACACATTTATTCGTTAGGGTACATTATATTTCTTCAAAATTTGTGTTTTAGCCCTCTCAAGAAAAACAAAAGGGCCAATTCCAGGGCCCAATGGCACCAAAGGTCTTAAATGTTGTACTAAAGATAAGAACGAAAATGGGTTGCACTATCAATGTATTACGTCATGTACTAACTTACATTCTGACTTACGTGTGGTGTAGGCCTGAGACAACTTTCGTGTAATCATGGAACCGAAATAATTACGACACAATTGTTGCACCATCACAACTTACGCATTGGTAGGGCAGGGATTTACGATATCAAATTACGTCTAATGGGAAGGTGACTTAAATAGTTACGGTAGCCATACGCGGCAATTATGTTCGGGTTGGAGTACAGTATCATTTATGATTTTGATTTTGCAATATTGAATATTACTACATCTGCATTTGCTTGTGAACAAATGCAACGCGGCAAGTGCAAATCGAGCAAACCGAAGGCGTGTGAGCAGTGATAGAGTCGGGGTATGTCCCACGGGGGGAGGGGGAGCCAAAAAAAGAAATGATCTAGCATCACATTAGACAAGTTTTAGTTATGTAGTTTAAAAACGATTGGCCAATAATTGATCAAGTCCTTAAGAAAATTAGTAGCTGAGGTAAAAGAACAACCAGAGAGCAATTGAAAGGACATTTTGGAGACTAAACGTGGAATTTACTTATTTAGACTTCGTTCAAAAGCTTAATTTGTTTTAACCAAAACAACAACTATATAACAATGAATACAGGCTAAAAGAACACAAAAGTTAAGGTTTTAAACCTACAGCTCGGAATTGTTTTAATCGACACAGGGGACGCCATACATAGGAGTACTGTTAGTGTTATACCAACATTCCAATACAGTTATACACTATAACACCGACATCCCTATCAGTTATACACTATATATAGTATCCTACGACGTGTCGTAAGATATGCATTTTAGGACAAGCCTATACAAGCTTGTTGGTGCGACCGCAGTTACGACATGTCTTAGGGTTGTCCTAAATTCCTTATCTTACGACAAGCATGTACGGTATGTTTGGTGCAACCGGGCCCTGGTCGTGTATTCTCTGTATACACCACAGCGAAGGATTCTATAGGAAAGTTCACAATGCGCTTTTGAAAGCAGACTACGAATAGCATTTTATACTAATAAGTCAACGATTATACGTACATAAGCATTCAAAAGAACGGCTGTTTATAGCGAACAGACATGGTGTAGTCTGTCTAGTAAATAGCGGGTTGAGTTAATGACATCGAACGGTCCCTGATTTTAATTCAATAGTAACATTTATCTGTAGGACAATTTTGACAAATTATGCGGTCGAAATCATTAAGTTCAACAAATAATTTAAAAACAATTTCGTCGGGGCCTTTATCAGTTTATGGAATAAAAATAATGCGGAGGCAAAAAGAAAAAGAACGTGGGCAGGGTCAAGACTCTTTATTATTTTTGTTTACTTTGAGTAAAACACAAGAGTCTCTTGACGACTGGCACAGCATATACTTTTCGAAACGTTGAGTTCCCTTTGGTTCCTTTCAGAACTACACATCTCAATAAAGATAATTACCACAGTGTATACCGCAAACTACTTATCTTATTGTCTCTTCGCCATGAAAACCTTTAAACCGCATCACACACTAACCTGAAACAAAGTTTGTATTGTTCAAATATTAAGTTCTACTGATTTAACCTCTCAGTATTGGCTTACTGTTTGTTTTAATCTGGACATTTATTAAAAGCACTCTCTCTATTCTTAGTTAGCAGCGATATCGACCTTGTTTATGAGGAAGCCAATTTGGTCGTGTTCTCCGAATATATTTTATAAATTGTGAACTATGTTGAATGGGATGGTGCCACAATTTGTTTTGCATTCTATCCTCACTTTCAATGTTTTTCTTTAATGTGGCTTAAAATATTAAGGTATGTATAATCACAATTTTTTTATTATTCACCAGAAAAGACTGGTATTAATTGGTAATTAACTTTAGGTCAATTTTTGTCCGCATGAATTCCAAAAATGAAGATTTTACTTCACTTTTAATGGCCGACTCGTGAATAAAGTCCATATACCTTGACGGTATTTATAATAAGTTGCATTTTTTTAACAGAAAGCCATTTACATACATAACTGATCGATAAACTCATCCTCAGACTTAGGGGAAAGAATACATTAAAGATATACCATCTGCAGATATCGACACATTTTACTACCGAATTACTAAGAAATCTCTTACTTATTTGAAAGTTAATAATGATTGAAGGCATTCAGCAAAATGATTGCGCTAGATATCCTAAAATCGTTTCGCAATCGCGAAAAAACCCAACAACAACATAAGAACCACTGCCCGACGTAAAACTTCGAACAGGCTAAAGTTAAACGATATTTACTATTAAATACACACCCCCCAAAAAAAATAAAAAATAAAATAAATAAATAATAATAATCCACCCATTCATGATAATTCAAGCAATTACCAATGGTGTATCCTACCTTTAGGTAAGACTTTACGATTAAATACAAATTAAATTGTAGGTGAACTAAGTTGTCATATTGTCAAAAATACGAGAGACAATGAGGAAATTCTAGCAATGAAGAAAAACCCAAATCATTACATTTAAAGCAAGGAGCTGTCTATTTAAAATGCACTTTACAAACCGGTCCTGGGCGCCAATTTGTGGGTGCTGCTAAGCACCGACAAATGCTTAGCTTGAAAATTCTTCTTCGGCCAAAATCAAACCAGGGTTACAAACCAAATTTCAGGTGTATTGTTTGTGACTTGTATTTAGCTGTTTTTGTTACGCAAGAAAAGCTTATTTGGCTGGTAACCTGTTTTTTACTGAGTAAGACGATTTGTGCTAAGCAATTTGTTTTTTGCTTAGCAGCTCCATGAAATTGGCCCCTGTGATGAGGCTTACAAACGTTTTAACAAAACAGAAAAAGATAACCCAATGCCACAAGCAGACCCACAGAACACAGCAAAATGGCAGCGAGAGAGGCCTTTGCAAGGGCGGTCATTGGGGGCGCTGCGTTCGGCAGCTCTGTCGTTGAGGGGGCTACCCCGCCTTCAAGCCCCCCGTTGCACAGGTTATCAGAGCAGCAGGTTTGACAGGTGATATTCTGGGCGTCACACCCAGAGGTGCAATTCAAAAACTCGGAGGAGAAACACAACCTGTTGACGGTAGTGACTCCCATGAAGTTAGTCGTTATAACCTATACGGGCAGAGAAAATAATAGTCGTATCTACAGACGAATCTAACAAAGGCATTACAGAAAATAATATACAGCATTCACAGAGCAGAAACTTTGTCAATAGTTGTCTAGCATAATTTTTAGATTTCGAGAACTGCTTCAAACGATACAAAAATGCTCAAATGGGCTACAAAACGAAATGATAATAATCGGAAAGAGCACACATTTAAAAAGTAGCTGCTCTCGATCTACGGAATCTAATTGGTCTTTGATTCAGTATGACGCACACAAACAGTATGTAAACTATGATTAGCCCGTTGAGAAACACATACAAATGAATAGTGCTTATTTGCATACTAACTCTCCCCCCCCCACCCCCCCCCCCCCCCCCCCCCCGATTCGCGACGCAAAGTAAAGAAAAAACTAAAACCCCAAAATGACGAACCGTTCAAGACTAATTGCTCTGGGGCTTAAACTTTCATGCGGGGCGGTGCGTGGGCGCGCACGTATGTGTACACGTGTATGAGTCGAGTACGTTTATACGTATAATTATGCATTGCGGGCTATGTACACGTGTGTGTTTTGGACAACCATAGACCTGGAGGATTTCCTTTTTCTTCCAGATCTATGGGCAAACGATGATCCCACGTTGCAGATACAGCGCCTTGTATTCAGGACTAAATCATCCCTTGTGTTTTGTGTTATTCTTGTGTAGAACGAGTTTCGTGGTCCACTAATTCTTTTGCGATCCCAACAAGTAGCCACATTATTTTGTGCATTGGTGCTGTGTGTAATTTGTTGTGACACCACAACGTGTATCGTACAATAAATGAAAACGACAGGAAAAACGTATACACATATGCGTATACTTCGTTGTGTCCGATGTAAACAACTGGGTTGGGTTTTTTCGGGAACGCGTTAATATGGTGGCCCTGAAGGAACTACGAAGATCGTGAATATTTACGTCAATATTGACGTCAATATCCGCGACTTTGAGGAAAGTCGTTAAATTCGTCGTGAATATTGACGTCAATATTAACGATCTGCGTAGTCCCTTCAAGGCCACCATACGTTAACGGTAAGACATTAGGTTGGTTTCCTTTTAACCAAATGTTTGAAATCTGATAAGTATACAATCAATAATGCCCGATTAAGCCGGTCCAAGCCTGGAATGATGATCGCAATTATTTTGTTCTTTCTACTTAATAACAACCTTTCCCATAAATACCGTTAACATTACCCCACATTCTCCATCGACGCATGGGAACTGCACCACCCCATAACCCTTCGGATCGAAGGGATACACACACGCTGGAGTGCTGGTGTTATCAGCAGAGGGATCCGAACTGTAGGTACAGAAGTAGCAATGCAGGATGTCTGCGACTACGTCCGCAACAGATTTGCTGTTACACAGATCCTCGTCACAGCAGTAACTGCACACACTTCCATGCTCAGGGGAGGTAATGCAGCCTGGTATGCAACTGTCAGCCTCGTTGCAACCTCGAGAATACAGCTCAGTGCCACTTGCAGCTATCTTTTGAGCCTGCAAACGATGGGGGTGGGGGGGGGGGGGGGGGGGGGGGGGGAGAAATGTATACTCGACTATAGACTCTGCATGAATAAGGGTCAATTTTATAACACCTTAAGGTTAATTGAGAGTTATGTGTTGGTGTTGACTGCGTGACTTAGGGTGTTTTTCGTTGTCTGTTCAGAATTTCATTACGTTGGTCATTTATATTCACTACTGTTCTTACATATTAGGAATTTTAAAAAAATCAATCAATCAATCGATTTTAAACTTATGCTAATAAATAATTCTGGTGAGTGATTGAGTCCAGCATACATCAGACTAATTTTTAACATAGTTTTAAATTGATTCATTATAAGACGAATTCGATCTCTGAATTGAACTAAATAGCCGGGAAAACCGGTCAGTAGTCAGTAGTCAGTCAGTGCGCAGCGTTCGAGATAATAAGCATATTTCACCAGTTTCATTTGCAGCCGCGCGGCGCTCTCGGACCCTTCGAGATTTCGCGTGAATGCGCGAGCGCTCGGAGACGATGTGGAACATTGGCTAGAGGTCCCAGCAAGAAGGCAGTGTTGGGTCAAGCATGGAGTGTTAAGTTTCTTGAACATTTTCCTCGTAAAATAAACAAATTTTTACCAGATTTTAGAGACCAATTACACGTGAATCTTCGTCTGAAATGTGGTTTAAGTTTTACACTTTTCGTTGATAAGCTTTACACTTAGGGTGCCCCCGACTGTTTCGAGCACGATTGAGACAAACGGAGTCGATATTCTGATAGACGAAGGATCGTTCTTTCGATTGGTACCACATATACTTCTGCAGGTTTAGCCGTCGATGTTTTTTTCAGTGCCAAAAATTTTGCAAAAATCATTATTTGTGCCGTATCGTTTTAGCTTACGTGACGTCATCATCAAATGTCGGGAGAAAGGCCTTGTGTTTTTACTTGTTCTTACGACGCCATTTATTTTGTCATGTTTGTTGATGTCATGTCATGTATGTATGCAGCTGAGAAAAACTTTAAAATAAATGTTTTGTACTATTTACAAAAGAAAAAGAAAAGAACAATGTCATTTGGTTTATTCTTGTGTTTTTATTCTTCCTTGTATATTTAATATATTTTATTTGGAGCTCACTGCAATTCCCAGCTTTTAAGTGAGATTTCACAGTAAATAGATTCGGGGTGGGCAGGGTCACGAATTTAACTTTCATTCGTTGGAAAAGTAAAACTCACTAAAAAATGCTTAAAAGATTAAGTATTATAAAACAAAAACAAAAAATATATATGAGTTCAGGAACAAAACAAACAAAGACAGATTTCATTTTAAAACTGTCAAATATTGTATTCATAGCATTATTTTTTAACCCTAAACTAGCAATTAACTGTTGCGTTTTTTGCCAGTTTTGGTTTCTGAGACGTTAAGATACAGATACAGATACATAACTGAAGCTAAAACCCTGCCAAAAACCATACTAACGAATAATAGTCAGGCACCGCTTTGTTGTCAACACAAGCCCCGTGAATGCATCACACGAGCAAGGAATCGTGCCAAAAATGGGTGCCTTGCGTTTTGTTACGTAGAAGCTGATTAGTCAGTTGGCACGCTCGATGCACGTTCTGACCAATCACGTTCGGGCTCACATTAGAACAACGAGTAATGGCGGATTTTTTTACCGAGAATGTTCGCGCTGACGGCGACGGATACTTAGGGTGCCCCCGACTGTTTCGAGTGGATTCAGAAACAACAACAGTAGCGGTTGAGTAGATGAATAATGTACCTAAACACACATGATTAAGGTTTGTCTGCACGATTTCGTTAAATGCTACAAAAGGGACTTTTTCGGAGACCATTATTTTTGTACAACGATGTTCATTTTTATAGTCCGAAATTTCTTATTTCTGAACAATTAAAAATTCATCCATGACGTTTGTTATTACAATTAAGCATTCCTCGTTCATACTATTACGTTTTTATATTTTTACATGGCTGGGTTTTCACGATATGATATTTTGAAAATGTGCCCTCCAAGCTCATTATATATGCAAAACTGCGACTGTCGTGCATACGCTGCAAATGAAAGAAACGACTTTTCCGAACGCTGCGCACTGACTGTAGTCAGTATATTCGACCCCGCACCAGAGAATCGGAGTCGACTAACGTCATTTGACCAGACTTGGCTGTTGATTTGTCAATTTGGATGCATTGGCTGCAAACATAAAACGCGTAGACCCATAGACATCTAATAAAAGCTAGACACGACATGTGTATACTTTTAACGTTGTAGTCAATGTTCTAAAAATAGGCTACGTCACAGAATACACGCGTATTGCGAACGTGCGCCCTTTCCGCGCACGCCAAGCCCGTGATAAGCGTTTTGCGTACACATTCCATTCGCGGATCAATTTTTCAGAACAGTTTTGAAAACGTATGTCATTGATAGGTATATTAAGATGTCTATGCGTATAGACATGGCGTCGCCAAAATGTTAAACATGGCGTCGCCCGTTAAACGCATCGACTGCATCCCTAATTTAATTAAATGTGCCAAAAGAAGCAAGTTCGGGCGCGAACTATAGTCAACCATTAGTCAGTCTCTGCCAGCCTCGACTCCATGGGCGCGTGCGCGTTCCTTCACTAACCCCTGGCCGTGAGGAATGCGTAAACGACGCTGACTGGCTATTTAGTGCTTACTGCGCGCGTGTTTCGTAAACTGCACGCCCTGAATGTAATGCGCGCGCGTTTTCCTGAACGTACGTCACGTATGAACATTTTTTTTAAGTCTGCGCCTTACCTGTACAATATGGAATTTGGAAGCCTCTTTTTTTCTCCTAAAAATCCGTTTCTAGCGCTATAGATGAACAACAGAGGTACGTACATTTAATATAAATCCTTGCTAAATAACGCGACGTCAAAATATTATGTTTAAAAGGAATGATTCTGCATAATAACAATTACAAAATTTTAAAGATTGCGTCGCGCATTAAACGCATCAACTTAAATCAATTAAAAGTGCCAATATATGGCACATTTAAATTAGACAATTCCAGGGGTTAAGATCGCGCAAGGCATGGTGGGAACGAGGTTGAGTCTTTGCTTTACCAATGCGCATGCTCAAATGCAGCTCGCTCGAACGGCTCTAGACGAACTCTTGTTGAAAAGATGGCAACCGCTTTGTTTACATTTGCAACATGAATGAAATGGGTATTGGCACTATTCTCCAACGCTTATAAGTAGGATACGTCACAACGTTAGTCATGTTGGTCCAAAAACAGGAGAAAAAAATTACATTAGGCCTGCTAGATTTTCACTTAACGCGGTTAACGTTATTGCCTTTCCGTCCGACTAGACTACTGCCATCACTTGTCCATGTCACTGGTTCTCTCCATGATTTCTTATGGAAAGAGGCTATTGTCAACCAGCGGCAACCGTTCCCCGGGGTCTGATTCCAAATAGTCGACTAGATAGTCCAACCATCCTGCGTTCGAATGACGTTAGTCGAACTATGGTTAACTATAGTTCGCGCATGAACTTGCTCATAATGTGGCACATTTAAATTAAACAATTCCAGGGGTTAAGATCGCGCAAGTCATGATGGGAAAACATGGCGCAGCAAGATCGTAGCCGTGGTAACGAGGTTGACCACGCCAGGACCTAGCATTTGAATAGGACAATTTCAGAAATTGTACATGCGCAGTTAAAGAGTGAATAAACAAGTGTATGATGTTCTTAATTACTGGAATTAGTTGGTTTAAGTTTGGGGTAGGATAAGGGAAAAGTCGGGTTAGGGTATAGAAAGAAAGAAAAAGTCGGGTTATGGTACATGAAGAAAAAAAATTTCATATTACTGCACAAACAGCAATCCTTACTAACTAATCCAAGTAATTAAGAACATTATACACTTGTTTATTCACTCTTTAAGAACAGCATTACTGCGCATGTACAATTTCTTAAATTGTGATATACACACAATTGGTCAATTGTGATACATGTATGTACACAATTTAAGAAGGAGACTGGGTTGCATTGGCGGTCTACAACGTTAGAGGGCGCCCGCATCGGCGGCCTATGATACCGCGATTAGGATGTATTGCAATCAAGACTAGGCTATGCTAAACCTCATACCCACAGCGTCCATTATAATAGGCCTATGGGTACTGTAGATGCACTGGATTATGGTCCACCATTCCAACTTACAGTGCAGACATTTCCACTCGGACAAGACTCCGTTGACGCGCCAGCAGGATCGAACGGATCCCCACAACCGACGCAGGAGTAGCATTCGACAGCCAAACATGATCCTGAATTTAAAAACAAAAAGATTACAACAAAATGCAATGCATGCAAGCTAGTTTTCTGTTCTCGGGCGACAACCATAGTTGGTCAATTATTTGCCGTGCTATGCAAGTGTCGTAATACTAATAGGTCTGTGCATGGCCTATGCAAACGCTTTATTGAAGAAAACAAATTATATAGGTTTTCCCGGGCAATTTAAACAAAAAAATCATATGAAGCACGGTTATCGTCCTGTGTGTATGCACGCCCTGTGTGTATGCACGCCCTGTGTGTATGCACGCCCTGTGTGTATGCACGCCCTGTGTGTATGCACGCCCTGTGTGTATGCACGCCCTGTGTGTATGCACGCCCTGTGTGTATGCACGCCCTGTGTGTATGCACGCCCTGTGTGTATGCACGCCCTGTGTGTATGCACGCCCTGTGTGTATGCACGCCCTGTGTGTATGCACGCCCTGTGTGTATGCACGCCCTGTGTGTATGCACGCCCTGTGTGTATGCACGCCCTGTGTGTATGCACGCCCTGTGTGTATGCACGCCCTGTGTGTATGCACGCCCTGTGTGTATGCACGCCCTGTGTGTATGCACGCCCTGTGTGTATGCACGCCCTGTGTGTATGCACGCCCTGTGTGTATGCACGCCCTGTGTGTATGCACGCCCTGTGTGTATGCACGCCCTGTGTGTATGCACGCCCTGTGTGTATGCACGCCCTGTGTGTATGCACGCCCTGTGTGTATGCACGCCCTGTGTGTATGCACGCCCTGTGTGTATGCACGCCCTGTGTGTATGCACGCCCTGTGTGTATGCACGCCCTGTGTGTATGCACGCCCTGTGTGTATGCACGCCCTGTGTGTATGCACGCCCTGTGTGTATGCACGCCCTGTGTGTATGCACGCCCTGTGTGTATGCACGCCCTGTGTGTATGCACGCCCTGTGTGTATGCACGCCCTGTGTGTATGCACGCCCTGTGTGTATGCACGCCCTGTGTGTATGCACGCCCTGTGTGTATGCACGCCCTGTGTGTATGCACGCCCTGTGTGTATGCACGCCCTGTGTGTATGCACGCCCTGTGTGTATGCACGCCCTGTGTGTATGCACGCCCTGTGTGTATGCACGCCCTGTGTGTATGCACGCCCTGTGTGTATGCACGCCCTGTGTGTATGCACGCCCTGTGTGTATGCACGCCCTGTGTGTATGCACGCCCTGTGTGTATGCACGCCCTGTGTGTATGCACGCCCTGTGTGTATGCACGCCCTGTGTGTATGCACGCCCTGTGTGTATGCACGCCCTGTGTGTATGCACGCCCTGTGTGTATGCACGCCCTGTGTGTATGCACGCCCTGTGTGTATGCACGCCCTGTGTGTATGCACGCCCTGTGTGTATGCACGCCCTGTGTGTATGCACGCCCTGTGTGTATGCACGCCCTGTGTGTATGCACGCCCTGTGTGTATGCACGCCCTGTGTGTATGCACGCCCTGTGTGTATGCACGCCCTGTGTGTATGCACGCCCTGTGTGTATGCACGCCCTGTGTGTATGCACGCCCTGTGTGTATGCACGCCCTGTGTGTATGCACGCCCTGTGTGTATGCACGCCCTGTGTGTATGCACGCCCTGTGTGTATGCACGCCCTGTGTGTATGCACGCCCTGTGTGTATGCACGCCCTGTGTGTATGCACGCCCTGTGTGTATGCACGCCCTGTGTGTATGCACGCCCTGTGTGTATGCACGCCCTGTGTGTATGCACGCCCTGTGTGTATGCACGCCCTGTGTGTATGCACGCCCTGTGTGTATGCACGCCCTGTGTACATGTCAATACCGCAAATGGAGGGCTTTAATGTAAGTACACACTCACATACTGAGGACACCTTGCAAACCGAGCGCGTCCTCGGTATGAAATATTGTGAAAAATGGCACTTTCGTGGCCGTTTTTGACTGTTGGTTAAATATCAAAGCGTTTGGGAGGAGTCCTCGGTTGACGCATAAGACCTGACGTGAGGCAGTATGCACATTTTTTTCCCCGTCAAAAAAAACGCAAACGGGATTACTCTGAATGGCATAGCGCCCTCCGTTGGTTGCGCGTGTGAAAATGACGTAAATGTAAACATGTATGTACAATTACATGTGTACATACATGACAACATACTCGTTTAGACATGTCTTAACTATTATAACGTTGTTTTGGCCTAAGTGCATATTGTAGTTTATGCGAAGACGTGGTCATTTGCAGCTAGCTAGGTGTACCATGGAGCTGGAATAAATGGTAAGTAGAGATATTGTATTTGGAAGCTTGCATGTTACTCGCTATGTATGACTATGAGTATGACTGAGTATGAATGTAGCAGAGTATGACATACCCGTCATCTGGGGTGACTTTGATAGTTTTTGGCACTTCTGATATCTTTTGAGTAGGATAAATGGGGTTTTCACCCTTGATTCTTTCAACTAATAACAATGTGCCTCTTGGCTATCAATAGACCAAATCATTTCTTCATCAGATTGTGTTTTCATATTTTTTTTAAAACCACAACAAAATATCAAAGTCACCCCGTTGTCGGGGTGACATTGATAACCAATGAATAAAGCCTATGTTATCAAATTAACCCTCTTATTGGGGTGACTTTGATAATTTTAATTCGTTTTAAAAAAATACAAGCTACAAAACTATTCAAACAATACAAATATTTGGGTTTTCTGATAACTTTAATGGTTTGATAGCCCCTCGACCCAGCCTTCCGTTTATAGACCCGTGGCATGATTGTTACGGTACATCAGAGCTCAATCAGTATCTGCGAAGACAGAAAAGACAAATACTATCATAAAAACACAACTACACAGAGTTTTGGACACTTTGTTGTTCAATTTTGACATTCGGGGTGATTTATCAAAGTCACACTGAGTATCAAAGTCACCCCAGATGACGGTATATGACGTGCTCATTTACGTTGTAATGTAATTTTTAGTTAAATGGCCTCGATCTCTTACTCTAGTCTATAGGATGATATGGGAAGTGAATATGCCTAATTTCAGAATAATATAGAAGTTATAACCAAATTTAACTGCTTTATTTTGCCAACGCAAGCATGAGTTGTTGAGCACCGTGCGAACAAGAAATAGTTAATTGTAGTTATTGTATAAATAATAAAACAAATAAGTAGCCACAATTATTAATATTTAATTGTATAAGCCAATTTGGTATTCCAACTGCACATGCGCACATTTTCCCTTGACGATTTTTCTTTCGATATAAACATTTCATCGATTGCGTGCAAAAGCATAGCGGGGTACCAGCAAATTTCAAGAGAT
Source organism: Crossaster papposus (assembly GCA_037893245.1). NCBI lineage: Eukaryota > Metazoa > Echinodermata > Asteroidea > Velatida > Solasteridae > Crossaster > Crossaster papposus. The sequence continues at coordinate 666,557 of JBAIAA010000326.1, read as the reverse complement.
CGTCGTGTTTTAAAGTTACTAAGTAACATATTTTTGTTTACGTTTTGGTGTTTTCAGCCGCTTTGTGTGGCCAAACTTTTGTTCGAACAAATATTATTTATTTTTTTCGATTTCACAAGAAAATGTAAAAAATGCGGATTTGGTTACCGCGTCCCCCATAGCCTTGTGTGCATTTGTCTGCCGTGTTTGTATCACTTGACCTCCTTGAGAAAAATTGTTGAATCTTGTTGTGCACATGCGCAGTCGGAACTCCAAAGTGGCTTATTATCAGTTTAATGGTATATTGTTGTTGTATTGTTGTGTAGTCTAGGTGTGGCTGACAGAACTACCATAACAAACATGAAACGAAGTAGTCGTCTTGATGGAACCTTGACAAATCACCAGCATCATGAAGGGGAGAACGTAATCGCACTGTGGCCTCCAGATTCATCATGGTATCCTGCCGTAATAATCTCCTTCACCAAAGGTAAGTGCGGAGCCTCTAAAAGGACATATGACGAAAACAAATGGAATGCCCTCGTAATTTGTGGGTTCACGTTAACGTGAACCCACATTAGGGTTGTGGGTTCCGTAGGTAAGAAATGTAATCCATAATGTAGAATCCCATTTGTTACACATAAATTAAGACAGCTGTATACCCTCTTACATCCCCCCATGACATGTACCACATGTAAATAAACAATGCCATTTTTCCTAAACTTGATTCCTCCCCCCCCCCCCCTTTCAGAACCAAAAATATATATGATCTGTAAACAACAAATACTTTTCAACATTCCACTCCCAATTGCATGTAATCTCTTTAAAGTTTAATTAGTTGAATTTGTGGCTTTCTTATCAGGAAAGTACTGCGTCCGATACACTGATGGTGTGACACGCTGCCTATTTGAGCACCAGGTGAGAAAATTACCATAGAATGCATTAATTAAAAACAGACAGGTTAGGAAGAATACCAATGAAATGCGTAATTCTTCCAAATAGGCACTTGGGGAGACAAACTAGCGTAATTTTTTAGGTAATAAGGAGACAGTGGCACTTAGGGAGACATTTTAGTGTCTCCCTAAGTGCCTTAGAAGTCTTAGAAGTCATATAATGAATGCACATGACACAAATTCTCATTTGAATTACATATCTTTTTATGAAGAGGATAAATACCGGTATGTCGTCAGTTAAGTTGCACATCAAGGGCGAATGTTGTTGCTTGTGATGGTGTTAAAATAGATAGTATATTTTATAGATAACACAAAGAAATTGTTATTTGTTTAAAATTAAATGTGATTTTGATTTGATTTCTATGCCAGGTGGCCCATCCGAGTTTCTTGAATCCGCACTTAAATGGTTCAGACAGTCTACAAAGCAGTTCCATTTGGGATGATGGCCCACAGGCTGATTCTGGTACAGAACCTGCCGTTTGTACTGCTCCATATGAGGTAATTCACACACACTCAACTTGTTTTCAGAACCCAAATATTCACTCTGGGTGCCCAGAAGCCAGAAACAAATTTATAAATCAAGTGTTTTTTTTGCAAGCACCCCCCCCCCCCTTTCACCCCCCCCCCCCCCCCCCCCACCCCACACCCCACCCCTCCCACCCCTACTCCCAACTCCCTCTCCTTCAGAGGGGCAACTAGTCCGAGGCAATTAGGCATATGCGTCTACCCCGAAAGAAAATAACAGTGGTGTTTTGGGTTTTTTCCACTCGTTCTAAATCATAAACGTTTTCTGCATCCGGCAACATAGAAAGTAGTAAGATTTTGATTCATTAGTGAACTTGTTTTCTGAACCCTATCAAATATTCACTGTGGGTGCCCAGAAGCCAGAAACAAATTTGTAAATAAAGTGTTTTTGGCAAGCACCATCCCCCCCCTTCCCCCCCCCCCCCCCCCCCCCCACACACCCACCCCTCCCCCACACACCCACCCCTCCCCTCGCCCTCCCACCCCTCCCCAAAGAAATTGTTATTTGTTTAAAATTAAATGTGATTTTGATTTTATTTCTATGCCAGGTGGCCCATCCGAGTTTCTTGAATCCGCACTTAAATGGTTCAGACAGTCTACAAAGCAGTTCCATTTGGGATGATGGCCCACAGGCTGATTCTGGTACAGAACCTGCCGTTTGTACTGCTCCATATGAGGTAATTCACACACACTCAACTTGTTTTCAGAACCCAAATATTCACTCTGGGTGCCCAGAAGCCAGAAACAAATTTATAAATCAAGTGTTTTTTTTGCAAGCACCCCCCCCTTTCACCCCCCCCCCCCCCCCACCCCACACCCCACCCCTCCCACCCCTACTCCCAACTCCCTCTCCTTCAGAGGGGCAACTAGTCCGAGGCAATTAGGCATATGCGTCTACCCCGAAAGAAAATAACAGTGGTGTTTTGGGTTTTTTCCACTCGTTCTAAATCATAAACGTTTTCTGCATCCGGCAACATAGAAAGTAGTAAGATTTTGATTCATTAGTGAACTTGTTTTCTGAACCCTATCAAATATTCACTGTGGGTGCCCAGAAGCCAGAAACAAATTTGTAAATAAAGTGTTTTTGGCAAGCACCATCCCCCCCCTTCCCCCCCCCCCCCCCACACACCCACCCCTCCCCCACACACCCACCCCTCCCCTCGCCCTCCCACCCCTCCCCAAAGAAATTGTTATTTGTTTAAAATTAAATGTGATTTTGATTTGATTTCTATGCCAGGTGGCCCATCCGAGTTTCTTGAATCCGCACTTAAATGGTTCAGACAGTCTACAAAGCAGTTCCATTTGGGATGATGGCCCACAGGCTGATTCTGGTACAGAACCTGCCGTTTGTACTGCTCCATATGAGGTAATTCACACACACTCAACTTGTTTTCAGAACCCAAATATTCACTCTGGGTGCCCAGAAGCCAGAAACAAATTTATAAATCAAGTGTTTTTTTTGCAAGCACCCCCCCCTTTCACCCCCCCCCCCCCCCCCCCCACCCCACACCCCACCCCTCCCACCCCTACTCCCAACTCCCTCTCCTTCAGAGGGGCAACTAGTCCGAGGCAATTAGGCATATGCGTCTACCCCGAAAGAAAATAACAGTGGTGTTTTGGGTTTTTTCCACTCGTTCTAAATCATAAACGTTTTCTGCATCCGGCAACATAGAAAGTAGTAAGATTTTGATTCATTAGTGAACTTGTTTTCTGAACCCTATCAAATATTCACTGTGGGTGCCCAGAAGCCAGAAACAAATTTGTAAATAAAGTGTTTTTGGCAAGCACCATCCCCCCCCTTCCCCCCCCCCCCCCCCCCACACACCCACCCCTCCCCCACACACCCACCCCTCCCCTCGCCCTCCCACCCCTCCCCAAAGAAATTGTTATTTGTTTAAAATTAAATGTGATTTTGATTTGATTTCTATGCCAGGTGGCCCATCCGAGTTTCTTGAATCCGCACTTAAATGGTTCAGACAGTCTACAAAGCAGTTCCATTTGGGATGATGGCCCACAGGCTGATTCTGGTACAGAACCTGCCGTTTGTACTGCTCCATATGAGGTAATTCACACACACTCAACTTGTTTTCAGAACCCAAATATTCACTCTGGGTGCCCAGAAGCCAGAAACAAATTTATAAATCAAGTGTTTTTTTTGCAAGCACCCCCCCCCTTTCACCCCCCCCCCCCCCCACCCCACACCCCACCCCTCCCACCCCTACTCCCAACTCCCTCTCCTTCAGAGGGGCAACTAGTCCGAGGCAATTAGGCATATGCGTCTACCCCGAAAGAAAATAACAGTGGTGTTTTGGGTTTTTTCCACTCGTTCTAAATCATAAACGTTTTCTGCATCCGGCAACATAGAAAGTAGTAAGATTTTGATTCATTAGTGAACTTGTTTTCTGAACCCTATCAAATATTCACTGTGGGTGCCCAGAAGCCAGAAACAAATTTGTAAATAAAGTGTTTTTGGCAAGCACCATCCCCCCCCTTCCCCCCCCCCCCCCCCCCCCCCACACACCCACCCCTCCCCCACACACCCACCCCTCCCCTCGCCCTCCCACCCCTCCCCAAAGAAATTGTTATTTGTTTAAAATTAAATGTGATTTTGATTTGATTTCTATGCCAGGTGGCCCATCCGAGTTTCTTGAATCCGCACTTGAATGGTTCAGACAGTCTACAAAGCAGTTCCATTTGGGATGATGGCCCACAGGCTGATTCTGGTAGAGGACCTGCCGTTTGTACTGCTCCATATGAGGTAATTCACACACACTCAACTTGTTTTCAGAACCCAAATATTCACTCTGGGTGCCCAGAAGCCAGAAACAAATTTATAAATCAAGTGTTTTTTTTGCAAGCACCCCCCCCCTTTCACCCCCCCCCCCACCCCACCCCACACCCCACCCCTCCCACCCCTACTCCCAACTCCCTCTCCTTTAGAGGGTCAACTAGTCCGAGGCAATTAGGCATATGCGTCTACCCCGAAAGAAAATAACAGTGGTGTTTTGGTTTTTTTCCACTCGTTCTAAATCATAAACGTTTTCTGCATCCGGCAACATAGAAAGTAGTAAGATTTTGATTCATTAGTGAACTTGTTTTCTGAACCCTATCAAATATTCACTGTGGGTGCCCAGAAGCCAGAAACAAATTTGTAAATAAAGTGTTTTTGGCAAGCACCATCCCCCCCCCCCCCCTTCACCCCCCCCCCCCCCCCCCACACACACACCCACCCCTCCCCCACACACCCACCCCTCCCCTCGCCCTCCCACCCCTCCCCAAAGAAATTGTTATTTGTTTAAAATTAAATGTGATTTTGATTTGATTTCTATGCCAGGTGGCCCATCCGAGTTTCTTGAATCCGCACTTAAATGGTTCAGACAGTCTACAAAGCAGTTCCATTTGGGATGATGGCCCACAGGCTGATTCTGGTAGAGGACCTGCCGTTTGTACTGCTCCATATGAAGCCTCAAGTGCCGAGTCACAGAGATCATCAACCGAGGCTACTGAGACCGGTCACATAACGGTCATGGAGACCAGCAATGAAAGTGGGCACAGGAAATGGGACAAGAAACACTTTTGCTTTTTCTGTGAAGTACCTCAATCTAAGTTGCCCCGTCATCTCCAGTCATGTCACAAAGAAGAGAGCGAAGTTGTAGAGATTGCGTCTGAGACCAACCCAAGTGCCCGTAAGATACTTCTGTGGAAAATCCGCAATGTTGGTAATCATAGGCACAATTGCCAAGTCCTTCGGAAAGGCCGGGGTGCACTTATTGTAGGATATAGGCCTAATCATAAGGTATCTCCACATGCATACGGACCGTGCATATATTGTTATGGCTATTATGTGCGAAGTGATCTCTGGCGTCACCAGTGCCCACTGAAACCTGCACTCCCTGCACACTCGCATGGTAGCACTACCACAACTCCTCTGCGTAGATGTGTTGCTCACAAGAGTGATTTGTTAAAGCCTCCACCTGTCGGTGTGTCTTTCCAGTTGAACCAGGTTCTTATTCCGATGAAGAGAGATGAGGTGACTCTGCTGGCCAAGAATGACACTTTGATTGTGGAAGTAGCCAAGCGGGAATACGCGAAACTCGGGCACGATGTAGATCAACATGGCTACATCCGAAACAAGATACGGGAATTGGGTCGTCTTGTCATACAACTCCGCAAGAATACACACCAACCAAATGCATCACTTGAATTATTTGTCCACCCCCACTACCTGAATGATATCATCAAGGCTATTCACGGTATTGCTGGCTTTAATGAAGACAAGCAGTTGTATGATGTTCCGTCTCTAGCTTTAAAGATTGGACATTCCATCAAGAAGTGTGCACTCATACTTAAAGGAAATGCTCTAGAGTCTGGCCAAAAGCAAAAAGCCCAACACGCTGAAGAATTTCTGCAGTTGTGCGAACTGACCTGGCGAGACCGTGTATCCACCCATGCACACAGAACACTGTACCAAGGAAAGCGCAACCAACCTCAAATTCTGCCGACAAATGCTGATGTTGTGAAAATGTCGGCGTTCCTCCATGAAGCTGGCAACAGAGAAGTGGAACTTGTCCAGGATGCTCGGGGCGAACAAATTGGACCAGCTTGGAAGAGATTGAATGAAGTCGCACTGTGCCACCTTATTATGTTCAACCGCAGAAGGCAAGGGGAGGTATCAAAAATGAAACTAGAAGACTTTCAGAAGCACACAACAGCTAGTGTGAACGGGGAATGCCTGCTGACTGATCTTGAACGGCATCTGTGCAAGATGTTCAGAGTTGTCGAAATAGTTGGCAAGAGGGGTCGAACTGTTCCTGTGCTTCTCAGCAATGAGGTGGTGGCGTGGTTGAGTGCTCTGATTGCGAAGAGAAATGAAGCTGGAGTCGCCCACGACAACACCTACTTGTTTGCACGATGTTCTTATGGAGGTACAGGTCATATAAGAGGATGTGACTGTATAAGATTGTACGCAGACATGGCGGGCCTTGACAATGCTGCCAGCATCCGGTCTACAAAACTTCGTAAGCACGTGGCAACCGCATCGCAAATTCTTGCCTTGAAGGAACATCAACTTGAAACACTTGCAAACTTCATGGGTCATGATTTGCGTGTCCATCGTGAATACTACCAGTTGCCAGATACTGTGCAGAGGGTCACCAAACTTTCTAGACTTTTTCTCAGCTTGGAGAGGGGAAACTTGCCTTCCCAGCAGGGCAAATCCCTGGATGAACTGCATGTCACTGGTGGTAAGGACACAGTTGTTTTAAATTATTTACTCAACAGCAAAAGAAAGACATTAATTATTGCTTTTGTTGAAAAATATTTGATCAGTAATTACTATTCACTAATACATCTTCAACAGCGAAAGAAATGCAAGAAATAACATTTTGTTATCAGTTCACAATATATGATAACAAATGGTATACGTGTTTGTGTGCATTTCTTTTGCTATTGCTCCTGCATTACAGAACAAGAAAGAGAAATAGAGAAAAATTAGAAAGAAACAGACCACAGAAATTTGACAAGAGTTGAGTCCACTTTTCTGAATTTACATGCAGGACAACAACCAACTGTCGGGTACGTGTGCATTAATCTAACAAAAACTGCTCTTTGTGACTTGCAGAAGGCTTCACTAGTGACGAGGACAGCGATAACAGCAGTGACAATTCCTGTGATGTGCCCAGTGAAAACAGTAAGTTTAGGCTTTTATGTGTCTGTATTTTAACCAGTTCGCGCCGGATGACGTATATAAACGCAAAAATTTTCCAAAATTCAAAACGAATGACGCATAAACCTGCCAAGTTCAAGTTCGGAAATGTATGTCAGCAGCGCGCAAGGCCGGAAATGCGTGGGTGTGCTTCCCGGCACTATCAGCCTGAACCCGCTTCAGATCGAGTTTCGTAAAAAATAATCCCGCCCGTGGGCTTGGCGATGTTAAAATAATCCCGGCGCAAACTGGTTAAGTCGGGCTGTCTTTAAAAAAACAATTGTCTGTCTGTCCATTTGTTTGTTCATCTGGCTATTGGGCTGTCTGAATTAAAAGTGCCTAAATATCTGTGTTTGATATCGACTTGTTTCCTATTTGACATTAGGTACTCGACAGGCTCCTATCAGTGTTCCATCTGGAAGTCTGGCATCTCTGAACAACTCGAGACGAGTGAAACGTCGTCCCTGGACTGCCGAGGAGAAGGGAGACGTTACGAAGGGTTTGCAGAAATTCTTTCTGCTGAAGAAGCTTCCTGGCAAACGAGACATCGAAACATCCTGTCTTGTGGCACTGCAGACACGAAGCTGGAGGAACATCAAAGACTTTTGTCGGAACAAAATGAAGCTTCATCAAAGCTAAGCAGGGTGTTTCGTCAGTTCACATACATGTACGGATGCGTCAGAGTACTTGACTATTTAGAATTTGCAATCGCAATGATGACTTTAGAATGCACATCAATATGAAACCAATGGACAACCAGCAATTTAGTGTAGTGTCCTCACTTTGATAGGTGTAATTCACACACACTCAAGTGTCCTCCATTGGATAGAATGACAAGTATGCCCTCAGTGTGGTAGTGTCTACATGTATGCGTGCACGCCCTGTGTGTATGCACGCCCTGTGTGTATGCACGCCCTGTGTGTATGCACGCCCTGTGTGTATGCACGCCCTGTGTGTATGCACGCCCTGTGTGTATGCACGCCCTGTGTGTATGCACGCCCTGTGTGTATGCACGCCCTGTGTGTATGCACGCCCTGTGTGTATGCACGCCCTGTGTGTATGCACGCCCTGTGTGTATGCACGCCCTGTGTGTATGCACGCCCTGTGTGTATGCACGCCCTGTGTGTATGCACGCCCTGTGTGTATGCACGCCCTGTGTGTATGCACGCCCTGTGTGTATGCACGCCCTGTGTGTATGCACGCCCTGTGTGTATGCACGCCCTGTGTGTATGCACGCCCTGTGTGTATGCACGCCCTGTGTGTATGCACGCCCTGTGTGTATGCACGCCCTGTGTGTATGCACGCCCTGTGTGTATGCACGCCCTGTGTGTATGCACGCCCTGTGTGTATGCACGCCCTGTGTGTATGCACGCCCTGTGTGTATGCACGCCCTGTGTGTATGCACGCCCTATGTGTATGCACGCCCTATGTGTATGCACGCCCTATGTGTATGCACGCCCTATGTGTATGCACGCCCTATATTACAAGGCGGAACTTGAACCTGTGACCTCTAGAATCATAATTATGGAGCAAAATATAAGACAGAGGGAACTTCCCCTTCTTTGTGTCGGTCGTTGTGCTTGCGGAATGTTGTGGTTTCTCAGGAATCAGGAATTCTGTTTACGTTTTGGTGGTTTTTTTTGGGGGGGGTGCGTTAGGTAACAATAATCTACAAAGTGTATATGGGTATGGGGGACTAAGGGGGAGTCCCTCGGTATCCTATCGTGCTGAGTATATCCGGAATACCGGACCGGCGCTTTACCAACTGAGTTATCTTGCCCAATGTTGGCGGTCTCCCAAATTGTCAGTCTCTTGTTCGAGGGCGCTAGTCAGAAGTCATAAACACCAGAATTCCGTGTGGCCAGGGATCACGCCCATTTGTACGATACAACCTGGGCAGCGACATTTTGGGGATCACTCAATGAGAATACAACTCTGTTTCTTATAATACACAAATAAACTACAAGGGAAAAGTACTAGGTAAATTTGCATGGATTTCAAAGTGAACAAAAATATTAGCAAGGCTGGACCTGAACATGCGACTTCCGAAACACTGGACATGTGCTAGCTAACTTGCCCTATGTTGTTGGTCTCCTAAGTTGTCAGTATCTTTGTTCGAGGGCGCTAGTCAGAAGTCATAGCTCAGCTGGTAGAGCACCGGTCTTGTATTCCGCAGGTTCGAGTCCCGCCTAGCCAATTTCTTTTGTCACTTTTAAAATTGTATACCTTTAAGTAGAGCGATTTTAAACGAAGAGACGATCGTAGAAACGATCACAAATAATGATTTTGTTTTAATTCTGAACTATCACCATAACTTTTCAAACTTTACTTAATAGTCTTCAAAAGATACAGGATACAGGCTTAACTTTAATTTAAACAAAAACTCAAGTGCCAATAAAACTGGGAAAAGAGCTATTAGCCTTTTTGAGGTATGGCTGACACAATATGAGGGCGCTGTTTGGTTTGGGTAAATAGAGATCAGTGGATATTTCTACACGTTCACAACTTCATAAACGAATGAAATACTCGCGCATGCTTGTTGGTTCACGTACGAGTTCTTGCGAGATAAACAAAGTATTTACCGCACGACTAACTCGACTATGCGCGTGCGTCTTGGTGAAAAGCGTTTGGAATGCAACCTACTCGTGAACATGGAGAAATTCACAGTGAACACGATAAACACGACGTGATTGGAACACAGCATAAATACCACAGGTAAATACAAAATACTTTACCCAAATCAAACAGCGCCCTCCTATTGTGTCAGCCATACCTCAAAAAAGCCAATTGCCAGCTTCTTTGAATAAACAAGCCACAACTCATGTTTAATTTGAAGGCACAGAAGTCTAAATTCATTGCTTATAAACGAAAATAAAAACAAAAACTATAGCAACAAATTTATGTGCGCTTCGATGAGTCTTTATTTGTTTTCACCAATCGCAGATAGGTAGTAGAAATTCAACTGAAGAATAGTGAAAATGGAGTCTTAAATTCCTATTAATGAAATACAATTACTGAAACGAACTTGAATAAAAAGAACGAACTCATGTGTGCACAAACACAAAATTAAATGAGAAAATCCTAATTTGATTGAATTGGGGGAATGGGTGAATTTGAATGCGTGGTAATGATATTGAATGAATTCGGGATAAAATTTCGTATAGCTTTTTAGGCGTAGCAACTCGAGATCTGTAATGACTAAACATTGAAATGTAATGATAAATGACTAAATTGGTTTAGTAAAAGCTTGTGGCTTTTAGAGATTTGCTAGCAAATGACACTGTACAAAAAGGCAGATAAGAACATCAATGGTTTGGATAAGCAGCCCGTTTAAGAAGATCCGCATTGCTAGAATGGCCACCTTCCACCAAAAGCACATTCTGAAAAGTAGTGATCTTATAAAACAAAGTAGGCCAACCTGTGTCTTTGGTATTTAATATTCTACGGATCCATGTACCCTTAATTTAAGAGCACTAACATACGGACGTAAATCTAACGCCTCCATGGCTGTAGTTTTGAATCAACTGATTCCTGGCAACTCTGTCACCACCCTTCCAGATAAATTTATACAACATACCGTTCAAATTATTAACAATTCCCAACTGTGGATCTGGAAGTAACAATATTAAAAATGTAAATTTTGATAAAATAACGGATTTCACTATTGTGACACGGCCAAAAACAGTTAAATTTCTTTTGGACCATTGTGAAGATTATCTAATCTAAATAATTTATTTTCACGACTTTCCCCGAAAGTCGCGAATATTGACGTCAATATTCACGATAGGCGTGTCCCTCAAGGGCCAGCATACAGAATTGTTCTCCCCACAAACACACAAAATAACCTTCCCGAAATGTGCCAAATGATAGTTCTCTTACCAATACAGCTGACAAACAGCACACAGAGAGCTATGGTTTTCATCTTCATTGATGTCGGCTTGTATCTGTTCTGTTTGGCGGTTTTCGGCTGGTGTCTGTATTCTGTACTGTTTTATTCCAAACTGCATTCACGGTTAATGTAGCTGAGTTTTATTCCAAAGCCATTCTACTGCATTGTTACTATAGAAACAGTATATGCTTCTATTCGTCTATGCTTTTACGCATGGTAATAGACTTTGTTGCTTACACTTCTATTGAAACGCTTTTCAAACTTGTTAATAAAACTCGGGTTGTTTTGTGCCCTGTGTAAACAACCATAAAGTCGTGCGGTCTGTTTAAATAGGACACATGAACTTCCCGGTACTTGTTTAAACAACTTGTTGACATCAAAATGTCGTATTCCGCACAAAGGACCATGTACTCACGACCATTGTCCATACAGCGTTTTAGCTGAAACAGCAAGTTAAAACGGTCGCCACCGCGGGTGGTCGGTCGTAAAATTTAAACACCGAGCGTTCAGACACCGTTTTAAGTATAGCGAGTTTTAACTTCCAAGTGTTTTATCTCTGTTATGGGGCCACAGAGAACTTCCGCTCGTTTACACATTTCGTGCGCTACAATAAATTAGTGTGCACATCAAAACATCATAGTCCAGGAGCTAGCAGACTTTTATCGGTATTGTTGAGTACAAAAGGTTTGACACCTGAAATGAGTAGGACTATGTGTTGGAACCCCAAAATGTGGATTCTTAAGTTTGGCACCCTTGCACTGCCCCCTGGGGGCACTCTCAAAATGCCCCCCTAATTTCTTTATCGGTATTGGTCGCGTACGAGGACCAATTTTTGTTCATATGTACTTCAAGGGAGTCTAATTTCAAAAAGCCAATTCTTAAGTTTTCAACTAATGTAATAAGCCACTTAAGAATGGCCTAATTAACGCTAATTAGCACTTTTATCGGTATTGTCACGTACGAGGACACATTTTGGCTCAAATGTACTCCAAGATATCCTGATTACGAATATCTAATTCTTACGAATGGGTCAAAGATCGATAATTGACCTAATTACGTTTTCGGGAACGATCAAATATGTGACCCGCTCCATCGAAATCAGGAATAAGTCTCAAAAATGATGAAGATGACAGGTGCACAAGACATTAATGACAGTAATCTGTGATAACTACACTTTCTAAAAATACAATGTTCAGAAAATCGACTTGGTCACGATTTTCACCCATGCGTTCACTTCAACGGCCGATTGCGTAAAACGGCCTCAGCGACTTATTCCTGATTACGATGGAGCGGGTCACATACGCCATTTATCCAGGACCACATGGGGTAGAGGATTGAAATAAGGTTTAATGTAAAGGTCTGAACATTATGGACAAGGACCAGTTGTTAAAGTAGTATTTTGTTGGTGTCTTCATGGCTTAAACATGCAATTAAGCCTAACAAGTGTACCCTTTTGACCCACCACGTGATTATAATTTTATCGGCATAATCGAGTATACGTCCACAAAACTTATGTCAACATGTTCATCTGGCAACCCAGAATACTAAAAGCTCGTTCTTAAGTGTCCATCTGATGCACAAATCCGCTTAAGAATAAGAAATCGGTCAACTTATGAAAGCATGTTTAAGCTATTATTGACTCTTTCCTCATGAAAAGGAGGCCTTCTTCAGAACTTTAATTTACCAAGAGCTTTTAAGAATTGCTCGCATTCAATTTATTTAGCTGGATATTACAGTAACCATGTGTCTGTGTCTGGGAAAATAAGACTATATATACATGCCCTATTGTTCCTTGTATCTTATAAAATAAGCACGAGCTCTCGTGACAGATGAGGGCACTTGACAGAAGATATTGATTGAAATAAACTTTAATTAAAAATCAAATCAAAATTACGTGTAACACTGTCACAATACTAAACACATTAATTTCAATAGGCACTGCACTTGGATTGGAATGAATCTATGTTAATACAAGAACTATGATGATCTGCTTAGTGTGACAAAATTAAAAATATTGACCTATGATACAATAATGATCTACGTATTAACATCGAACAAGCCAGCCCATGCCTAAACATGCAAATACTTCTTTGAAGTACGGTGCAATATTGCAGTTACTGTAATTTATTATTATTATATCTTAATCTTGGTGATTTACATTTCCCAAACATGTTATCCATGAATAAAGCTGCAGCGCCTTGCTAATACCCCCGTCACACCGGACTGGCGTCCTTACTGCGTTCCTACGGCGACCCAGGACGCGGTAGGGACGCCATGGACGCCGCGGGGTCGTGGTGAGAACGCAGAAGGACGCCGTGGGGACCCCAAGGACGCCGAAGGTCGCAGAGCGACGGCGTTTACTTCGGACATGTTCAAAGTAAACGCCGAGGTTTGGCGTCCTGGCTCAGGACGCGGTGGGATCGCCCTGGGGTCGCCATGGTCGCCGTAGCAACGCAGTAGGAACTCGAAGGACGCCCTAGGGACGCAGTATGGACGTGGTAGGGTCGCCGTGGAGACGCGAATAAATGGATCGTGGACCCCGCGACGACCTTACTGCGTCCTTACCACGTCTATGGGGTTCTTACCACGACCCCACCACGTCTATGGCGTCAATAGAAACGCCAAGGACGCGGTAAGGTCGTGGTAGAAACGCCAAAAACGCCGTGAGGTCGCCGATGATCGCCGTGGGGACGCCATGCAAACTCAATAGAAACGCCAAGGACGCGGTAAGGTCGTGGTGAGAACGCCGTGGGGACGCCGAGTAGACGTACAGATCGCGGAGCACAGGACCCCGGTGTGACGGGTGACCGAAATCTTGATATTTTAAAGAAAAAGGATTGGGGTTCTCACGGCGACCATCGACGTCCTCCATTTTAGGACGCAGTAAGGACGCCAGTCCGGTGTGACGGGGGTATGGATGTAAGTTCCCGGGTGTAAGTTGTAATATTTTTTAATATATGCGTTTTAACTGGCAGACTACTATCACGTCAAAATGTACTGGAAGCTAAAGTACCATGAGCATGAATAAACTCAAGTTACATTTATACTAGCAACTTTTCTGGATGACTTCGAGATAAGAACAAGATTAATGTGATTCAGTAAAGTAATGAATAGCCTGAACCATAAATCTCTACAATTTTGTGTACATCATGATTCATGTCAACTGGTCAGGTGCTTTGCCTGTTTTAGTTTGTATATTAAGCTTACAAATTAATGCGGAATCTAAGTAAACCAACATTTTTGCGGGCGATTTGCGGAACCTTCATTTTCAATCTGTGATCATGTTCAAGGTTTTGCCGAATCATCCAACTCATACCCACGACTTATACGATTGCGGCCAATTTGCGGACTCCTTCCTTAATATGTATTATAGTCATGTTTTCAGTTTGCGATTTGAATGGTTGCAAATTATGGAATCATTCAATTCCCGGTTGGTGTATTTCCACCTTGTTTCAAATTGAATCATTTAGCGATGTTAACTTAGTTCTCTACGGAAAGTCCTTCCTCTTCATCAGATGATGCAACCTCTTGCCTTTCAACACTCCCGCCAGTCTTCATTTCATCTTCTTCTACCACGGGTTTGCGGTAGTTGATGTCCTTCAAGTTAAAACCAGATTGGAATGTATGCTCACGTCACCTGCCCAACTGAGCCCCGACTTTGTCCCATAAAAAGACCACTAGAATGAAAACTATATCGAATCTAGTGATCTTGGTATCATTTTTTTTATCTAGAAAAATTTCCCGTCTATCTAAACTATTTTTTTCTGGTCTATCTATTCTAGTCGGGTCGGAGGGTACTGAAAATAGGCTGTCGTTCGGATTTTGACCACCAGTATATATAATTTGGCGTCAATAATAGCTTAAACATGCTTTCATAAGTTGACCGATATCTTATTCTTAAGCGGATTTGTGCATCAGATAGACACTTAAGAACGAGCTTTTCGTATTCTGGGTTGCCAGATGAACATGTTGACATAAGTTTTGTGGACGTACTCGATCATACCGATAAAATCAAGTGCTGGGTCAAAAGGGTACACTTTTTAGGCTTAATTGCATGTTTAAGCCATGAAGACACCAACAAAATACTACTTTAACAACTGGTCCTTGTCCATAATGTTTAGACCTTCACATTAAACCTTATTTCAATCCTCTACCACAATGGTTCCGTAGAAATGGCATATGTGACCCGCTCCATTGTATTCAGGAATAAGTCGCTGAGGCCGTTTTAGTACGCAATCGGCCGTTGAAGTGAACGCATGGGTACGCAATCGGCCGTTGAAGTGAACGCATGGGTGAAAATCGTGACCAAGTCGATTTTCTGAACATTGTATTTTTTGGAAGTGTAGTTATCACAGATTATTGTCATTAATGTATTGTATGTAAAATCGATCAATAAAGATGAAAATAAGAGGTATGATTATGGTCAAATTTGTTTATTTCAAAGCTGTTTTTCTCAGAATGTGGATTCGGCAAATAAATATACACCTGTCATCTTCATCAGACCATAACTTTTTTGAGACTTATTCCTTATTTTGATGGAGCGGGTCACATATTTCATCGTTCCCGAAAACGTAATTAGGTCAATTATCGATCTTTGACCCATTCTTAAGTGGATTAGTACATTGAGTTGAAACTTAAGAATTAGATATTCGTAATTAGGATATCTTGGAGTACATTTGAGCCAAACTGTGTCCTCGTACGTGACAATACCGATACAAGTGCTAATTAGCGTTAATTAGGCCATTCTTAAGTGGCTTAGTACATTAGTTGAAAACTTAAGAATTGGCTTTTTGAAATTAGACTCCCTTGGTCCTCGTACGCCACTAATACCGATAAAGAAATTAGGGGGGTCATTTTGAGAGTGCCACCAGGGGGCAGTGCAAGGGTGCCAAACTTAAGAATCCACATTTTGGGGTTACCACACATAGTCCTACTCATTTCAGGTGTCAAACCTTTTGTACTCAACAATACCGATAACAGTCTGCTAGCTCCTGGACTAATTCTGTGTGCAGCCGCAGGCATACTTGATTTTTAACACAAACCCTAAATGCATGATTTCTAACATGGCGCTGTCTCGAGAAATTCTTCTTAAAATAATTATCGCGATTAAGCAATTGATTGTTTTCTAGCCTTAAGGATAGTAGCTTACTTGAGCATGATAAGAAAGGCAAGTGCAGCGAAGAAACGATGGCAGTTCGGCCAACACCGCTAGTGAGGGCATTCACTTCCACCCTCCACCAATTCGCACCACGCGGTACTTTTTTTCGATCCTTTTTCTAAGCCTTTCTCTGCAGTCAATGTCGTCGGAGCATTGGCCATGACTGCGATGATGAACATGATTTGAAGTACAACTATCGTTAATGATTGACGAAAAGACACGGATAAGCTAGTACTATAACGAAACCGAAATTAGTTTAAAATTATAGAGGTAAAACGTTGCAACGGCGGCTGATAATGGCGTGGATATGCGGCGTGCGGCTATACCTATTCGCTGGTAGCGCGCACATGTACGCAATAAGGCCGGTTCATACTTCACGCGAAAGCGATTGCGATACGAATTTGACGTCACGAAGCATTTGCTGCGAACATTCGCCCAAGTTGAAATGTGTTCAACTTTTGCGATTTCACATCGCGAAAACTCCACCTGACGTCACAAATTCGTGTTTGCGTTTGCTTTCGCGCCGAGTATGAACCGGCCTTTACTGTACTGGATCGGAGCACGTAAACATTACCGCAATTATTGTTTACACCAAAAGCGCGCCACAAGAACAGCTGACGCAACACTGGGTCAACTGTGGCGGCTAAAACAGGGAGTGTACGGTCAGAGTTTTAGCTAAACCCTCTCTCCGAGGTGTTTTAAATCACCGTTTTAGCGGCGAGATAAAACCGATTCTGTTAAAACTGAAACCGTTCAGACATCGTTTTAGCTAAAACTTTTAACCAAATCGAGCTGAACTAGTGTTTTAGGCGAATTTAAAACGGTGTCTGAACGCAGAATACTATTTATTTATTTATTAATTTCCTTTCTTTACCCTGGGTGTGCCCAAACAGTTTAAAACTGGTTTCCATTGGGGCCCTGCATACATCATCAAATAAAATAACATATAATAACATAATACAGACGTACAAGGATATTGACAGGAATCCAAAACATTAATACTATACGAGATGGGCGAAAACCCGCTAAAAAGGCTATTTGGGGAGAAAAAGAGAAGGGGAAATTCCCATCCTGCCCCACATTATAGTGGCTACCAAGTTATATCTCCGTAGATCAGCGCAATTGGCATAATATTTAACGGATGACATGTCGGAGCTCCAATTTAAATGTGCTTAATAAGTCCAACGTTCGCAATTGTTCGGGCAGATTATTCCATTTTTGTTATGTGCACCACTTACAGCGAAACGTGTGGCGTAGAATTCTTTTTTGGCGAAAGCAAATTTTAGTGCCGTGTGGGTTGATTTCCTTGTTTCGCAAATAACTGTAAGTGGTTTGAAAATATTTGTCATGTACAAAAGAGTCATTTTTGTTTTACTTTTGAAGACAAGATTAGAGAATAGCCTTTTTTGGCTTGACTCTTTTTGAAAAAGGAGCCCAATTAAGACGAGCAAACATATCCTCTGAAGGGGTGAGGAAGGTACATTTAAGGATTATTCGCGCGGCTCTTTTGAGATTTTGTTTAACATATTATCGTGAGAT
Source organism: Crossaster papposus (assembly GCA_037893245.1). Classification (NCBI taxonomy): domain Eukaryota; kingdom Metazoa; phylum Echinodermata; class Asteroidea; order Velatida; family Solasteridae; genus Crossaster; species Crossaster papposus. The sequence continues at coordinate 648,813 of JBAIAA010000326.1, read as the reverse complement.
TATGTACCTTCCTCCCCACACCATACAACAATACTCTAATGTTAGCATAACTAAGCTTACAAATAGTGTGTGTAGGCTGTGTTGAGAAACACAATCGCGGATTCTGCTTAGTATACCTAATTTAGACACAAACGTTTTCTTTACGTATTCGACATGTGGGCCCCAACTTAATGCTTCATCAATAATTACACCCAAACATTTATAAGACTTCACATTTTCAATAGGACTACCAGCAATGCATACAATTAAATCAACATTAGATATTTTCTGCCTTGTATCAATAAGCATGCATTTGGTTTTGGTGGCATTTAATGCTAGCTTGTTTATTACGCACCAGGATTAGGATTACAAGGATTACATACAAGAATTGCTGGTAACAGCTGTTGTACCACTGTTACAGCTTACTGAAAAGCTTATCACAAAAGATAATTCTAAGGAAGAGGTCAAACTGGCAATTGATGCAGTGACACTAACACTAATAGCTCACGCTAATTTTGAATTGAATAATCGTCGGAAAGAAATGATCAAGCCTGATCTGAACTCCCAATACATACAATTATGCAGTCAAAACCTCTCCAAGACCATGGAGAAATAAGACACATAAATCCATTAGAACTACTTGGCAACCTCGTTCCCAGGGTGTCGAGCTGTACGCGCTCAACACCACCCGCTCTTACTATTGGAGACTAGGTACGGTTGGAAATAAAGTGAGCCCTGGGGACGGGTATAATGCGACATCGCGTTGTTGACAGCTGGTTTTAAACACTTCCAGCCATGTCTTTATCGTCCGTTTAATACCGGCCACGTGACGGGCTCTCAATCATTAGGAATGCCTAAACTGTCCCAGGTATTTATGAATAGTGTGTAAAAACCGGTATTGATGAACGTCGGACAAAATAATTTAGGGGCAAACAATGGGTCTACGATTGAAAGAAGATCCACGATTTCAAATCGTGAACAAATCCTATGGAGGTCTTCCGGAAAAGTTTTAGTATACAAACAAAAGAGGGATAACGGGAGGACAATGGAGGGTCCAAAAGAAGGTGTTTACACACATCTATATACTGTAACGCAGACTGTTTGCTGAAGTCGACACACACACAGGAAGAAGACTCAATTAATTAAGAAGATATGTATTCACTGGTTTCGGTGGTTCTTAGGCCGTTTTAACTACTTCTTGGTCAAACAAGTGACATGACTCTTATTGTTCCGAAAAATGTAATTGTATAAAAACAAATTGACGATCGCCGGACGGAGATCGCCAAAAAAACAAGAACAACATAAGAACCACAGTAGTGTAGGTAGACTTCCTGGCACAGTTTGACCTTTAGAGAAATATGATAAAGGTCATATGAATATGTATAATTATGATATGAATATGTATAATTATGATATGAATATGTAATAGGGTAGGATTAAAAATTCTAGCACAATTTGACCTTTTTGGTATGAAAATGAATAGAGGATGATGTTATAGGGTTAGAAAATTGAGTACAATTTAACATTTTGGTATGGAAATGAATAATGGGATGATAATACAGGGTTAAAAAATTTAGTACAGTTTCAACCGTTGTACAGGAAATACTGTATAATGTATGGAACAACTATACAAATTTCTGGCACAGTTTGACCTTAGTTATGAATTTATTGCGAGTCATGGTGCAATAGTGCGCAATCAGTGGGTAGTTGATAATCCTTAGTGTACATACGGGGAGTACATCCGGGAAGTGTTGATGGTGTAGATTGTGGAGGTCGGAGCCGATTGAAGTATTTTGCGTAGGAAGTTCAAGAAATAGTTTATAACTATACAGAGCTGACAGAAGCACCATCGATGGAATTTTCACTCTACGTCAACTGATGGAGAAAAGCAGAGAGCAGAGGCGATATATGTATATCGCCTTTGTAGATTTTGCCAAAGCATTTGACAGCGTCAACAGGCGACTTCTGTATCAGGTACTCCCAAAGCCGGATGCCCGCAAAAGTTTGTCAAAATGATCGAAGCTTTTCACACTAATGTGTTTGCCAGGCTTATTGTGGATGGTGAGCTAACTGACCCTGTAAGGTACGAAACCGGAGTCAAACAAGGGTGCAAATTGGCACCGGCACTGTTTGGTTTGTTTGCGGCAGTCCTGCTGTACCTCTCCTTCACTGACCTAGAATCCAAATGCAGCATAAAGGTCCGCTTCAGGTTCGACGGTGATTTGTTTGACCTCAGGTGACTGAAAGCAGCATCCAAGACCCAACGAGCCCTATTTCGGGAAGCACAATATGCTGACGACATTGCAATCTTTTGTGACAACCCGGATGATTTACAACATCTGCTTACGCTTTACAATGCCAAAGCATCTCAGATGACAAGACCGTGACTATGTGTACGTCACCTTTGAGATTGATGGTCGGCCACTCAAAAACGTTGACCACTTCAAATACCTAGGGAGCCATCTATCTGCCGACTGCCAGATGAATTACGAACTCAAGAGCAGGATCCAGGCAACTTCCTGTGCCTTTGGGCGCCAGAGAGAACGGGTGTTTGACAGCCATGACCTCACAAATGAGACGAAAGTGAAGGTGTACCAACAATGTATCATCCCCATCTTAATGTACGGTTGCGAAACATGGACACTGTACCAGCACCAACTCCGCACCCTGAGAACAGTCCAACTTCGTCACCTTCGCCAAATTTTTCGGATCAGATGGAATGATTTTGTTCCAAACGATGACATCTTGACGATGGCAAAGGTCGATGACATTGAGATATTATAGATGCGGTGCCACCTGCGATGGATCGGACACATCCACAGAATGAACAACGAGAGACCAGTGAAAGCCCTCTTTTTCAGTGAGCTTCAGGAGGTAACTAGGCGTGCGGGACGTCCCCTTCTGCGTTACAAGGACGTTTTCAGAAGGACACTAATGGCCCTGTCACACTAGAACGTTTTAGGCCAACGCGTGAGTAGCGCGTTAAAAATAGTTGATACGCTGGCAAACGCTGAACTTCCACAGAAAAAGTCAAGTGGAACCGTGATTTCAGCGTGTCCATAACGCGTTGTTAATGGGTTCAATGCGTTCGCCAGCGCGTGAGAAACGCGTTAGTAACGCGCTCGACGACTGATGAACGACTGCCCAGCGCGTGAGTAGCGCGTTTCAACGCGCGCCAGCGTACTGCAACGACCACATGGTTAGTTGTATAAAAAGCCGACGCGCTACTACACTAATGGCCCTGTCACACCAGAACGTTTTAGGCCAACGTGTTGGAATTTCGGTAACACGCGGGTAAACGTTGACCAACGCTAGGCCAGCGTTCGCAACACGCTAGGCGCGTTACCCACACGCTGGAACACGCTGGAACACGCTGAGGCAAAAATACATTTTTCAACATACCTAAAATTGTCAGCGTTTGCCAGCGTGTGACTACACACGCTGGCGGCGCGCAGGATGGTCGTTACTCACGCGTCGAACGCGCTAGACGATCGTTACCAACCCACTACTCACACGCTGGCGACCCGCTGTCGTATTTTTACTATAAATCAGTGATACGTTCCTCACACGCTGAGCGCGTTCCCCACACGATACTCAAGCGCTGGCATACGCTATAACCCGTTATCAATCTGTATGGACAGGCTGGAATCACGGTTCCACTTGACCTTTTTCTGTGAAAGTTCAGCGATTGCGAGCGTATCAACTATTTTTAACGCGCTACTCATGCATTGGCCTAAAACGTTCTGGGGTGACAGGGCCATAAGCAGCGTGTCGCCAGAGTACGCCAGCGTACGCCAGCGTGCGCCAGCGTGTGAGTAGCGGGTTGATAACGATCGTCTATCGTGTTCGACGCGTAAGTAACAAACCTCGAACGCTCTGCCAGCGTGTGCAGTCACACGCTCGCAAACGCTGGAAATTGTATGTATGTTGAAAAAAATATGTTTTCCTCAGCGTGTGACAGCATGTCCCAGCGCGTGAGTAACGCGCTCAGCGTGTTGCTAACGCTGGCCAAGCATTGGTCAGCGTTTGCCAGCGTGTTGCCAAAATTACAACACGTTGCTTACGCGTTGGCCTAAAATGGTCTGGTGTGACAGGGCCATAAAGAGGACGTCCTCCCTTACCACCTGGCGTAACTTGGCGTCAGATCGAACAACCTGGAGAGCCTACACGAGGAAAGCCTGTACTGACTACGACGCTGAAGGGAGGCTGAAGGAGCTTGAAAGGAGAGCTCGCAGCTACTTCAAGAGAGGAATTTGGCGATGAATGCCCGTGTCGGGCAATGGCCCCTACTACATCTAAGTAGTCCGCGTCGTCAGCCTCAAAGGCATCGACAAGACGATTTCGAAGCGTCCGAGACTCGTCTGTATCTCCCTCTTGCAGCCATTATTGAAAATAAAATTAGAGGGCATAAAGTAAAATCTAGCTATATGATGCGGTCGTGGCAAAATGCTGAGCAAATAAAGATTGTTTTCCTTAAACTTAGGGGTTTATATAGCATTTATTTTGTAGTTTCCAAGACGAGACTACCTGGTTTAATTTCCTATATTTTACTTTTGATAAAACATAAACGAATTCCAATGCTGGACCAGGCATACAACTGCGTAGAAAATCGAGTGCACATTTAGCGAAATTGATTGTTGATAAATTAAAAGGAAAACATGATTGCGGGTGTGCATTCAAATTCGCGCGAAAATGAATTATAAATATACTAAACTCAGTGCACATTCGGGAAATCGTGCGCTGATTTCTTACGACTGGATGCACCATTTTGCACAAAAAGAATTATCAATTGTTAAATAGAAAACGGGAGTGTGAACGTTCATACTATTTCGCAAGAAAATGATGCACCAGTTACAAATGAATGTGCACATTTTGCGATATCGTCTGGGAAAACCTATATTATAATATTATCTATTCTATATTATTTATTAAAACACCTCCCCCGTACTATGTTGGTATACAGTACGAATACGATTCACTCACAATATTGCGAAATGCCAAAGTTTAAAATAAACCGTGACAACATCCCTAAAATTACATTTCCTACGCGAAATACTTCAATCGGCTCCGATCCCACAATCTGCACCATCAACACTTGATGTACACTCGCAGTGTGTTCGACCAAGTAATTACACTGTTAGAAAAGTAGTGTTACCCCAACACCGAAAAACAGTGTTCACTTCATTTGAACACTACTTTTCGGTATTCAAAACGGTGTTCACTTGATTGAACACCGTTTTCTGCTTTCAAAATGGTGTCCACCCAATTGAACACTATTTGTCGGTGTTCAAAATGGTGTTCACTTGATTGAACACCATTTGTTGGTGTTCAAAAATGGTGTCCACTAAATTCAACACTACTTTTCGGTGTTCATTCTGCACCGAATATTGGCGTTGGATCAATACTGTTTCTCGGTGTCGAGTAAGGATGCACTCTAAAAAATGTCTGGTGAAAATTTCCTGGTGAACCATATATTAACATTATACTGGTTATCACTAAACATATCAACATGATACTGGTTATGATCAAACCATGTTTATTATCATCCTGGTTTTAGGTAAATTAATTCAACATAAATCTGGTGAAATTCTGTGACGTGGCCGTCTTCCAACTGACCAATCAGAACTCACGAAACTTGTGCTCACAAAAATCATGTTAAATTATGGCGTTTAGTCTAAAAATGCACTTTCTTGACCGAAATATGTAATTTTTCTCACGAATCAATGATAACATTTTGACTCTTGCAAACATAAGAAAAAAACAATTGTTTATGAAATCTTTTTTTTGTATTTTAGCACGAAATATTTTTGGTGAAACCGTGACTTCATCATGGCGGAGATAAGCGTTATATAAATTTAAACCGCGACAAGTTATTAGTAGTTGTAAGTTGTAGTAATTAAAACGTTATAGTTGTGTAGTAGTTAGGCTTATCGTATAGCATTCAGGCTTATCGTGAAGTACTTGTACATTCTACTGAATCTAATTTGTCTGTGGTAGGAATGGGGTAGAAAATAACCAGGAAATTTCACCAATGTGTCCTGGTATTTTTTACCAGGATTTTGGTTGACGTACATTCACCAGAAAATCCTGGTGAAATTAACCAGGAAAGAGTGGGTGGTATACGGACCAGGAATCTGGTGAAATTTTAACCAGACTCTGGTGAAATTTCACCAGATGTTTTTTAGAGTGTGTACACCGCCCAAGGGTGTTGAATAAACCCTAGTTTTCAGTGTCCAGGTGAGCTACACCGTTGTTCGGTGTTCACTTGACACTGATCATCAGTGTTCAAGCTACACTATTTAACGGTGTTCACAAATGGACACTGTCCAGCGGTGATCACTCAACACCGATTATCGGTGTTCAGGGCCAACACCGAAAATTGGTGATGGCAACTAATGAACCCTGAAAAACGGTGTTCAGTGAACACTGTTTTTCGGTGTTGATATAACACCCCTTTTCTAACAGTGTAGTCTCGTCTTATTCGTTTCCAACCCATACAGGGTGGTCATTAAAACCACACTTCCCGTATGTACTTCTAGGACGTATACACTAAGGATTAGCAACTACCCACTGATTGCGCAGTATTGCACCACACTGGCAATAAATTCATAACTAAGGTCAAACTGTGCCAGAAATGTGTATAGTTATAAGACATCTTTAAACTATTTCTTGAACTTCCTACGCAAAATACTTCAATCGGCTCCGACCTCCACAATCTGCACTATCACCACTTCCCGGATGTACTCCCCGTATGTACACTAAGGATTATCAACTACCCACTGATTGCGCAGTATTGCACCATGTCTCGCAATAAATTCATAACTAAGGTCAAACTGTGCCAGAAATTTGTATAGTTGTTCCATACATTATACAGTATTTCCTGTACAACGGGTCAAACTGCACTCAATTGTTTAACCCTGTATTATCATCCTATTATTCATTTCCATACCAAAAGGTTAAATTGTACTCAATTTTTTAACCCTATAACATCATCCTCTATTCATTTTCATACCAAAAAGGTCAAATTGTGCCAGAATTTTTAATCATACCCTATTACATATTCATATCATAATTATACATATTCATATCATAATTATATATATTCATATGACCTTTATCATATTTCTATAAAGGTCAAACTGTGCCAGGAAGTCTACCTACACTACTAACCACTGACCAGCGCCGGTTGAAAACGAATGCAGTTTTTCTTGCTTTCCTCGGCATTCATGATTGTAAATATTTTAGCAGGTCAGTTAAACAATATTTACTATAAAATACAACCCCCCCCCCAAAAAAAAAAAAAAAAAATCCACCCATTCACGATAACTCAATCAATCACAAATGGTATATCCTACCTTTAAAGACATCGAAAGGTCCCTGGATTTAATCCACTAGTCAAATTTATCTTTAGGACAATTTTGACAAATTATGCGGTCGAAATCGTTAAGCTCAAAAATATTTTTAAAAACAATTTTGTCGGGGCCCTTATCAGTTTATGGGATACAAATAATGCGGAGGCGACAAGAAAAACAACGTGGGTGTGGTCAAGACTCTAATTTATTATTTTGTTTACTTTGCCTACAACACAAGAGTCTCTTGACGACGGGCAGAGCATACTTGTTGAAACGTTGAGTTCCATCCGGGAACGTATACCTTGACGGTATTTATAATAAGTTGCATTTTTATAACAGAAAGCCATTCACAATGCCTAACTGATCGGTAAACTCATCCTCAGACTTAAGGGAAAAAATACATTAAAGATATACCATCTGCAGATATCGAAACATTTTACTACCGAATTACTAGAAAATCTGTTCCTTTTTTAAAAGTAAATAATGATTGTAGGCTCCTAGCAAAATTATTGCGCTAGATATCCTGAAATTGTTCTGAAATTTTGTTCACAAAAACTAAGGTTGAAAACAAAAACGGGCCCGGTCCTGGGCCCAATTTTTGGGTGCTGCTAAGAACTAACAAAAGCTTATGAAAATTATTCTTCCTCGGCAAAAAAAACCAGGGTTACAAACAACATTTTCAGGTACAATATTGTTGTGACTTGTATTTAGCTGTTTTTGTTACGCAAGAAAAGCTTATTTGGCTAGTAACCTGTTTTTACTGAGTAAGACTTTTTGTGCCAAGCGATTTGTTTTTGCTTAGCAGCTCCATAAAATTAACCAACAAAGATTAACCCAATGCCACAAGCAGACCCACAGAACACAGCAAAATGGCAGCGAGAGAGGCCTTTGCAAGGGCGGTCATTGGGGGCGCTGCGTTCGGCAGCTCTGTCGTTGAGGGGGCTGCGTTCGGCATCTCTGTCGTTAAGGGGGTTCCCCCGTTGCACAGGTTATCAGAGCAGCAGGTTTGACAGGTGATATTCTGGGCGTCACCGTGACACCCAGGGGTGCAATTCGCAATCTCGGGAGAGAAACACATCCTGTTGACGGTAGTGACTCCCATGACGTTAGTCGTTATAACCTATAAGGGCAGAACAAAATAATGGGCGTATCTACAGACGAATCTAACTGGCATTACAGAAAATAATATACAGCATTCACAGAGCAAAAACTTTGTCAATAGTTGTCTAGCATAATTCTTCAGATTTTTAGAACTGCTTGAAACAATACAAATATGCCCAATTGGGCTACAAAACGAATTTTGAACGAAATTATGATAATCAGAAAGAGTATTCATTTAAAAGTAGGATATAAAATTCCACACAACCTTGAGTACAAGGCTGCGCTTTATCTGCAACGTGCAATCATCGTTGGCCGCGCAATGAGCATAGCTCACCCGCTCTGCACTTTCCACGCCAACAAATCCCGCAATGCATACTGTACATACACTGTCGAGCGCGACCTACACACAGCGCCATGGTGTTTTTTTCGGGAACGCGTTAACAGTAAGATCATTTCTTGCAGATGTTTGAAATATGATAAGTATACAATCCAAAACATGGAATTCTTCGGGGATTTCAGGGCATAATGCCCAATTAAGCCGGTCCAAGCCTGGAATGATGATCGCAATTGTGTTGTTCTTTTTACTCAATAACAACATTTCCCCTAAAATACAGTTAACATTACCCCGCATTCTCCATCGGAGCATGGGAACTGTATTACCCCATCACAGCTGGGATCGAAGGAATCGCCACACGCTGGAGTGCTGAAGTTAGCAGCAGAGGGATCCGAACTGTATCTACAGTAGTAGCATTGCAGGATGTCTGCGACTTCGTCCGCAATAGATTTGCTGTTACACAGATCCTCGTCACAACAGTAACTGCACTTACTTCCATGCGCAGGGGAGATAATGCAGCCTGGTGTGCAACTGTAGGAGCAACCTCGAGAATACCGCTCAGTGCCATTAACAGCTATATTTTGAGCCTGCAAACGATAGGGGATTTGGGGTTGGGGGGGGGGGGGGGGGAGTTGAGAGATTTATATTCGACTATAGACTATGCATGAATAAGGGTCAATTTGATAACACCTTCATGGTTAATTGAGAGAGTTATGTGATGGTGTTGACTGCGTGGTTTGGGTTTGTTTTTTGTATGTTCGGAATTTCATTACGTTGGTCATTTATATTCGCTACTGTCCTTACATATTAGAAATTGTACTTATAAATATCATTATTTTTCATTCAAATTCAGTAACATTCAATCTCGTCCGAGAAATAAATCTATCAATGAATCGATTTTAAACTTATGGAAATTAAATAAGTCTGGTGAGTGATTGAGTCCAGCACACATCAGACTAATTGTTAACATAGATTTGAAATTGATTCATATAAGACGAATTCGATCTCTGAATTTAACTAAAATTGCCGGGAAAATATATAGTAGTCAGTATATCCGATATTACTTTCGTGTACAGGTCTTAACGTCTGTGACCCCGCACCAGACAATCGGAGTCCACTAACGTTATTTGACCAAACTTGGCTGTTGGTTGGTCAATTTTGCTGCATTGGATTCAAACAGAAAACACAATAGGAGGCGACCGCTGAATGGACAGAGTTTGAGGTCAAAACACATGCTTGTTTTGCATAATTTATACCCGGTACTATCATATCACAGAGACTATCATCATAATTATAGCGGCGATTCTATACCAAAACAGAGACAGAAAAGACCGACATAAATCCTAACCAATACAAACCAACAACCATTAGGAAGTGGGACTATACCACAGACATATAAACCTTTATAACACCTCACTCACATATTCTGTGTCTTGATTGGCCGAGAGCGCGTCACGTGTCACTTGCTATTTTTACTATTTTTTACTTGCGCTCCAAAAAAACTATACCACGCAGCCTCGTTCTGAAAAAGTACTATGCGCATAGTAACACACGTACTATGCGCATAGCAACGAAAGCGTGACTGAAACCCAGACGTGTGTTTCGGTGCATTGCGTAAACATTGCTGTATCACCCTCGCACCCGTTCATCAAGGCAACAAAGTACACGTATGATCGAGAAAAAGGGAACGAAGATACAAATAGTCGGGTGCCCTTTCAAAACGCAAATTTAACGTACATTTCTTTCGTAAACAACGCACTGCTTGCACCTAGGTTGATCACTGAATTCGGAGATTTGTTGTCTTTACTATACCTTCAGGAAGCTTAAATTGTGCAGAATCTGTGAGTGAGGTGTTATAAAACAAACATTGACTGCTTTATTTCGCGGTATAGTAAAACTAGCCTCCCTCGGTGATCCATGGAGCAGTCTATTTCCCCTCGGCTTCGCCTCGGGAAAATAGAATGCTCCATGGATCACCTCGGGAGGCTAGTTTCACTATACCACTCAAAGCAGTCAATATTTGTATAATAGACCGCCAGTCGTGTGCACAAAACCGTGATTTGCAAAGTATGGGCAAAACGACGCGTAGGCCGTTAAAGCCAAGCGCGTATAATTACGCATCTATTGTGCACTTTGCACGCGCGTTCATATAATCGTGTATACTATATTTTGTTCAACAGGCAACGCACCGCGCGCTCATTACATGGGGGGGGGGGGGGGAAGGGGTGTAGCGCAATCATTTGCGATCGCAGTTTGGGCACAATTTAAATATTTCAATAACAAACAATCACCTTTTTTTTTTTTTTTTTTTGGGGGGGGGGGGGGGGGGGGGGGTGCGGTGGCAGGTGCCGGGCCAATGCCTCATTCAAAATAATTTGTTTGCATCGCTATTGCTAAAAACGGAATCTACTTTTACTTCAGGAAGAGACCTTGTAATTCTTTTTTTACGATTTGATCTGCAGATTCGATCTAAAAGTAAGATGCACTCCTTTAAAGGTAGGATACACCATTGGTAATTGCTTGAATTATCTCGAATGGGTAGATTTGGGGGGTTGTTTTGTTATAGTAAATATCGTTTAACTGACCAGTCCGAAGTTTTACAATCATGGATGCCGAGAAAAGCACAAAAAACGGCGTTTTTTTTCAACCGGCGTCAGGCAGTTATTCTTATGTTATCTTTGGTTTTTTCGCGTCCGGCGATCGCGAATTATTCTTTATAAAATTATATTTTTCAGACATATTACAGGATATCTAGCGCAATCATTTCGCTTGATGCCTAGAATCATTATTTACTTTCCAATGAGTAAGATATTTCTTAATAATTTGGTAGTAAATATTTTCGATATCTGCAAATGGTGTATCCTACCTTTAATATGCTGTGTCCGTATTTCAAGGAAGGAAATAAATATGTACTTTTCGGCAAAGAATTGTCAACCAAGTATTATTACTGATGGTTTATTTGACAAAAAGGTTACAACATGGAAAAATAAACATTTAGATTAAGACAGGGCATCATAATTACAAATCATTCAATATAAAACTAAACAAAAGATTAAATTGAGAATATAATTAACAAATAAGTTCTCACACAGATAATTTAAAAGACAAAACTGCAAAAGAAAATCCCAATGTTAAATTGGGAATATATATTATTGAAACCCCCTAAGACCAGTACCATTCTAAAACAATAATAGCTCCTTCGAAGTAAGTTTTCACAAATTTGAAGTCATGCCAGGATTAGGTTTGTTTTAAAAATAGATTGAGGCCTCAAATAGAGGCTGCTCAAAACCAAACTGTTTCAAATCGCTTTTGATTGATAGGTTGTAAAAATTGTATTCCTTTCTTAAAAACATGTTGTTTTCCTTGATGTAATAGTAGTTTGTGATGTACATGGATTTTTGCCTTCAAATATTTTAATGAATCTGGTTTTATCATTTTATAGTGCATTTAAATTTATGTACATAACGTTTGCACTTCATAAATAACATTATTATTGTCAGGCCTACATTTTATACTTCAAGATTGTCTACTGCTGACAATTGATTATTTGAAATAGAATTTTCCCCAGCATATAAACAAACGCCAACTGTCATTTGTAGTGCAGGCATAGGCATTATAAATAAGAGTGTTGAGTTAAGTTGACCAGGACCTGTTGCAATAATTCCATGCTGTTCCAATGTAAACAACATTAATAGGAAGTGAATTGTTTTTCGTGAGCAAATATGTGAGCACACACAGCACAGATCTTTAGCTTTGATTGTTCAGAATATACCTGTGCAATTAGTCTCTATATTGTCAGAGATCCTTTATAACAACACGGCTGGTAAGCAGAAATTGAGACTCTCCCTCTGTTGGCTGATGGACTTGGAGAGGCTTGTATTGGAGAATGAACCTCCTTCCGCTGCTAGAAATAAGTAGTGGGAAGAAAATGAGTTGCTCATCTTTCCTAGTGCACACAATCCATGGTGGTGTAGAAAGTCAACGATGGAGTTTACCTGTGCTTGGATTCTGAATATCCTCAGAACCTAAGAACCATCAAGAAAATAAACAAAAGCAGAATTAAGAATGGTGATGGTCTAGGACAAAATAGCAAGTTAGGTATACACACACACTGAATGCTGCAAGTGCATGTGTTGATGCAAACAAATTTGCCTCCCAAACAAGACATTGTGTTTTTCCTGAGGAAATGCTTCACAGGGATCACCAAATTGGTTTATGGCTCGTTCAGTTTAAAGCAGCAAATATTTGGTTTATCTTACGTCATCTAGTACAGATTCTACTTATGATAGAAACTAATCAATTTAATCAAAACACAATAAAAGTATACTTCTATTTCAAAAAGAAATTAGTTTTCCCAACTTTACACCTTGAGCTTTGGAACTAGAACTTCCAGCTCTAAAGCTTGTGACAAGTTGAGATTTAGAGGTGAAATTTTTAGGCTACATTCTTTCTAAATCTTCAGCAATATTTCCATTTTTGTAGGCCTAGCCTAACTCAGATTCTGGTATTGAATATGAAACTATTTTCACTTTTTAATTTTTTCGTATTAACATGCATGTGACAACGAGGTGTAACAATGCGCTCAGTTAAACTGGCTATTGTTACAGCGTGCAATTCTCAGAATGGGTGCCGACTGCTTTATCTATGATCTAGTAAATTGAACAGAAATTGCGAATAAATCCATGCCTAAAGTTAGGCTACACCTTGTATAACTGCCCTTATCACCATACCGACTTGTGGAAACTCGTTATGATCAATAGTTTCGGGTCAAAAGAAGCCAGAAGGCCGACTTCCATAACAATAGCCACTGTCCCACTGCCTTTATTTATAAACACGCAGATTGACTAGTGCGGGTTTGCACGGAAGTTGGATTTGGAATTGGAACTTTCGTCGAAAAAAACGGTAGCATAACGTTAGGGTTAGAAATGTTGTCCTATGTCCTATAGATGGTATGATTATCTTCATGGTTACACGTAACATTTTCACTTGAGTTGGTAAATTTCTTTAAAAAAATAATTAAACTTACAGTGAATTGTCGGTGAAAACTTCCTTGCAAATGAGCAGACACACCGCGAAAACAATGGCGGCCATCGCAAACTTGTTTGTTTGTGATGATTTTGTGGCTTGTATCATGTGACAATACGTCACGAAGTCTCCACGAAGTCACCTCCTCGGCAGGCTTTATAATCTAGCAAAAAACGGAGCCTCTTGATGAAGCCAAAGCATTGTTATACCTTGGGCCATATAGATTAAGCATATCCAGTGTCATTCTTGATACTTTCAAATAAAGACTGTTATACTCATGTGTTAAGTGCGTTGCCCATTATACGCAAAGAACATACAAAGCTCGCAGTGCGTTGCCCGTCGAACGAAATATAGTACAAAATGATATGAACGCGCGTGCAAAGGCGTTGTGCAATATGCGAGTAGAACTCATGTGGTATCGGTTACGCGCAAACATTCACCGACGCGTCGTTTTGTCCATATACTTTTTTCAATCACGGTTTTGTGCTACATGTAGGCGCCGTTTATGTCATTAAACCGCCCTCCCTATAATAGTCAAGAAAAGTGGCTGCGCGCAACTCAATAACCAATCATAATTCAAGAAAAGGGAATTGCGCGTAATTGGAACAGATGCATTATGGGGGCCCACGGTGCATTGTGAACGATAAACATGTCCGGGCCGTACGTGTAGACAGGATGTTCCAACGATTGTACAAAGAATGGCATATAAATCTACCTTTCCTCCGATGATTACAGGTTTGCAACACCTAATAATGGTTATTGGGTTATACCCCTGTCACACCGGAGTGCGATCTCACGGCAACCTTACTGCGATGCAGTTTTCATCAAAAACGCAGTGGGGTCGCCGAAAACTGGCAAAAAAACCCTGAAATCTATGAGGTAGGTAGCTCACAGTACGCTCTTGACTCGCTCACTGCGCTCTCACTACGCTCTCACTGCGACCTATGCGTTCCTCGCCGCGCTCTCACTGCGCTCCCACTACGCTCTACGCGATCTCGCTGCGACCAAGACGACCTCGCTACGACATCGCTACGACCTTACTACGCACTCACTACGTCCCCACTACGTTCTGTGCGTTTGTACCGCGTTCGCGCGGCGACTATAAATAAAGCGAGCTCGATGTTGCTGGATATTTGCTATCTGTTGTGCAATTATTATGTTCTGCCTCTCTACAGCCGTGGTAATAACCCTATCACACCGGAGCTACGCTGCCGTTGCGCTCCCACGGCAACTAAACAAAGTTGCAAAACGCAGTAGAAGCGCAGTAGGATCGCCAAGAGCGTAGTGGGAACGCAGTGGAGTCTACCTAGGTCGTGGGAGGGTCTCCATGGTCGCCAAACCTCGGCGATTGTTTTGATTTCGATTTCGTAGCAAGAGCGAGTTGGTATCGCCGTCTGCCCAATCTGCGACTGAAGTACGTCTGAAGTACGACCACTGTACGCTTGTCACGCTCTCACTCCGCTCTTACCGCGCTCATACTGCGCTTCTACTACGTCGTATAGGGCTTCTTCACGCTCATACTGCGTCCACACGGGGCTGCCAGTACGACTATGGCGCCCCTAATGGCCCTGTCACACTAGAACGTTTTAGGCCAACGCGTGAGTAGCGCGTTAAAAATAGTTGATATGCTGGCAAACGCTGAACTTCCACAGAAAAAGTCAAGTTGAACCGTACGGCAACGAACACATGATTAGTTGTACAAAAAGATGACGCGCTACTACAGTAATGGCCCTGTCACACCAGAACGTTTTAGGCAAACGTGTTGAAATTTCGGCAACACGCGGATAAACGCTGACCAACGCTAGGCCAGCGTTCGCAACGCGCTGAGCGCGTTACCCACACGCTGGAACACGCTGGAACACGCTGAGACAAAAATACGTTTTTCAACATACCTAAACAAATTGAGCGTTTGCCAGCGTGTGACTGCACACGCTAGCGGCGCGCAAGAAGGCCGTTACTTACGCGTCGAACGCGCTAGACGATCGTTACCAACCCACTACTCTCACGCTGGCGACCCGCTGTCGTATTTTTTATATAAATCAGTGATGCGTTCATTACACGCTGAGCGCGTTCCTCACACGCTACTTGCGCGCCGGCATACGCTATGAACCCGTTATCAACCTGTATGAACACGCTGAAATCACGGTTCCACTTGACTTTTTTGTGAAAGTTCAGCAATTGCCAGCGTATCAACTATTTTTAACGCGCTACTCATGCATTGGCCTAAAACGTCCTGGTGTGGCAGGGCCATAACCAGCGTGTCGCAAGCGTACGCCGGCGTACGCCAGCGTGTGAGTAGCGGGTTGATAACGATCGCCTAGCGTGTTCGACGCGTGAGTAACGAATCTAAAACGCGCCGCCCGCGTGTGCAGTCACACGCTGGCAAACGCTGAAAATTGTAGCTATTTTGAAGAAAAAAATTCCTCAGCGTATGACAGCGTGTCCCAGCGTGTGAGTAACGCGCTCATCGTGTTGCTAACGCTGGCCTAGCGTTGGTTAGCGTTTGCCAGCGTGTTGCCAAAATTACAACACGCTACTCACGCGTTGGCCTAAAATGTTCTGGTGTGACAGGGCCATTCTGCATCCATGGCGATGTTACGGAGCTTCCTGTACGTTCACAGTGCGATTATACTGCGATTATACTGCGTGTATAGTACGTTCTGACATGCGTAATGGCCACAAATGGTATAAATGCAGCCTATATCCTCCACACAACATACCAATGTACATCTCCTCTTTACCATGGATGTAGAGAGGCAGAACACAATAATTGTACAACAGATAGCAAATATCCAGCAACATCGAGCTCGCTGTATTTATAGTCGCCGCGCGAACGCGGTACAAACGCACAGAACGTAGAGGGGACGTAGTGAGAGCGTAGTAAGGTCGTAGCGAGGTCGTAGCGAGATCGCCTTGGTCGCAGCGAGATCGCGTAGAGCGTAGTGGGAGCGCAGTGAGAGCGCGGCGATGATCAAACTGGGAACGCATAGGTCGCAGTGAGAGTGTAGTGAGAGCGCAGTGAGCGAGTCAAGAGCGTATTGTGAGCTACCTACCTCATAGATTTCAGGATTTTTTGGCAACCCCACTGCGTTTTTGATGAAAACTGCATCGCAGTAAGGTCGCTGTGGGATTGCACACCGGTCTGACAGGGGTATCAGTCGCAGATTGGGCAGACGGCGATACCAACTCGCTCTTGCTACGATCATGACACGCTCAGGTAGACTTCACTACGTCCGTAGTACGTTCTTTGAGATCCCACTGCGCTCTCACTGCGTTTTGGACCAGGTCGCCGACCCTCTGCGATTGTTTTGAGCAGGCTCAAAACAATCGCCGAGGTTAGGCGACCATGGAGACCCTTCCAAGACCTAGGTAGACTCCACTACGTTCCCACTACGCTCTTAGCGATCATACTGCGCTTCTACTGCATTTTTCAATTTTTTTAGTCGCCGTGGGAGCGCAACGGCAGCGTAGCTCCGGTGTGACAGGGGTATTACGCGCAACTTCCTTTTTTCGAATTATGATTGAATATTGAGTTGCGCGCAGCCACTTTTCTTCACTAATAAAGAGGGCGCTTCAATGACATAAAACGGCCTTTATTATAAAAGGCCTATGGGCACTGTAGATGCACTGGGTTGTGGCCCGCCATTCCAACTTACCATGCAGATCTCTCCAATCGGACAAGACTCCGTTGACACGCCAGCAGGATCGAACGGATCCCCACAACCGACGCAGGAGTAGCAGTCGACAGCCAAACATGATCCTGAATTTAGAAACAAAAAGATTTCAACAAATGCAATGCATGTAAGCTAGTTTTCTGTTCTCGGGCGACAGCCATAGTTGGTCAATTATTGGTCGTGCTATGCAAGCGTCGTAATAGGCCTAAGCATGACCTATGCAAGCACTTTATTGAGAGAAAACAATTAATATAGGTTTTCCCGGGCAATTTAAACCTGACGCGTATACGCCATTCGTGGAACTACACACAGGGCCGGGGACAATTATTGTACCCGGTAATAACACATTTGCAAGCCCAGCTGAAAAGCACCCTTTCAAATTTGTTAAAGGAGACTAAGGAACAATAGTCAGGAATTTTGAATGTCAAGAAATTACTGGACGCAGCTGATAATCCTCGGCTGTATGAATGTAATGGATACAATGGAACTAGGGTTTTAAATAGGCTTAATCATTGAAGCGTGATACAACAATATAGCGTATATACACGCCCACCCCGTCAACGAAGCATGCTTGGCAACGTCGACGTATATTCACGTCCGCCATACATGTCAGTCACGTGTATGCCCGTCCTCCGTAGCGCTTGCGGCGTATATACACGTCCTCCGCGGAATTAAACTGCTGTGCCTGACGGATTCACGCGTCATCCGTGGATAGTAAACGATTTTTTCCGGCCTTGCTCGGGACGTGTTTTTTCGTCATCCGTTTTGAATCTCAGAACAATTTTGCGGTTATATACGTCCTCCGGCGCGGACTAATAACACTAATTATGTGTTACACCATTACAGAGAAACTGACTAGGTTTTTGGGTGGGGGGGGGGGGGGGGGGCGTTAGGTAACAATAGTCTAGAGAGTGTATACGGGTAAGGGGGACTAAGGGGGAAATCTCTTGGTCTCCTGTCGTGCTGGGTATTTCCGGAATACCGGACCGGCGCTTTACCAACTTTATAGTTGGATCCCAACCAGTTTGGAAACCGCAAAGGAGCTTCAACATCACACTATCTGATCAAACTGATGGACACTCTCACTTTGTATGCTCATGAAGAGTCTCGCACAACAGCTATAGTACTGTTGTTGTAACTAATTTTAGTAAAGACTTAATTGATCATAATATAGTTATTGGTAAATTACTTCAATTGGGTGTGAGATCGTCGGTGATGCCCGGCCCTAGGTGTGTATTTTTTTGACAAACGAACCTAGTGTGTTCGCTATATATTTGTTTCCTAGCACAAATAAATGATGCAATTCGAGAACACCAACAGGGGTTATCAATGTTCAAATATGTAGATGACGTCACATTCATTGAGAGTGGTTTGGTCAATAAGGATGGTTTTGTGCAAGCTACACTGCATGAGTTTAGTAATTGGGCCAGTTGCAATAACATGAAACTTAATCCAGACACAATAATGTGCATCCATAAATGTATGTTTTATGAGAAACCCTGTCAGACCAGCTCCTTAGGAAATATGCTCACAACAACTAACATTGGTTGATTATATTAAAATATTAGGTGTTCAAATTAGTCACAACCTGAAATGGAATAATCATGTCTTAGATTTAGTTCATAAAGCTAATGGTAAACTGTACATGTTGAAGATTTTAAAGAAATTTAATTTCTCCATGCATATCTGATCTGTTGACAACCAATAAGGGGTATGTGAGGTTCTTATTGGAATATGCGGTTTATGTATGGAATGATGCATGGGATGACCACAAAACAAAATGATGATTTGGAAAGGGTCCAAAAGCGTACCCTCAGAATAAATTTAGGCTCTAGGTACACTACATATCAAGATGCCCTTGTGCAAACAAAATTATGTACCCTACAACAACGTAGGAAATATTATATCTGCTGTTGAATTAAGGAAGTCTGTTAGTTTCAAAGACTGGTTGCCTAAACAACGGGGCGATGTGGTACAATACTTTAGAAACAGCCAGCAAATCTCTAGATTGAGGTGTAAGACTAGCAGATATAAAAACAGTGCCATTCCATACTTAATTGACATCCTGAATGAAAACTAATTGAAAACAATTGTTGTGTAAAGAGTTGTTGTCTTTGTTTGCTGTCTTTTTAATGATTTTGTTTTTTATGTGTTTTGATGTTGTAACGTGTAAATATTGAATTTGTTTTTAATGTGTGAATTATGTTTTTATTAGAAAATGTGGGTTTTTTAAAAAATGTTTAGCGACTAAGCTTATTGTATAATTGGATTTTGTTTATTTTTTTTATGAGTAAATATGGTGACAATTTACTCAATTTAGCCTTTGGCTATAATATCAGTTTTTTAAATAAACCAACAATAATAATTATCTTGCCCTATGTTGGCGGTCTCTCAAATTGTCAGTATCTTTGTTCGAGGGCGCTAGTACAGTCAGAAGCCATAAACACCAGAATTTCGTGTGGCCAGGGATCACGCCCATTTGTACGATACAACCTGGACAGCGATATTGTGGGGATCACTCAATGAAAATACGACTTTTGTATCTTATAATACACATATAAACCACAAGGGAAACCGACTAGGTAAATTTGCATGGATTTAAAAGTGAACAAAAACATTGGCAAGGCTAGACCTGAACCTGCGACCTCCGGAATACTGGACAACTTGCACTGTGTTGTTGGTCTCCCAAATTGTCAGTATATTTGTTCGAGGGATCCAGTCAGAAGTCATAGCTCAGTTGGTAGAGCACCGGTCTTTTATTCCAGAGGTCGCAGGTTCGAGTCCCGCCTTGCCAATTTGTTTTGTCATTTTGAAAATTATATACCTTTAAGTAGAGCGATTTTAAACGAAGAGATGCCGCTGGCGATTTTTTTTTCCGTAGGTGGGTGAGTCAAAATTTATGAATTATTCAGTAGTTTGGATGAGAAGTTATGTTTATTCATCAGAATAAAACATGACGTCACAGCATCGTTGTTATAGTTAATTAATTACATTATATCGCTTTAAAGAACAACTGTTGTCGAGCTGCTATACGTAGTATAGTGGATAGTGGGATGGGCTATAAATCAAAGATCCCTGGTTCGAATCCTGCTGTAGGTCACTTCGTTTTTTCTAGTCAAATTGATATCTTTGGAGTATTTTTAATTTAAGGGGAAAAAGAGACCTAGAACCTAGGTGTTGTACAGTCATCAATGCAACTACTGAATAATTCATGAATTTTGACTCACGCACCTACGGGAAAAAATGTGCATGCCGCTGCCCATGTCAGTATATTCTAGCCCCAAAGAGAACTTCGCGACTCTAACCGAAGGGGTGACCACGACGTTGCTGATATGATCCAAGGAGCAATTCTCGGATCAACATGGCGTAAGTCTTGCGCCACATCCAGTTAAGGCGTAAGTTACGCACAGTTTCGTGAAATCGGCTGCAGTTCAAACGATCACAAAGCTGTAGCGAATGATTTTGTTTTAATTCTAAACTATCACCATAACTTTTCAAACTTTAATTATAATAGTCTTCAAAGGATACAGGATACAGGCTTTAACTTTAAATAGTAACAAAGCAAAAGGAGCAATTGTTACAATTTAGACAAAAACACATGACGTAAATGAAATGCAAAACAACACGGAAACATATCTGAAAAAGAAATACTCAAGTGCCAATAAAAGAGCTATTAGCCTTTTTGAGGTATGGCTGGCACAATATGAGGGTGCTGTTTGGTTTGGGCAAATAGAGATCTGCAGTGGTAAATACACAAACTTATTAACCCATAGACCGCCAGGTCCTATTCAAAACTACATGATGATTTCGTGATTTGCGCGGCGACTGACTAATATACAAATATTGACTGCTTTGAGTGGTATAGTAAAACTAGCCTCCCGAGGTGATCCATGGAGCATTCTATTTTCCCGAGGCGAAGCCGAGGGAAAATAGAATGCTCCATGGATCACCGAGGGAGGCTAGTTTTACTATACCGCGAAATAAAGCAGTCAATATTTGTTTTATAACACCTCACTCACAGATTCTGCACAATTTAAGCTTCCTGAAAGTATAGTAGTAATAGTAATGACAAAAAATCTCCGAATTATACGTCTCTCGATCATACGTGTACTTTGTTGCCTTGATGAACGGGTGCGAAAGTGATAGAGCAATATTTACGCAATGCACCGAAACACACGTCTGGGTTTCAGTCACGCTTTCGTTGCTATGTGCATAGTCCTTTTTGCGTGGTATAGTCTTTTTGGATAGCACAAGTAAAAAATAGTAAAAATAGCAAGTGACACGTGCCGCGCTCTCGGCCAATCAAGACACAGAATCTGTGAGTGAGGTGTTATAATGTCGACGAGTTGTTTAATAAGAGTGACTAAACATTGAAATTTAATGATAAATGACTAAATTGGTTTAGTAAAAGCGTGTGATTGTGAGAGTTGGTGAATTTGTATTTTACATTTCTTTTAATAGCCGGGATAACCTTTTGTTTTTATTTTTAGGTTATGGTATTTTAATTGTTGTCTAATTATCCGTATAAGGCACAACTGGTTATGTTATAATTGTTATTTTAATATGTAAATCCCATGCAAATCTTCTGTGGCTGCCACTTGTGATTTGTTAATAAACCATGTTGAATCGAATCAAATCAGTCTGATAATACAGTCTGGTAATAGTTTCACACGCATATTTTCCAATCCATAGCAACCCAACTTCTAGAAGATCCTCAGCATACAGTTTCTTACCCTATCAAACCCGGATAGATTCATTAAGATATTTATTAATGCCCAGAACAATTCCACTTTGGAACTCCATCACAGCCACAGTACATGCATCACCCAGTCTTGATGCATTCAGGACTGGATTGCTCAATGTGGCTTTCTAAACAAAGTCCAGATTTCACTGTATATGCACCTAAACCAATACACTGTGTAAATTAGTTATTATATACACTGGTCCACACCGTGCACGACAAGCAAATTGACGAGATATCCAGTTGGACGCACTGTCAATTATTGACGTAGAAGTAGAAGTAGAGTCGGATCGGATTGGATCGAATTTAAATCGGAATTGAATCGAATCGGAATTGAATCGGAATTGAACGGATTGAATTTAATTATCAATAAGATGCTGCGATATAAACTTGTCAAACGTTTGCCAAATGTTTGACCCCCCAGCTGCGAAATTTGCAGACAAGACTGTGTGTTTTCCCCGCCTATTCATTGCTTAATGGAACCCTTGTGCGAATTTATTGACCTGACAACCTCTCCATTCAGAAAGGCAGAATTCTGGTGGCCCTGGAGAGACTACGCAGGTGGTGAATATTGACGTAAATATTCGCGACCAATTTCTCGACTTTCACCAAAGTCGCGAATATTTTCGCGACAAAATTCACGATTGACCCCAAAGTCGTGAATATTGACGTCAATATTGACCTCAAATTTCGCGACTTGCCCCCAAAGTCGTCGATATTGACGTCAAATTTTACGACCGGTCATACATTTTGACGCGATTTTTTTCCAGCAAGCTAGGTTCTGGTTGTCGGTTCGTGTGCGCACGCGTTGGAAATGTTAAGCCTAACAATACCCTATTCTGATTATTTGAAAGGATTCTGATGTGTGTATAGGCTGTGAGTGCGCAAAATAAATCCCCCCCCCCCCCCCCTTGGGAATTTTATTGCCAAGCTGGACTATTAGTCCTACACCGTAAAATCTGCTGGACTGTTTTGAATATAATAGATACAAACATACATGTAGATATTGTGCAATTCAATATCAGGGCTACTAGTATTTTTTTATTTAAAATTGAAAAACAGACATAGTCATTGTTTAAAGTTGCAATATATATTTTATTATTTGTCCTCTAATTATGAGGTAAAATTGGCTTGCTGGTCCTTCGATTATTAGATGAGAGATAATTACTGCATTTAAATATAACACAGGGGCTTCCCCTATACATTGTAACTTTGAATACAATTGTCAAGTTTACACATTATTTACAATCAGCTGGCAACAATATTTTGTATATATTTTTATACCAGATATAATTATTATCGTACACATGACTGTTATTAGAACACTTTGAAAAATAACCGTAAAATAAGGGGTTTTCCACCTTTAAAAAACAAAACAATCGCCGTATTTTTATTTTAACGAATTTTGAAGGTGATACTTTCAATGCACGTACACTACCTTAATTCTACTTCCAAAATCCGTTAAAATAATATTACGGCGATTGTGGGTTTTTTTTACAGGTGGGAAACCCCGTTTTTTTACAGTTATTTTTTACAGTGCTATAGTATGTGTGTTTGTGTGTGTGTGAGTTTGTTTTTGATTGAAATAGGGGACGTATAACAGTAGAGGACAATAGGGTCCCCTATTTCGCCAAGGTCTCCGATTCCGACTCGTGTGCAAATCCTATGGCGATCATCCGAAAACGTTAGAGTACAAACAAAAAGAGGTAAGACTGTCGGACAATACCCCGTCCACGATTGACGGCATTTACCCACTTGTGTGTGTTGTTGTTGTTGTTTTTTGCCAAAACCTAGCTTGCTGGAAACAAATTCGTGACAAAATGTATGCCCGGTCGTGAAACTTGTCGCGAATATTGACGTCAATATTCACGATAGGCGTGTCCCTCCAGGGCCACCATACAGAATGGTTCTCCCCACAAACACACAAAATGAACAAACGGGGGGCGAAATTATTTTCCCCACTATGGGAAAGGGTAAATGGGCGTTTCTACACCCCTCGCGTCATGATTATTCAGTAGTTTCAACAATAATACTAAAATATATTGTTATTGCTCAGTCAACTAGTTACACGTAGGCCAGAGGTACATTAAAGCACTTAGAAAAACGGCTTCTGTCGACCTCTCCAATAGCCAAGTAGATAATGGGTTAGGTTATAGATCGTAAGATTGGGGTTCGAGTTCTCATGAGTTCGATTGTGCTCATTTTTCATTGACTATTTTTTTTTGGGGGGGGGGGGGGGGGTGGGGAAGAGGGGAAGGTTAGAAAAAAGGAAGGGAGGAGAATCGGATCCGAGGATCTGCTGTGTACAATTTGTGGCATAATATAACACTGACAAAAAGTGTTTCAATCCATGGAACACCAGTTTGCGAGCCGCACCCGTTCAAATCCTCCATGCACATGAAGCCCTCTATAAGGTTTCTACTTGCTGCGGGAGAGCGAGACCGGAATTTGGTGTTATCCGCAGAGGACAACCTGAACCCGCCTAGCGCGCATCTAG
Organism: Crossaster papposus; assembly: GCA_037893245.1. NCBI lineage: Eukaryota > Metazoa > Echinodermata > Asteroidea > Velatida > Solasteridae > Crossaster > Crossaster papposus. The sequence continues at coordinate 624,110 of JBAIAA010000326.1, read as the reverse complement.
CCCCTCGTTGGTATTAGAGGTGGCTCCGTTAACCAACGTATGACACTCGGACTACCTGGCATCAAGGTTCGATAAGTAATCCCGCGCCCGGTGGACATGTGGTCATTGAATTGGCAGTAATGTCCCCGCCATTGCCAATTTCAATTTTGTTGCAGTATATCTGGATGAATGTTTATGTTGCTAATAAACTTAGATGGAAGTGGCCCGAAATTGCCCCAGACCCAACGCTTCGCGCTCGCATTTTCCAGTTTTGGGTGTGCCCCACTAGTAACCCTAAATTAGCCATATATTGAGCCAATCTGTGAAAAAATTTAAAAGAAGCTAATTTCAACTGATTTTGGTGGGTATGGGTATGGACAACTACCAAAAAAAAGGAAGGAGGGATAGGGGTTGGGGAACTCTTTTTATTAGAGGTCAAAGGTCATTGACCCCTGCCTAAATCACTAAAATTTATATTTCAGCAACAAAATATGGTATATAGATGATCTTGGTGTCAAAATGCACAGAATTACAAAAGAAGATGACATCAAATAATTATTGACCCTTGGGACCAAATCCTGACCTCTGAAAATAAGGTCAAAGGTCAAAAAACTATTTTATTACTAAAATGTCATATTTATAACAGGAAAATTATCATTAAAAAAAAATGAGCACAAACAAATCGAAGAGACTAATTTTAACTTACGTGGCGGGTATAGGAGTGATTATTTATTATAGGAGCAGAGGTCAAAGGTCATTGACCCTGGACTAAAACACTATAAATTGTATCTCGGCAACAACATATGTACTTGTATGATCCTGGTGTCAAAATGGTCATAATTACACTGGAAGTAGAAAAATGTAAATTCTTGTGATATAAATGTAGGATACAAATTGACCGCCACATATGACCTTAAAGGTCAAAGGTCATTATTCGAAGCCCCATATTGAATCCACAAAGCACCACCCTAGAGATATACGTATAACATAAAACAACATGAATTATGTCTTTGTTTAAGAAGTGATTACTCATCATGAACACCTAGTTAGCCTACATGCACCCTGACTAGTTACCCCAGTGAAGTGAGATGTCCCAAAAGTTTCCTATTAATAAGAAGAGGAGTTGGGTGCATCTTGCAGAGAGTCTTGTATACAGCAGAGAGATTCAGCACACCCTAAGTCGGTATTTGGCGGCTTAATCAAGGGGGAAGTGACTGGGACAACCGTGTATGTACCCATTTAAAAGACTTTGAGGAGAGGGTTGAATTAAGACCAACTTAAAAAGCGCGGATACACAAACGAAGACCTAGCCCTTCCTCAAAGGGGCGAGCCTTCCGCGGACTCTAAGCGTGAAAAAAACAAATAAAAACACACCACAATACCCCACTGGTGTTCGTCCTACCATACTACCCACGAGTCGCGCACCCAGCTCTCAAACGGGCCCTCCTCAAACACTGGCACTGGATTAGTGAAAACGAATACCTAAATACATGTAGGCTATTTGATACCCAACCCTTGGCATACAAACGGCACAAAAACATAAAATATGAACTTGTTCGATCTAGGACTAAAGCATCTCCACAATCCAACCAAGAAGAAAACAACCTGGATGAGGAGAATGTGCAAATCCTATTGGAACTATTGGAAAAACAAAACAATGATCAAAGAAATGGCTCTCAAGACTAAAACAAAATAAATAAGTCAAGATGCCTTCCTTTCGATCAATACCCCCCAAAAGCCGGTATTTGTCCTTGCCATCTGTCATATAAACCGACACACAAATAAAAACAAGGAAACAGAAAAGTAAACTGAAAGAATGGTGACTGATGAAGTGCATAATATAGCACAGAAAATATGCCCTGCTCCCCTTCCAAAAAAGGAGAGAAAAAGGGGACGGCATATTATTACCGGTAATAATCAATCACTGAGTGAACTAAAAACAAAGGACCACTGTTGCAATACACAAACCCCCCCCCCCCCCCCCCCCCCCCAAAAAAAAAAGAGTTAAGAATTACGCTCCGGAGAGGCCAGTCAAACAACCACTCTCTGTCATACCGGGCATACCCACTAGATAACGTACAATTACATATTTAACTCTGCCAGTCACAAATTTACAATCCATATGATACTTGTCAGCAGAACCGCGTCTCAAGAAAATAACGAAAAACATGGAGGGGTTATCTTGAAACTTGTACACGTAACCCCCCCCCCCCCCCCCCCCCCCCCCCCCCCCCCCCCCCCCCCCCCCCCCCCCCCTCCTTCCGACTGCAATCTCGCAGAAAAAAATGTGGCCAGAACTGACTTCCCAGAAGCGTATATCACTAAGAAAAAACTTACATTAAGAATTACGCTCTGGGCAATATAGTTACGCAACCACACTGCTGGCATACCAGCAAATCATAAATATACAGATTTATCTCTGCAGACCAGCAACAAACATACAATCCTATGATATTTCACGCAGCAGAACTGTTGCAGCATCTCCAAAACAATAATGAAAACGATGAGAAATAGTTCTGACTTGTGACAACTTCCATAAACACCCTCCCCTTCCCATAGTAGAATGAGTTCTGATTCACTGCAGGTAACTCTGGAATTGATCAAACAAACAACAACAAATAAACTGATCATTCCTTGAAGTATGCCTGCATAAACCGGTTTCCCTTTGCTATTTTCTTGCAAAAGCACTTCATCTTTAACTAAAAAACCTAATAGTCTCACAGAAAAAGAAAACAATTCCACATAACCCAGCGTTAGACGTCCTTCAATTTAATGTCTGTCAGAACGACCCCGAGAATTTAAATAATTTACGGAAGGGGGAAAGCTTACGATGTCTACAACAAATTACAAGTAAAGTGAAGAAACAGAAACAAGTCAAAATCTGACTTACACTGTTAAGAATTTAATGACAACTAGGTAATGGTCACATAAGGAAAACCTCCAGTGCGCACTGTCTTTTGGTTATGTAATGCAAAATTTACATCAAGACGTCAGAAGTCAAACTTCAGAAAACTTGCCAAACAAATCAGCGGAGAACAACCAAAACTGTAAGTAATACTTACGATCCGCTGTCTACATTATACAAATACATCATTGTACACTACATTGTACACTACAAAACAAAACTGTTTCCGTAGTTTAAACTACGTTTTATCTACGAAGGGTCATCTGGCCAATATTCGGCTAGTTCTGTTTATAGAACTCGTTCGTAATAGGAAAAGAGCCCACCCCGCAAAAACCGTTCGTTTAGTTCTGAACTTGCAGGAAACAGCCGCCGGTGGTCCACTGTACTTCTGTTCCAGTCCACCGCGCTCATACCACTACGGGGCCTCACTTGCAGCCTTCCAGTCAGGCTGGGTGGGACCATAGAGTCCTTTCTCTATGGTGGGACGACCGCTGGCCTGGTTACGATGACCTCAAGAATCGTCTCACTAGTTCCAGTTGGCCATAGTCACAAGAGACACTTCTTGTCTCTTAAAATCAATGGAAAAGATCTTTCCGTGCGCCCTTCACAGCAGCAAATATTGGAGACTCTAATTCTCTCCAAGTTGCAATTTCACAAAAAATCGGATGGCTAATAATTACAAACTTGCACATCCAAAAGCCAACAAGCTGCAGAGCAAAAAAACTAACACCGCGATCGGCGCTATGCTGTCAAAACATGCGACAGTGACACACCTAACCAAAACAAAGGTTTTACGACCAGACAAAGCTCACAGGAGTCACTGGGACCCGAAAACCAATCAAAGTTCCCCGCGACGACAGTACCTTTAACCTTCCTTTGTGACCAGAACCACTCAACCTTAGACGTGACTATGACCAACGACGCAGACAGACCTAGACATGTATAAGTCATCCAATTACAAGAAAAACATACAGTAGATATGTGATAGAGAATCGTTTTAATAATAAAAAACGTACTTGATTACGCTCCTTCCCAATAAACACCAAACATGATTATAAATGCACATATACTTTACATACAAAAACTATTTGACACTAATGAACTTTAACCCCCCCCCCCCCCCCCCCTTATTGCTCATTTTGACCTTTAACCTCGTATTTTGGTGGTGAAGAATTCATTTCATATTGTGTTTGTCTCCTAGTATAATTCTCTGCATTTTGACACCAAGATTATCTAGGCCTATGAAAAACATACTGCTGCTGAGATACAATTTATAGTGTTTTAGTGCAGGGTCAAAGACCTTTGACCCTCAGAAAGGGAATTTCCCCCTCCTTCTTTGCTCTTGAAATCAATAATAACCCCCATACCCGCCACAATAAGTTGAAATTAGCCTCTTAGATTTGTTTTTGTTCATGGTAATTTTCCTGTTATTTTACTAATATGACATTTTAGTCTTGACCTTTGACCTCGTTTCTAAGGGTCAGTAGTTATTATGTCATCTTCTTTCATAATCCTGTGCATTTTGACACCAAGATCATCTATATACCATATTTTGTTGTTATAAATATGACTTTTAGTAATAAAATTGTTTTGTGACCTTTGACCTCATTTTCGAAGGTCAGGATTTGCTCCCAAGGGTCAATAATTATTTGATGTCATCTTCTATTGTAATTCTGTGCATTTTGACACCAAGATCATCTATATACCATATTCTGTTGCTGAAATTATAATTGTGATTTGGGCAGGGGTCAATGACCTTTGACCTCTAATAAAACAAATTCCCCAACCCCTATCCCTCCTTCCTTTTTTTTGGTAGTTGTCCATACCCATACCTACCCAAATCAGTTGAAATTAGCTTCTTTTAAATTTTTTCACAGATGAACCTTAAGTTAGGGATACTACACATATAAATTTATATATAGTATATATTTATTTATATATATATATATCGTCCATTAAAATCTTCTTAATTCTTCATTTTATCTCCATATCATGAAAAAAACTTTTGCCAAAAAAAATTAGAGGAAAAAGGCCAGTAAACGCCTCAGATTGCACCACAAAGCATTTATAGAATCCAACATTTGTTGGGGCCCTTAAGCGGGCCCCACGCCGTAAAGGTTTCGCGCTTCGCGCTTCGCGCTCGCATTTTCCAGTGTTCGGTGTGCCCACCTCTAAAAATTTCTTAGATCCACGCTTATCTTCCCAAAATGTGCCAAATGATTGTTCTCTTACCAATACAGCTGACAAACAGCACACAGAGAGCTATGGTTTTCATCTTCATTGATGTCGGCTTGTATCTGCTCTGTTTAGCGGTTTTCGGCTGGTATCTGTATTCTGTACTGTTTTATTTCAAACTGCATTCACGGTTAATGTAGCTGAGTTGTATTCCAAATGCATTCTACTGCATTGCTACTATAGAAACAGTCTATGCTTCTATTCTTCTATGCTTTTACGCATGATAATGGACTTTGTTGTTTACACTGTTGAAACGGGGCTCGGGTTGTTTTGTGCCCTGTGTAAACAACCATACAGTCATGCGCTCTGTTTAACCGTGGAGAGCAAAGGTTCGTACGTTTCTAAGTGGATTTGTATAGCGATTTGTGGATGTGTCTAGCGGTGGTGTCCCTCGCAAAGGTGTGGGCGGAATCCATGAGAGTCCAAAGTCCAAAATGGCCCCTGTCTGCCATTTCGAAACATATTATTTTGATTGGTTTAGCCTATTTTGCTGTTCAATATATGCCTTCTGGGTTTTGGGGGGTCAAGAAACTCATATCTGATGATGATTTAATGATTTGACCTATTTTTGACCTTCATATCCAAGATGGCGGCCCAAATGGCCGCCAAAACTGGTAAAATCATTAAAAAAATACAAATCTCAAGAATGTGATCAATTAGTAAAATAGCAATTGGGATTTCATTCCCTGGCTGGTAGTAGCTAATTTTAAGCAGTTGAGTTATGTATGGTGGCTCTGAAGGGACATCGCACATCGCACATTTCTGCGCAGATTTCTGCGATGTCGCCGATTTTATCGCACATTTTGGCGCCGATTTCTGCGATATTGCACATTTTATCGTACATTTCTGCGCCGAAATCTGCGATATTGCACATTTTATCGCACATTTCGGCGCCGATTTCTGCAATATTGCACATTTTATCGCACATTTCTGCGCCGATTTCTGCGATATTGCACATTTTATCGTACATTTCGTCGCCGATTTCTGCGATATTGCACATTTTATCGTACATTTCTGCGCCGAAATCTGCGATATTGCACATTTTAACGCACATTTCTGCGCCGATTTCTGCGATATTGCACATTTTATCGCACATTTCTGCGATATTGCACATTTTATCGCACATTTCTGCGCAGAAATCTACGATATTGCACATTTTATCCTACATTTCTGCGCCGATTTCTGCGATATTGCAGATGTTATCGTACATTTCTGCGCCGAAATCTGCGATATTGCACATTTTAACGCACATTTCTGCGCCGATTTCTGCGATATTGCACATTTTATCGCACATTTCTGCGCCGATTTCTGCGATATTGCACATTTTATCGCACATTTCTGCGCAGAATTCTGCAATATCGCACATTTTATCGCGCATTTCTGCGCAGAATTCTGCGATATTGCACATTTTATCGCACATTTCTGCGCAAAAATCTACGATATTGCAGATTTTATCGCACATTTTTGCGCAGAAATCTGCAATATCACACATTATTTTTATCGCACATTTTTGCGCAGAAATCTGCAATATCACACATTTTATCGCACATTTCTGCGCAGAATTTTGCGATATTGCAGATTTTATCGCACATTTCTGCGCAGAATTCTGCAATATCGCACATTTTATCGCACATAACATGACACATAACTTACACCTTGACTGAAGCTCTATGGAGCATGTGCATAGAGCACGAGCAGTGTGAAAGTACAAATTAACAAATAACCTGAATCCTTCAAAATTCTTATTTGGATAAATACCCAAGTAACCTTAATCCTGCCAAATCATTCAGCATCAGGGTTTAGGCCTTATGACCTGGATCCTGCTTTATCCTCCAGTGACAAAAACCCCCAAAGCCATAAAGTCCTTCGATGCATTAACTTCCAAGTGACCTTAGTGATTCTCCCTGCAAAGAAATCGGCGCAGAAATGTGCGTTAAAATGTGCAATATCGCAGAAATCGGCGCAGAAATGTGCGATAAAATGTGCAATATTGCAGAAATCGGCGCCGAAATGTGCGATAAAATGTGCAATATCGCAGAAATCGGCGCAGAAATGTGCGTTAAAATGTGCAATATCGCAGAAATCGGCGCAGAAATGTGCGATAAAATGTGCAATATTGCAGAAATCGGCGCCGAAATGTGCGATAAAGTGTGCAATATCGCAGATTTTGGCGCAGAAATGTACGATAAAATGTGCAATATCGCAGAAATCGGCGCAGAAATGTGCGATAAAATCGGCGACATCGCAGAAATCTGCGCAGAAATGTGCGATGTGCGATGTCCCTTCAGAGCCACCATAAAGTTGAACTCTTTTCAGTAACCTCCATACCTGTAGTTCGGTTTTGCCGAAGAAGATAAAGGAGTTGCTTCTTCATCACTTTCGTCAGATGTTGCTACAGAAGATTCATCATCGGACATATCTGAACCGCTATCTGCGAAGATTTCCTCCAAAATCTTGGAAGCGTTTTCGGCCATGATGGCAGCTAAGTGGCGTGGGCATGCATAGTGCTTTTCTCACTCGCGCGTCCTGGCTTTTTAAGCCAGTTTGAAACCAATAATAAACCACACAAAAAGTGAGGGCACTGTTTAGATTTCAGATGCAAAACATTGCGCACGTGCCATCAGAGAACGCTGGTCACCTAACGACGATTATAATTGGGACATATTTGCTCTTTGGTTGCCAACGTCTATGCTCTACTTTGTAATCAGTCTATATCCCAGGGAATTTTTCCTGATAAATTGAAAATTGGTAAAGTGGTTCCTATATATAAAAGTGGTAGTAGACACGAGTTCACTAATTATAGACCTATTACTGTTTTACCTGTATTTTCAAAATTATTTGAAAAACTTGTGTCCAGTCGTATGATTGCATTTATAAGTAAGTATGGCCTCTTGTCTCAATCTCAATATGGTTTTAGAGCTAATCGCTCCACGGAGCTGGCTATTCTTGATGTGTTAAGTACAATTATTGATGCTTTTGAGAACAAGCAGTTTTCTATTGGAATTTTCCTAGACTTGTCCAAGGCCTTCGATACTATGAATCATGATATCCTTTTAAATAAATTAGAACATTTTGGTGTCCGAGGGTTGGCCTTGGACTGGTTCAGTAGTTATGTATCTGATAGAAGGCAGTTTGTGTCCTACAATTCTCAACATTCTTTAGAGCAGTCCATCACTTGTGGAGTCCCTCAAGGCAGTGTGTTAGGTCCATTGTTATTTATTATATATATCAATGATATATGTAGTTCTTCCGATCTCATGTCTTTTTGTCTATTTGCAGATGATACTAATTTAATTTATAATCACCATGATGTGGATACAGCCATCAAAAATGTTAATATTGAACTTGTCAAAATAAATGGATGGCTTATTTCGAACAAATTATCAATTAATCTACTTAAGACTAATTATATTATTTTTTGTCCACGGCAACATAAATACCATGCTACAGTTCCCCTTAGTTTTGATGGTACTGTACTCCATCAAGTCAAAACCACTAAATTTCTTGGACTTTATATAGATGAAAATCTCACTTGGAATAATCATATTGATGTTTTGTGTAGTAAAATTTTAAAAAATGTTGGTATAATGAACCGTTTGAAAAATTTCGTACCTAAAAGTATTCTTTTAATATTGTATAACTCCTTTATCCTTTCATACTTAAATTATGGTTTACTTGCCTTTGGGGGTTCTTCAAGTGTACATGGTTTCAACAAACTGTTTACTTTGCAGAAGAAGGCTGTTCGTATTGTGAGTAATGCAGGTTACCTTGATCATACCAGTCCTTTATATGCTAAACTTAATATTTTGAAACTTAATGATCTTTATCATTACAGATTGGGTACACTCATGTTTAAATACACTCACAATATGCTTCCCCAATGTTTTCATCACATATTTGTATTTACTACTTCTGTTCATACATACGGAACACGTAGTTCATCGAAAGGTAATCTGTTTGTGAGACAATGTAAGACTTCCTTTTTTAGAAACAGCCCATTTCAACGTGGTGTCGTATACTGGAATGAACTCAATATTGATTTGAAAAAGTGTAATTCTGTGGTTTCATTTGCCAAAAAATTGAAGAAATCAATGATTAATACTTATGCTTAATATATTTGTTTTTTACTGATTTGCTTAGCTGTTATGTAACATACTGTACCGGGTCTCACTCTCTATTGTCCTGATTTTGTCCGTGTGTAGTTTTTGTCCTGTCCCAGGGAAAGGTACAAAAGCTTTGCTTCACCGTTTTCCTGCATGTTGACATCTTTTTATGCTTTCGATTATCTAATGTCTGATGAATACTCTGTAAATACATACATGTTTTTTGTCCTTTATGTGCATAAGAATTGTAACTGAGGATGTCAATGTGAAAATAAATGTTGAGTAATTAATTAACTTGGAGTACAGGTGGCGCGTGCGGTACTGATAGGGTTAGAGGCGTCGTGGTTTAGTCACAAGATCACATTCTCTTATGGCGAGTATAGTGACTAATGACGTGGTACGCACATCAAGGGCGTGAGCGGGTATACGGTCCGTGGACTACATGCATGTTCATGGAATGCGCACGTTTCTTTTCTGATGGATATGTATGTAGACTTGTATTACGTTTAGAGACTTTTCAAAAGATGTAGGAAATGCTTCTAGAAAAAATGGAAATGAGTACAATTATTCGTGTGTCGGGTTAAGTGGTTTACGTTCACAGTTACGATATTTTGATCAGATGATTTAGTAGCTGAAAAAAAGTATTTTCGCCCATTTTCTAAAGGTTTTGGTTGTTGGTAAAATTAATCTTGCAAAAATAATTTGCCTGGAGTAGTTTTTCTCTGCTTTTCTATAACAGAATAAACTTTCACTTGAAGATTTTCGACAACTATTTTACGACAGATTTAGATAAAAAGACCACAAGGAAAAACGGCTACAAACCAACCTTTGGCAAAGTGTCCGTGTTGTACAATAATGAAGCACAAGACACAACGTATCCACAACTTTGATGGTAACATCATGAAGGCGTAGGATGGGCTCCCAACACTAATGCAACGCTTTCTGTGTATTATTAAAGGTAGGATACACCATTACTAATTACTTGAATTATTATGAATGGGTGGATTTGGGGGGTAAATATCGTTTAACTGGCCTGTTTAAAAAATGTACGATTATGGATGCCGAAGAAAGCAAGAAAAACGGCGTTCATTTTCAACGGCGTCGTGCAGTGGTCCTTATGTTATACTTGTTTTTTTCGCGATCGCCGTCTGGCGATCGTGTTTTTATTTGTATAAAATTCAATTTTTCGGATTTTTTTTAGGATATCTAGCGCAATTATTTTGCTGGATGCCTTCAATTATTATTTACTTTCAAACAAGTATGATATTTCTTAGTAATTCGGTAGTTCATTTTGTCCATATCTGTTAATGGTGTATCCTACCTTTAACAGAAACTGGTTGTCGTTTATGTTTATTTTAGCCATTTATGGCGCTGGGGGTCTGTTTGTAATTTTTTACTAGACTGTCTTTAAAGGTAGGATACACCATTGGTAATTGCTCGAATTATCATGAATAGGTAGATTTGGGGGGGTTGTATTTTATAGTAAATATCGTTTAACTGACCTGTCCGAAGTTTTACAATCATGGATGCCGAGAAAAACACGAAAAACAGCGTTTGTTTTGAACCGGCGTCGAGCAGTTATTCTTATGTTATCTTTGTTTTTTCGCGATCGCCGGCCAGCGATCACGATTTTTTGTGTGTAAATTTCTACTTTTCGGAATAATTACAAGATATCTAGCGCAATCATTTTGCTGAATGCCTAGAATCATTATTTACTTTCAAATGAGTAACATTTTTTATAATAATTCGGTAGTAAATATTTTCGATATCTGCAAATGGTGTAGGCCTATACTACATGACCTTTAAAGAAGAGAAATTCTAATTTGAACACTGATCACATTTTCTCTATTGGTTTGCAGCAATAGCTGAAAGGCCAAGCTTCTCGTGTGATTTTAAACAAATAAGGACCACTTGAGATCTGGTTTAATGGTAAGAATAATTAATTTCATGAGGTGATTCGTAGAATTCCTATTCCACGAGGCGAATCTGAGTGGATTCTAACATTCCATCTGTCACCGAATCCAATTATTCTTTCCATCGCACCAACGTAAAACATTAATTATTTATTTTACACAACGCCTAAATAAATCCTCGTCATCTAACTGGTCGAACAATTCAATGCACGTGATCAACGATCTACCAATCAGTTATTTTATTTAGGTGTTGTGTAATTATTTCCTTCCTGAAAAAACCCAAAATGTCATGAGTCATCACACATAATGCACTTTTTACAGGGGTTGAGGGGGGGGGGGGGAGAAACGCATCAATGCGTACACCAAATGCGTACACCAACATACGACATTCTATTGTTGAAACCAATTACAGCTTACACCAAAGAAGGCTTTAGAATCTGTTGATCTCGACTTTCGAGTCTTTCAAATGTCGGCCGCCATACTGCTGTTATTTTTCTTCTCAATCGAGCACTCACTGCGGCGTATAGTGATCCTTTCAAATATATTCTCAGTGCAATCTGTTTGTGGGTGATCAGGATGGTATAATATGAATGTGGGCTGAAAATAGCAGCACTTTAGGCACATAAATATTGCAGTGCAGACACGTTATTACATTTATTTACCCAGTGTGCCTAAAACAGTTTAAAAACTGGTTTCCATTAGGGCCCTATGAGATTTTACTTCTCAATTTTTACATAAATTGCCAATACAATTAATTATTACTTGCTGTTAGGTTAATCTAAATTTATTCAAAAACCCGAAGGGAGTGTCTATCCTGGTACCAGTCATAGCATGCGGAGTTTGCCCTGGAAATAGAATAGCTAGTGTTATAAGTTGCAAACAAGAATGCGATAGATCGAAAGGGCTCATGCTCTTTTGACGATATCATTGTCTTGTACCACAATTTGTATTTAAAAAAAAAACATATATGAAAAAAATGTCATCATTAAAACTTCGCTCGCAGACCACAGTACACTATTTTTGTAAGCGCATGCCTACGCCTGATTCTTCCAAATAGTGTGTACAATTGAAAACAATTAACAAAATGTACTCAATCGGTGTTCTGATGTAGTACGTACTCTGTTTAATCTAATTAAACATACCTCGGCTTGAAGTAGAACTTCGCTATGTACTTCGACTACGAACTTCGAATTTGTTATGTTAGTGTCGAACCACCAATTTCACGTTGTGTAAATAACCCCATTTCATTCAATGTTATTGCCCATGACATTCTAAAGTCTAGTGGTGAATGTCGAGTTGATTGATCATTCATGCGTGACTTTAGAATTTGGATCTCGACTGCCGCAGCTCGTTTGTTCCCAATTTGGTGTTCCACGGTAAATAACTGACGATTCAGTAGCCTTGAGTGCAAGGCTGTGCAGTATCTGCAACGTGTTTCCAAGTGATCAGTGTGGGCTGCAATACCGGATGTACGTGTACATTGTGCATGTGTACTACTGGTCACCCATGTGGAGTCTAATCACTGGCAGTTTCATTCAACTGACCCGGAAGTATTACTAAAACTCCAAGGCTGTGAATGAAACTGCCAGTGATTAGACTCCACATGGGTGGCCAGTATAGTACACAATGTACAATGCACCTATGACAATGCAGCCCACACTGATCACACATAAATATATGTTGTAGATATACAGCACATCCTTGCACTCAAGGCTAATGATTCAGTAGTAGTGCAATAGGAGGAAATAAACGAAACCACACGTGGTGCAACCTACTATGTACAGGGACCATTTACTTGCCGTACTATGTCTATATCCAATGTCAAATGTAGCCCTCCTACCCATCTTTTCAAGGCCGTTATCCAAACCCTAGCTTTTTCTCCGTGTTTGACTCCGTGTTAATGCAGTTTGGTAATAGTGATGAAGCCAGAGACAAAGCCCAAGCTGAGGTTTGGAAAACGGCCCAAGTTGATCTGTCTTGTACTTGTCTTGCCGATCTAATACTAATAGGTCATCTCTCCATTTTGTGTTTTACCTGCCTCTCCTTCTGTTCCCTGTCCTTGGTTGTCATTCTGTTAATCATTTTGTCCATCTATTATCATTTCTGCGGGCCAAGTGCCTAGCCCATCTCTCTGATCTTTACTTTTTAATTGTACTTTGCTGTCGAATGTTAGTTCTCGCTGTGTCTCTGTTGGAGTGAGATGTGTAGCATTTGTCGTTCCGTTGCTCTCTCGGCTGACAGAAGTTTACCTTCCAGAAATTTGGTTGTTGACCATGTTTCTATGTCATTGTTGGTAGAACACACTGGTTATACATTTTTCTTCGCAATGGCATGGGTACGTTCTTGTTGCATATGATTTCCTTGCGTTTGCCGAAGCAGTTCGATCCAGATGTTATCATTTTCATTACGTCTTTCTTTGTACAATCTTTCATCTTAAGTACTTGGTTCAGGTACTTGTACTCCTCTGCTCTCTGTATTTCATGGTCCTCTACTTTGGTAGTCTCATCTGTATTAAAGGTAGCCTATAAGTGCGCCCTCATTAAGAAAGGGCTTTTGGTTACCGACAGGCGCTTTTTGCGCCCACTCAAATTTAATTGACGTGTATGCCTAACTTGGCTCGTGTGAAGTGTTTTCAGATTGCGATGATGTCGATGTTTGTAGTAAAAACCGCCGGTTGACATAGCATTTCTTGATTTTCCATAAATTGTACTTATCAAGGACATTATAAGCCTCGAATTTTAGGCTATTGTAACCATGGACAAGAATTAACAACAAGCAAGTTAGACAACCTAAACCATGATGTTCACCTCACTAATACATTTTAATACATTAATAGACAAAGCTTTATTAAATTTAAAGACACAATTGATGCACAATATTTACCATATCACTGCTCTAGGCATCGTATCTGGTTATATAACTGGTTATACTGGTTATACTGTTAGTAACAAAATCACAACCTCTATATCCAGATGTTATTCTTTTCATTGCGTCTTCCTCGAAATCGAGGTTCTATTTGCTTAACCTTTTGGGGGTCACAAATGGCACTGTTAAGTGTTGTATATCTTTTGAAACTCGGGATAGGCTAATATGAGGGAGGTGTCATGGTGTAGGATCAGAATGGTGCAGATGTCATCCGCTTAGAAGATGAGGAACCGAATGACTCATGTGGTTGTCTGTTAAGCTGAAGCACGGGCAAGATGCTCCTTGGTGCTCTTTATCGTCCTGGATCTTCACACAGTTCGGATGTCAGCTTCAAGTTGATCGACTACCTTAAGTAGGCCTACTGTCTTTCGCCCTGCAAAGGAATATTCTGGCCCGTCGTACTATCTTGCTTGGTGACTTCAATGTACACAATCGTGGCTTGATTGTTTCCTCGTCAACTATGACACTGTTGGTCCACGGATGCAGACATTTGCAGAACGTCACGGTCTACACCTAATTGTAGATCTGCCAACACGACTTGACCCTGATAACACGTTGCATCTCATCCTCACCGACTCCCGGCCCCCACTGACTGATATTTTCTCTATTATGTGGTACTTCTGATCACCAAACAGTAATTGCCTCTGTGTCGTTGTGAGCTTAGAGTGACTCGTCTGTCACCCGTTCTATGTGGTACTATAGAGGGCCGACTGGGATCGCCTTAACGACGACTGGAAGCTGACTGGAATTCAGGTGACCCTGAGATTGTCTGCACCAATGCGACTGCGATTATCATTCATCATTCGTCCTTCACTGCAAAGTCCTTCGACGAACCTTGGTTCATCGCACAACTCAACATTGATCTTGATGCTACTTCTTCTTGGGGGAAATCAGTGATATGGTGATATCTAGGAAATTCAATCGAAACCATCCACCTCTGTGCTTTGATGGCCACATTCCTGAAGAGGTTGATGAACTTAAGCTTCTTGGGGTCACGTTCACCTGCTCTATAAGCTGAAAGAAGCACATTCAGTCAGTGGCTAAAGAAGCTCGCCTAAAGTTATTTATTCTCAGAAGAGCAGTTATGGATGTTTTTATGAAGAAAATATTATTTGTTTCAATATTGAAAAAGTATAATTAACGGATTTTTTCTTGGCTATGTCATGCGTAACTTTCTTACCTTTTTACCGTAACTTTATTTCATGCAGCGCAGCTTTCCAGAGCAACGCCGACTATCAACAGTGGAGACCTTGGAAAGACTCGAGTCTTAAAAGGAAACAAGATTTAAAATGTGACGTTATTTTGAGAAAAAGGGAATATCTTTAAGAAATGGATATAACTATACGCACCATGCATCTGTCTCACGAGAGACTTCACACACTCACGTATGTACAAAGCCCTCGTGATATCGCAGCATTACACCGAGACAGTCGACGGCACGAAAATGAACCATGTTATTTGGTCTCCTCTTTCATCTACTTAGGCAACTTTACCGTGCTGCATCTCCGATCATATAGACATTTCCGCGATATGTCGAGGCTATTTTTTAGACGAAACTCTGACAGCCGTCCTTAAGGGATCCCTTGATAACTCACACTCGACTGAACTCCTGCAATGGTATCTGAACGAAATTGTCTGCTGCCACCAAGTGACCGAGAGGTATCTATCGAATGTAATTTGCTTGTTGAGTGCCCTTTGTTGTTCGGACCGCAAAATTGACCTTGCATTTGTTTATAGGCAGAACACGGTGAATGCTTCTCCACTAACTAAATTAAGACGAGGGCCAGTGACAGTTTTTAATTGCGTATATTGTGTTATTCATGGCCAAAAACCAATTGCTGTGACTAACAATCCGTGTAAACCAACGCCGAATCGAAAGTTGTGTGTTTTCCTTTCAGATTAGTGTCCAGTCGCTTAGAACGTTGATATGATAGCGCTTATTGCTTCTTCTTTACCCGCGCAACATCCGAAAAGGTTTCCAAGCTACTCTTATCCCGACAAGGTGACTCACCCCATAAGTGGTCATGTTTTGAGTCCCTTGCTGAAGACTGCCAATTGAGGTGGAGGTGAACGCCATTGAATTAACATCCACAATCAGGAGGTTGTGAAGAAGTAGGTAGCAGGCCCACGAGAACCTAGCTTAAAACATCCCTAAAACAATTCCGATAATTTCAACACTATAATACACTTATTTCCCGAGCTTTTTTAATCTTGCGAATTAACATGCAATTCATATTTTTTTCCTCCTAACTTTGTAAAACTTCTTCGTCAAGATTAATCATGAATATGGTTTGTGCATTACTGATGACGATTCTTAAAGTTCTGGAGGGAAATTGTAGCCAATGTACTAATTTAAGTATTTAATTGTTACCAAACTAATTGCAATTGCAACATGCTTAGACTCGACAACATGGAGCCGTACGACGAATTAATCATTAGAAATCCCATCGAATGGTCAGTTCTGATCATGTCCAAATCTGAATCTGAACAGTGGCCAGGGGACTAATATCGTGTTTAATTTAGGGAAAAGGGTATACATCGTGACTCAGGATCGTGACTAAGATTAAAGCAATTGAACCTAATAGGAGTAATCTCACAGACCATCATTTATCTCGTTGCGTGTTTTAGATTTAATGAGTTCGGAATCTTGCGATTCTTATGATTTATTTTCAATTTTGTTATAAGAGGTTTGACGCGCAATGTTTACACAGCTAGAGTATAATTTAAGAGCCGAATCGTGAGACTTGGCAAACAGTGTTTTGATCACTGAATAAGGTAAATATTATTAAGATTACAATTACTAATTATGTTTGCAGGTTTATCATCAAAATAAAGAGCTGATCAAGATTTACATTAGAGAGCAGAAGAATCTAACGGAAAGCAACAGGGAAGATGGTTCCAATAATACTTAGGTCAAGACTTCAAGTTCTTTGTCGAATGCACCGCTGGTGTTACCTGTACAAAATACAAAAGACTAAGCATCGATATTTGGATTCTAGCTAGCATGGTCAGGGCGCCCCGGGTCCATTTTATATTTCCTTTAGCCTCACCGCGCTCACTATAATTATCCTGGCGTATTTCAATACTAATATCGCTTTGTATTTTGTAAAGTCGAAATTTTAAATAATGCACTAGTCACGACATACGGATACTGTCTACAAGTACATACATGTAGTTATTTATTTATATAAATGTCAGATATAGTTTACACACTTCAAATGTATCTTTCTCAGAAAGGTTACTGCTCAATCGTTGTCAGTATTATTTTTAATTATTATTTGGGGCATATCCCTACTTGTCCAAACATTTTTTTAATTTACAGACCGCTTATAATTAATCCATGTATTACCGTCATGTTGCTTACGACCATGTTTAAGTAAACATGTCACTGCAAGATCTAACAGATTTTAATTTATAAAATGTATTTACCTTTAATCAAATATTTAAGAAAGACAGAGTGGAACCAAGACAATAATAAGAGAGGTGGTGCTTGGCAAACAAAGAACTAATGAGCATGGCACCTTCGATCCAGCAATACGAAACTTGGATATGGATGTTATTCTTAGAAGTATCCAGCTATTTCATCAACTTACTGATCTACCTCTTAACAACATGAACAATAATTTCTCGATGACATTTATTGGCCGCATTATCTAAAAGGCAAACTTACATAAACACTGCGTTCAAATACTCAAAGGGTTTAAACTACACATATCATTCATCATAAATCAATTATAAATGTGTTCATGATTTAACAAGTTTTAGTAAATATGATCCAAAACTGAACATAAACCACAAGAAAATTGGTGTTTATTTTTCACTTCAAAATATTTAAATCCGATTGTTGGTAATAAACATCCCCCATTATATACCGTGCAGTTACCATAGAGCTGTCAGACCTTTCAAAACCTTTCAAGTTTCCTGGACTAAAGGGTTTTGAAAGGTGAGAAAGCTGTCTGACAAAATAAACCTATGAAAGATTTTGAAAGGTAAAACAACTCTCTGAACAAACTGGTGTGAGAAAAACAATACCTTTCAAGTTTCTGGACTGAATGGTTTTGAAAGGTCCAACCATGTATGCATAGCAACTGTACTGATATTTGGTTGAGCAATAGCTCCACCTTTCATTTTCTTTCGCAAGGTTTTGTAAGGTCTGGCCGTTTTCTGATAGACTTCCCATACCTTTATCATAGGGTATACCATAGCCCAGTTTTTCTACCTTTCAATTCCTTTCAAAAGGTATTGAAAGGTGTGGTAGTGTAGTAGCAACAAATTCTGGAGCGTTTTGAAAGGTTCATACTTTTTTATATCCATTTTGCCCAGTAAGCAGATTTTGAAAGGTTTTGAAAGGTGAAACCATAGGAGGGTCACGAGATACCTTGTTTATTTCAAACAATTTGGTAGGTTCCTTAAAAATTTAAAATTATTCAAGGGGGTTTTCAGGTTATCAGAATTTGGCGATAGCCAAATTTTGTCTGATGTCTTAAAAGCTGTTACTTGCTACCTGGTGACCGCCTTCAAGATATGTGACAAAAATGTGGCTACTTTGTTTTTGCACTTTGTGGTTTGTTTTGCATTTCGTGTGTAAACATGCTGAGTAATTTTGACGTGTCTAAAAAGAGACCTAAATGTACTCCTGATAATTAAATCTGCTTCACTCAAATTTGTCAGTCTATCTATAATCTTTAAAGAAAAGTCGGTCCGTACTTAAGGCAGTGCAACCGGGCGCCAAGGAGCTGGTAAGCCATATTCGACACTTCGCCCCTTCCTATGATATTTTCCCTTGCTCTTTTTCCCATGGCTCTTCTTGCCGCTTCTACTCCCACTGCTGCTACTACTACTAGATTTCCAAGGCCTTGGTGGTTGGGGCTTCAAAGGCTTGGGAGGCTTTGGAGGCTGCGGCTTTGGAGGATTTGGTTTACATGGTTTACATGGCTTAGGTGGTTTTGGCTTTGGAGGTTGTGGCTTCAGAGGTTTTGGCTTTGGCGGCTGCGGCTTCGGCGGATTTGGTTTCCATGGCTTAGGTGGTTTTGGCTTTGGAGGTTTTGGT